>VZRR01010913.1:1752-74226 GCA_013398015.1 Oreocharis arfaki | reverse complement strand
GAATCCACAGCTGTGGAAAAAAAAAAGCCTCGTGATTTGAATGGGATATTTTTCTTCTTTTTCTTCCTTGAGTCTCTATTTTTTTATGTTGTTAGGATGTGATAGTTTCTTACATTAGTAGAGCATAATGTATAGTCACCCTATTATACACTGCTTCATTACTTTACAACACAGCATTCTTTTTCAAGACAGATTTTAAGCTAACTTATTAAATGCATGTGTTGTGGTTGGCATTATCTCTTCAAAGGAAATTAAACCCTATATCTGAATTTCAACTACTTCTTTGCAAAAAGATAAAAATCAATCCAATTCTACTTCTGGAAACACTGGACAAAGCCAAATGCATGTTGTCATTGCAGATTTAAGCTTTAAGCTAACTGAAAGCTCTTGATGTGAAATGGTAAGAGCCAGCATTTTGTTTCCCTCAGGTTTTGAGGAACAAGATATTTGTGCACAACAAGATGTTTTTAATCTCACCTAAAACCTTGACAGAAAAATGCACTGAATGCTGAGGGTTCTATTTGCCTGGCATAAGGGACAAGGGGAAGAAAAGCAAGAGGAAAAGACAAGGACTCTTTTTGGGAAGAAAGGAGGAGAGACTGTCAAGCCTGCATAGTGGCTCAGTTTTTTGAGAAGCACTTCTTTTGCAAAGCACTAGCTGTATAACACCAGGGAGAGTATACAAAGATGCAGGAATCAGAGCAGCATCTTTCTCCTTTTTATTTTCTCTGAGCTGCCACAATAGAGTTTTATCTCTGGACTCCACTAAATGAAAAATCCATTTCCTCTCAGATTAATGACACAGAAAACACTTTGGGTTGGAACCTAAAACCTAAATATGACTTTATTCCAGCTGAACTCAGGAAGAAAAATCACAACAACAGCATCAAAGCTAATAACATCCTGAACATATTGATGCTTTTGTCTATGTGGGATTTGCGTTAGTGATTCTGCTCCCATTGCTATTCTGGGATGTGGGGTGCTGCAAAGAATGACAAAAGTGCCTTTATTTGGTTATGTTGGAGGTACTACATCTTTCATAAGCAGATGATGTCTAAAGCAAGGAAGCTTTTAGGGTAAGAATGACTCTTCTGCAGTGTCTGCGCAGGGTCTGGCACAGTGGGTCCAAAGCCCAATGAGATTGCTTGGAGCTATAGGAATACTGCACAGAGTGATACGTAGGATGTGTGAGTGACACCCACGATGTTCTTCAAATGCAGATTGATCACTAAGTTTCATTAGTGTTAATGGTTGCTACCTACAGAGAATAATTTATACCCCCAATCCAAATGTCTTGTTTCGATCACCGAAAAAATAATAATGAAGTAAAGATCTGAGGTAAAATACAGTAGCAAGTATGTGACCCACGTGTGTTTTCTATCACAAACTGCTTGAGATTTTCCACACAAAATGACAGTTGTCTTGGCAGATGACAAATTCTTAAAGCTGACAAAGTCTGGTACACCAAAAGTGGAAAATAAAAATACTTGCCTGGCTTCAACATCATATCACATTTCAATATTTCTCCTGGGTCCATAGCTGAACAATATGTTCTGTATTCAGCTACCCTAGAAAGAGTTCTGTGTTTGAACCTGGGTATTGTCATAGATGAGAAACATGAGGCCAATAATCATTTTACTTAATAAAAGACGTGCTTGGTGGCAGAAGGATCAGTATATTCTTTTCTATTACCTGGTTAAGAGAAGTCCCACACATATTGTCATGAAATATATTTTACTCAGCTGAGTAGAGAGAAGTGGTAAAAAGCGTCCATTGAAAGCATTCCTTGTAATCTTAAGGAAGTAAGGGAAGATAACAAAGCCTACATCCTTATCAAAACAACACAATTAAGCACATTTGACTTGCAGCAGTATGCTATATGGCATTTTGAATTATTTTTAAAGAAGATCTCCTGCTTAAGGTGAGCGTGAGTTGATAAGTTAATGGTCATTTCACATTTATAGCATGGGAATAACAACACCATGACACATTTTTGTCAGAAAATTGCTGTGTACTTTTGACAGCCTAAAGGCCTAGGAGAGATGTATTTTCCACAGCTGGCCAAAACATCTGAAATGTGTCAGTTCTTTAGAAGGTCCTGTTACCTTTAGTAAACATGGGACATGCTCTTGAAAGGACTAGGACTTTATCTGATTTTTCTGCTGCAATGAAGCTGAAGTGTCTCCTTGCTTGGAAACTGATCAGTCAGGCTCACATTTTAATGATAGACATAAATGTATCTCTAATGATTTTCTTTTGCAAGAATTACGTAGGGAGTCTCCCTAAAAGTTAGTTAAACAAGACTGTTATAAATCTGGAACACAAGCATCTCCCTGCATAAATTTACAAGCACTGATTCCAAAAGGTTAACAATATGGCAGATGGATATGATGATGTGTGAACTCAGAAAATTCGAGGTTTGGTTCCAAAAGCAGTTAAAAGTCTGAACATTTCCTCAGTCCTCAAGCAGGCTTTGACTGACGCAAACCACCTGCTGCTTCAGTTCAAGCCAAAAATAGTCCAAGAACAGCACTTATGTGTCTTTTGCTCTGCTTCTGCTCTTCGTTTCATTGAGAATCCAGAAGCATAGAAGTAGAGGCAAAAAAATGCACAGGCATGACCTATGCCATTTAAACAAATAAATGTCAACTCCTGGAAGAAGTTGGAATAGTGTCCAATTTTTAGTTATGGTCAAATGTTTTCAGTGCTCATTTTATGCTGAGATTCCTCCACTTGGAGGAATATTTTTGCAATACCGGGGAAAATATATTTTCTATCCTCTCTGTGCAAAAGCTGTTCCTGCATCCTTAAGCATCTGATTTCATGCTGTGCAACTTTTCTTCCTGTGGATGCCCTCCTTTCATGTGGACGGCCTGAAGCAAGTGCAGAGAAATGGAAAAACCTCAACCTAAAAAAAAAAAAATATATATATATATACATTTTTCTCATCTTTCTGTCCTTTTTGTGTATTATACTGCTGAGACTTTATTTACTCATCAGGAAGGGCAAGGATGATCTCCCATGACCTTGGGTAAGTAACTACTGAAAATATATGTACGCAGCATAAAGTAGAGGTATTCAGGTGCCAAGATAGGTCTGACTAAAAGGAAATGAATGGTGTAACTATACCCTGAACATCCATTGATCATGGTCTCTGGTGGTACATGAAACTGAATGAGATTAGCACCTCAGGCCCCACGCAGAAGGGAACTTCCCCGGGAATAGAGCTAACCTTTCTCAGGCAGATTCACCTCTTGCGTGGAGCAGGTTTGCCAATACAGGTAAGGTTTTCTACTTTAAAAATGCCAAACATCTTGCTACTCCTCCTCAGCGTGGTACTGTGTCTCCCTCTGATGGCATCTGGACCACAATTCCAGGCTGCTGAACACGATAAAATCTTGTGTAACAGAGGGTGTCTTTTTAGCTCAGCTAATGAATTTATTTAAGTCAGAAGTCCCAGGTTTAAAAACTTCTGTTCCATCAAAATGTGGTTTTCTCTTTAGCCTTCTAATGAATCGAGTCCTAGGGACAATATTTCAGACCAGAGCGGTTCTCAGCCACAACTGAACTCAATTCATATTTGCAAAACCACAAGAACAGAGTCACAGAGGAGAGATTTAACAACCAGTACCTGCTAGAAAAGCTGTAAGGACTTTAGCTACTTCAAAGTGAATTAACATCGGGCTACTCTGAACATTCCGTTTGTGTGAAGGCTGTAAAACAACTACAGGGATCTATAATTTCTCTAAGTTCCTCAGGGCTTGCCAGTAGACTTGAAGTTCGAAACACTTCCTAGCTGTCTACAGCTTGTGACTGGCACCCTATATACCCTGAGGAGGCTTTGCAGCCACCACGTGTTGCTTTACTGTCCTTCACAAGCTGCATCCGACTAAGTGACTTAGCTTTCAACCCCCATTTACAAATGATTGGAAAAAAAATGTCCCACACTAGCAATTACAGGAACTCTCTAACAATATTTTTCAGCCTATTACTTTGTTTAAAATGCAAGTAATTGCACTCTCTCTCTTTTCTCAGTCCAGCGTGGTTAAGGACACTTGAACCAGGGAAGTTTATTAGGAAAAATAACCTGTGTCCATTTGATGGTGACTGGAGGATTTCAAAATAAAGTGAGAGGCTTTACAAGGAGGGTCAGCTTAAAGTCCACTTAAATATTCTTCTGTTGTTAATACTTCATATCAGAACAAGATAGAAAATTCCTACTAGTAACTCGGTACTCACTAGTTACTAAGTGAGTTTGTGCAGAAAAAAAAAGGATGCTGAGGACCAGATTCCTTTCTTCCCCTTACATAAGCAATAATGATCTGTTTATGTAGGGCTAAAAATCCTGTCTTCTCATTGTTATCCAGTACAGCATTTTAGCAAAATGCTCAAGGCATTAAGAACAATAAAATGGTAAAAGTCCTCCTGTGATGAAAACACGCAGTGATCTACAGTCTGGGGATAAGGATGAAGCAAACATTTCTTGTTACGAGACTCGTCATCTGTATGGCCTGGAAAAATAAAAATAAAAAACCTATAACAAAAATGTGATTAAAACCAGCAGCACTGCCATTGATTTCAGTAAAGTCACTCTGATTTTTAATGTTTTAGGGTGTTACACTGAGCTTCAGAAAGAACAGCAACATCTTAGACCGACTGCCTCTAGGTTTGAAACCTTTCGATCATCTTTGAATCTATTTTATTTCTCAGAAACAAAGCAACCAAAAAGTAATGCTGTAACACAAAAGACTGATATTAGTAAGAGGAGATTGGAATGCTAGAAATGCCTCTGCAGGAGCCGAGACTAGTGCCTGTTGATTCTGCTCTGGGCATCGATATAGAAATTCACATGAAACTGTCTAATCAGAAGTAAATGCTCTTTTTGCAGGGTATTCTTTTTGTTTCTCTAAGCCCTGTGTTCATGGAAGGGTGACTGCATGGTGCTAATGATTAAACCCAGAGAGAGTTCTTCATTTGTGTGTCTGTCCAAATTTCCTAGAGAATCTGGAGACTCCTTTTCAAAGTTCACATGCAGGGATTACTGCAAGCATGTGAAAATCTATTTTTCTTTGATGCTTTATACAGACCCCATAGAATTAGTTCATTAATAACCTTATTGAAAAGAATTCAAGTGGGTTATGCTTTTATATTTTGCGGGTGGCATAAGCTTATTTTGCCCCTAATGTGAGGTAAAACCTCAACCTATATGTGAACGTCACTGCAGTGAGAGCAGAGCCAGGCTTCAGCTAACAAGCCTTGTTGTAGGTCTGGGGCATACCTAGCACGGTTTCCAGAATGAGGTCCTGGCCAATCAAAGCATGGGCAGATCAACAAGCTGCCTGCCTGCAGAATACCACAGTCATCCATTTCCTTCATCATACCCATTACTACCTGGCTTCCAGATTGGATTCAGCTACAGCTGTTTTTACCTGCTATCAGCTGAGCCCTGTGATTAGAAGGCCTGACCCAGCCTGTGCTCCTGACAAAGGGTACTGGTCTTGACACAACACTGGAAGCATCTTGAGATGGAATTTGTTCCAACTGAAGTAAGATTTATCCTTTGGTTTGAGATCTCTCTTAACAAGTCTGTGGGTTTTTAATGGGAGAAACTGTTTAACTGGCAAAGGTTAGCCCAGTGGGTCCTTACCTAGGGCAGTGGGCTTCAGTGCTCCAGGGATAGTAACCAAGACCTGGATTCCCCTCCTGGCTGGGCTACCAGTTTGGATACTTCTCTAGAGATAACCGAGACTCAGTTAATGATGGCGGTATTTGCCTAAGACTGCCACTGGCAGGTTTAACTTCTGAATGACTTTATGATGATCAGACACTGATGTTTGGGAATGTAGGACATGGAAGGTATAACACACAGAGGTAATGAACCCATCCTGGCAGGGCAACAGTAAAACTCATTTATATCTTCCAGTTACTTGTTGGAAAAAGAAAAAAAAAATACAGAGGTCTTATGTAGGATATGACTGAAGATTTTTTTTTCTCTGCATGTTATCTTTATCCATATATAGCAATACCTATCTGGTTTACATTCTGCATAGAAAGTCAAAGTACACAAATCAACAAAAAGAAATATTAGGAGAGTCAGAGCACCTTGTCAGTTGGGATCAGCCAGTTTAGTTTGCTCATTTTAAAGGAAAAGTTCTGAATGTCTTACAGTAGGTGGCTTGTGAGTCGTAATACAGCCAAGAAAGGGGACTGGTCTGCACCAGATTGTAAGACTGAATTAAAAATGGGATCCTTTGGGCAAAATTCTAGCTAATGCTTTCAGACAGGAAAACATGGGAAATTAGACTGCCCAACTAGAGCTCAAACTGTTGTGCTTATAATATGCCACATCCTCTGATTTTTAGCGTGAACAGTTTACACCGGCATCTGAGGAGAATATGTGTCCCCAGTGGAGACCATGGGAGCTCACCATTCCCTCAGAGCACCAACATATTGAAACTCGTCCTGTTGCTTTTCCTGCTCTCTTTCATGGACGTGCACAAAAATATGTTTTAAGCAATGCACAAAATTACCTCAGCTTTTGGAAACAAGCTGTATGATAAGATAGGGTAGAAATGGCTTCTGACAAAGGCTGCCTTTAACAGCACAGCTGCTAAGAAGAATTGCTCTGTGCACAGGGGGCATTAAGCCACAAGAAGGTGCCCGTATGAGTAGGACTGTGCAGACTTACACATTTGGAAAGAGAAATATGCACAAGCTGTCTTAGAGGGAAAAGAAAAGCATGCCTGGGAAATATATTGGGAAAACTTACTAGTGGTCCTCCAGGCTGCACAGCTACACCAGAGCTGCCGTAGCGTAAGATGGCATTGCCGCTTTCACAGGTAATGATTTAGGTAATCTCCAATCTGGATATAAACCCTTGAGTTACCGTGTATTGTCACAGTGTCAGCGCCTTAACCAGTCCTCCCACTCGTGCTTTATAGATTGTACAAGAACAGGATTGCATCGGTCTGTTTCAAACCTCTGAGCAGTTAATCTAACTGAGGGGTTTAAGGTTTTAGCAGGTCCTTCTAATAGCTGCTGTGCTAGTGTGCAGTTAACCTTTATTGCCGTGAGGGCCCTATTAAAAATGAGCTACATTCAGCCCCTTTAAGGAAAGAAAGATTATGCTTCCAGATGTGTTGATACACTTGACATATGCCCTGTGATTGCAGGAGCTCTCAGGCACCAAAAGAGTGCTGTTTTCACAAAGCTGCAATTTTTGTTTACACAATATATACACATGCTTGTCATGGTAATTTGTGCATGGCACTCATAACCTGAGTGATGAAAATACAGAGAGAGAGAGACTGAGTGAGGCAGAAAGCCTTCACCATGTATAACACTGCATGCAGAAAACCCATCCTCACAAGCACAGCCTGTGTAAAAACAGTTTTCTTTGGCTTGCTCCAATTAGAACATCCGTAAACATTTTCAGTTGCTGCTATCATCACAACAGTTTGAACACACAGAATAGCGTGATTTGTAAGGATATGCAATCATATTTGTGAATGAAAGCATCGAATTTGGTTCATTTAGACTAGTGAATGTACATTTTGTTTTGCTGTTCACCATTCAGAAAGCAGAAAGGCAATTGCATGACTGTAGATTTTGTAGTTGTTACTGCTGACGAGTATACATCCAGAAATCCATACCCAAGACAAGGGATGTTTCACTCTGCCAAAAAACACCCAACTTTTCCATCCTCTGCTCTGTGAGCAGAAGTTATGCAATGGCTCCATCTACATTGCAGGCTGAGTCTGGGAGTGACCTTAACCCCAGCTCATTTCCTGACAAATCCTGACAACCCATTTCCATATTTCTTATAAAACCAGGAAACATCAACAAAGTAGTCTAAGGGGATCTACCTGGAAGATTATTTTTTCTTTTCCACTTTACATCCCCTCTCCCAGCCTTACTGTTCTTTTCTCTCTGCATCATTTGGGAAGATATTCACATGTCAATGCAAAATCTGTGGATGTGGCATAGGGCAAAACCATCTTATCTTATCATGCTTGACCTGGCAACCTTTGACAGGCAAACTTAAAAAGGCTAAATAACACCATTCACAGACAGCAAGTCCTGACTACGGTATGAACAGGGATGGCTCAAAATTAATATGTCTCATAAACATAAAATCTCTGATTCACAAGAATAGTTACTTATGAAATATGAGAATGAGTTTGAGAGAAAAAAAAAAATCTAGGTGCAGATTCAACTAGAGGAATCCAAAACTACTTAATAATTCAAATCACCTTCTAAAATTGATGCAAAAAAGCCCTTATTTCAAAGCAGCTCAACCTGGGCATTACAGCAGTTCTGTCCTCTTCCAGTCACACGCAGGCAGGTCTCAGGGGTTTATATTTCAGGCTGCCAGCAGCCACTCCACTCAAAGGCACGTAACACTGGATGTCATTTCAAGAGGGGGTTGGAGTACTTTGGAGAGTCCACAGTCAGGAAACATTCAGACAAAAAGTCTAGTAGGGTTTAATGATTCTGCAACAAATCCATGGGAAGGTCACAGGCATTTGACCGTTTGATGACTGATTGATCCATGGATTTCGTATACTGATCGCAACTGGTCTAAGGAATCTGTCTGCTGACTACAAGACAGAAGCAAATAATGTAGAAAAGTATTAGAGAACACAAGCTCACAAATGCTATTTTTGCTTATCCTCTACCCCAGATCCTCTTGGGATAACGACACTGAGTCATTTCTCTTGCTTTATTCAAACTGTGTGACATTTGTGTGTTTTTCCCAGTAGCCCAACATATGGAGGACAAGATCTGCATAAATATAAACCCAAGCAATCAGATTCCTAACAGGTAGTGAAACACAAAGACACCCTTTTTTGCTTAAGAAGTCCCTGAAGCAATGAGGCTGTGGCCCTACTCTACCTTCACTTTTTTCTACATCTGCCTCAGGTACCTGAGGGAGCCTACCGGTGCAAGTACTTAGCTAAAGAGTCTTGTGGTCTGACAAAACTCTAGTTGCTGGTAGAAGTTTTTTGTTAGCTCAGTTTCAGTGAAAACCTAGAAGGGTATTTAATTCTTACTGAACAGATTTTGGATCCTGATTTTAAACTCTGACTTTGAACAATCTGCCCATTCTGATCTGTAACACCTCTCCTATTTCTCCCATTGGTGCCTTCCAGTGAGAATAGGTTAAAGTGCATGCTGCCAGTTTTTCTAAAACAATACACACATCAGCTACACACTGGTAAACTAATTTGAAAGTGAATGTAAAATGTGGAATAGAAGTATCCTAATGTACTGCTGAGTAACATACTGACCATCTAGGTATTCCAGATCAGAGAAAAGGATTACACACACAGACATGCACATACACACACACCCCCTGCAAAATTTGGTTACTGAACAAAAGAAATAGAAGAAAAATCAATAAAATTGGGAACTTCCTCAGAGGTTTGGGCTAATATAAAGCATAATCATCAGAGTTTTACCTTGAATATGGCAAATGCCTTTTTAATTTCAGTGCAAAATATTTTTGTTTGTTTGATTGGCAGTGTCTTTTTCCAATAATTTAAATTATTTTAGACTTTTCTAAAAATTACCAATAATGTACAGTCATCCATTTCCTTCAATTAATGACAAAATGAAGAATCTTAGAAAGAAAATGACAAAATGAAGAATCTTATTTTTTTCTGTACTTGTTCTCTTAATCACTAAATTGACCCAAGTCATTAGAGTGTTTTGGTACCTCTGAAATATGTCTATGATTATTTTGGCAATTTGCTATATAGCAAAGGTTTTCAAATGTTCTGTTAATGATTCATTGTATTTTTTCTTCTTGAACATTAACAGAAGAATACTTGTGCTCGTAAGAAAGCTCTAATATCATATGAATGTGCTGTTTCTGTGGGAGCTGCCATCGCAACCATTGCTTGGGATGAAACGAGTAGCATGCAGTAAAAATGCAATGTGACTGCAGTGATCATTCACCAAACAGGAAGTAGCTGGTGAGAAATATGCTGCTGAAACATCTGCACACCAACCATTGATTTGATCATTTCAAACAATGAGAAAAGCCTGTCTGTAAACACACACTAAAAAGAGTGCCTAATCCATCAAATAAATTGTTTGCTGCAGATGGTCCTTCCAGCTCTGTCTATAGGTGTGTAAATAGAAACAGATGACCAGATAATCATTACATTCAGATGTACTGGGTTATCTGGTGTACCAGTTTATCTCCAAAGAGTGAGCCCCAGAATCCACAAGTGAGCCAGAAGTGCTTACAGCCATCTTATTGCTCCTGGAGAGGTTTAACTTCTAGGTTTTCTGCACAGCTTTTTCTTATCCTGGGGGTCCAATATTTACTTGCAGCTTCAGGATATGTAGCACAAAAGGATAAAGAGCCAGAAAGAGGGAAAAGGAAGTCTTTTAACATTGTGGATTCTAAGAAACAAAAAAACCACCCAGGCTTTGGAGATGACTGTATATCACTAGCTGACACTGAACCATCAAACAATACCATCCAGTACTAATCTTAAGAGCCAGGGAGCTAAAGAATCTGAGCCAAAGAATCACTTCAGGAAGCCATTACATGTGGTGCTTCAGGTTATCTGTGAGCACAAACCCCCTGCAAGTGAGAACAAAATATAAACATAGCAATAAGCCTTACAAAATCTACTGTGCTAATCCACTTGCAATTTTGTGCACCTCCTCATGATGAAGTCAAACAAAAGGTGGGCAGAGAAGGAGAAAGGAATAAAGGATATGGAGGAAAGATTTGAAAGCTGACTGGTTTTGCACTATTACCACCTGTGCATAATCATGATTGGCACTGAATTCAGCATCTCAAGGTCCCGCTGTGTTGGCTCTGTTGCCGAGGAGCCACCATGAAATGACTACAAAAATGTAAAAAAACTGCAACAAATGGACATTTTTCAGAATGGAAACATTTGAATGGCCACCAAAAATTTTAGATTCAGGCTTACTGTAAATAAGAAGTAAAGCCCAAAGCCCTACCTGAAGTCAATGAAGAGCAACAGACACGGCCACAGGCTGCTCCAGCCTAAGGTCTGAAGCACTCATTGGAGGTTCCCTTGTTTTCCTGTATCTACTTCAACAGAGTAACTAGGATCCCAGCTGGGGCATGCCATGAGGAAAAGAGCTGCACACAGTTTGGAACAGAGTAATTAATCTAGAGGATCTTCCTCCCTAGCTCCAGAGCACAGGGCACTCACTGTCTCACTGACATATGAAAGACGTGGGGGGAAGCAGGCAGTGCAACACATCTGCCAGTGAAACAAGTGTGCAGGCTGGGGGCACTGCTCAAAACAGGGCTTGGTCCTCAGTCCCAAGAAGCCACCATATGAGGACTTCTATTTCCATCTACACCCAGCATAATGCAGGCAGCTCCTGCCTGCAGTGACCATGTCACAAATATGCAGAAAAGAGGATTAGGTTATTTTAATGTGCTCTCCATGCAGGTACACCTCCAAGATATTCAGCCTGAAGCCAGCACAGTGTGTTGCAGCCTGACAGACTGCACACTGGGAGCAATTTAGACCTCACTCTGCATTTCTCTGACTTCTGCTAAACTCCCATGTGGAATTCAAGGTGATGGTTTTAACCTACAAAGCCATCACTGCTTTGAGACCTTTTAAGCTTATTAAAGTCTGCTTCTCTCCCTGTCAGATGCTGATGCTGTCTCGCAGGGAACCTGTACCCACGTGGTGTGTCAGACTCCTGTTTTTGTTGTCGTTCCATGCAAGCTATCAATTTTCGTCTTTCTTTACAGCTACACTGAGCAGCAGTGGATCTATTCACAGGTACACCCCTTATTCAGCCTGTGACTTGTAAGTGATTGTTAAGGTGCTTGAGGCATCGAATGAGAATCTACAAGTACATTCTAAAAAGAGCAAAAAATAAATAAAAGAACAGTTGTCTGCTGCATTTGCAGTTAATTATCCACAAGCCTACTTTCCTCTCCCCAGCACCCACTGGAGGACTGAGCTCACATGCCAGACGCCAGGCATCTGTGCACAGTGTGGCACCGAGGAGGTTCAGCAACACGTGCTCACCACTTGACTCTACTCCCTTCATCTGCCGCTCATCATGCTTGAAAATTTAACAGTAAGCATCTAATGAGGCAGAGAGACATCGACTCCCTCAACCATCCTCTTATATATCCCCCAGCATGCTCTTTCTGCTCATCTGCCCTCTGTATGATTTTCTGTCACTTAGCAAATTAGATTCCTCCTCAGCACTTCCTCAGAGGTTTCCTGCGGGCTGTACCACTCCCTTTTTGTTGCCAGTTTTCCAGTGGCTTTGCCCCAGGCTCCCTGCACTGTCTCAGTGGGAGCCAAATGACAGCCGTGGAGCTGGGGCTTACAGAGAGAAATCCACAGAGTCAACTTGTTTCCAGGCACCTGTTTTTGTAGTGCTGTGTAAGGACCTAACTTCAGCATTGAGTGAACTGATGCCTTTCAACAGAACAAGGAGAGTATTTAGGCTAGTAATTTAAACACTAAACTGTTAGGTGTTTTAGAAATGAGATATAGAGAGAAGGCTTTCTTTTATAGCTGTTGTAAAGCCCTGTTCTCTGGATATTTTGGTTTCATAAGAATGACGGATCTAAAGCTCCCTTTCCATGCATTCAGAATTGTGGGCAGACCTGGCAGATGCCTTGGCTGCACATTAGGATACAGTGCACTGACTTTCCTGTAGATCTTACCAGAGCAATCAGTAGCCTGGAGACCTCCAACCAGCTGGTCATACAGCTGTCTAATAACTGTCATATTACTTCCTGCTAGAGGAGAAAGGGAGCTGAGGAAGATGGGGTGAGACTAATTAAAAAGAAAAACTCAGAATATGTTGCTTTTAACTTCCCTCATCCTGGTAAATTCTACTTACTAAATTACTGCAAGATAATGGAAAAAAGCCAGAAAGCAACTGGGGGCAAACAGTGAAATGGCATCAGAAATCTATCCACTGTCCATCTCCTCCATATCTTTTATTACAGTCAACAACATTATTATAGTATTTTCAATCCTTCATGAAGTCATTTTCCAAAAATAGGTGAGTAGCAGTAAAAGACACAAAGAGCTTCTCTCCTCTCAAAGGTCCCCAAAACGCTACACACAGAAGAGAGGAAGATTACATTAGAGTGGAGAGTGCACTGGAGTGAAGAGAAAAGCACTTACTTCCACTTCATGTTTGGAAGGGGAGGGATTGCATTTGACGACATGTGAGGTTGCCAAGTTTTGGGTTGTGGCTGAAATACAAAATTTAATAGCAATCACAGTCTTTTTTTCTTTTAAAGGATGGATTATGAGAGGTTCATTTGGGGTTCAATAGCACATGTTTTCCAAAGAGAAAATAAAACATTTAGAAATGCTTTAATTAAGCAGACAAATAGGTTCAGAAAGTGAATGAAAAGGAGGGAGTGCAGTACAGCATGGTTGCTATGCCACCACATATAAATGGGGTCGAGGACTACTCTAACAAAACAAGAATTTAAACCAAGAATTTCAAAAGTTCAAAACAAGAATTTTAACCAATGACTTAGTCATGGGAGCTCGTTTTAACCACTGAACTGAACAATAGTTGAAGACACGCCTATGTTGCTCTTGTCCTGTGAAGATGATATTGCAGTTCTTTAAATATTCACTGGCACAGAGACCAGAAACTGTATAGATAAGGCTAATGTCCTGGCTAAAGTCAGTTTTGCATTTTGTGTCTGTGAATATTTAAGTCAGATACAGAGTGTTTCTCCTTTGAACTTCAAAAGAACAGCTCAAATCAGAATACACAATAGCCAGCAGCAGGGGAAGAGACATGTGGACAGTGCTCACAACCCCAACAGCCTACCCAGATATCTTGTTAAAGGACGAAAGAACAGCTCCTCCTACCTTACTTGTGTGACTGACACTTACATCCATAAACTGTTTATTTGTCCAAAATTATACAGTAAAGTCTGACTGGATTTGTTAATAATTATAAATAGACTGAAATGCCTTTTTAAAAAAAACCAAAACAGTCTCTTTGTGTCTGTGTGCCTGTGTGTGTCTTGCGTGTTTGTGTGTACACATTCACACATGGTTGTGCACCTACAATTACGTTGAAATCCTCAGATAAAAATTAGATCAAATACCAATTGCACTCAAAAGTGAAAAGCCAGTTCAGGCATAATTAAATGTCAGGATAATATCTGTTCCAAGGAGATTTCAGATGATGAGGTAAGAACCAGATACTTAAAAACTTTAGTAGTAAGTATGGGGTACAAGGAAAAAAAAAAAAAAAAGAAAAGAAAAGGAAAGGTAAATCAGTCAATCTTAGGAAACATCGCAAAAATCAGCAGCTTGTGAAAATTCAGCAGACTGAAGTCCAGCTAAAACCTCGGTCTAGTGCAGTCTCAGACTCCATCTCAAGCAGACATGTCATTCACAGGTGAATTTTCTGCGTAAATCCTCTTCCACACAAGAGACCAGGGCATGCAGGCAGCTTGCTAGGTCTTTGTACAAAGACAGCTCATTTGCCAGTTATTTGACAAGTGAAATCAAGGGTCAGAGAGAAAGCATGGAGTGCAGAGAGATGACAAATAGCCATGTTTCTTTCTGAAAAGTTAAAATGACTTTGTGAAGTCTATTAATTCATTTGTTACAAAGTGACAGGAACTGAATTAACTTATCTGTGGTGAAGCTCGCTCATGAAAGACCATGAGTGTGGCACTTTCATCATCCTCACAGATTCTTGAAGCAGGGTGGTTTACAAGCCATCAGTCCCTCTACTAGAATGTTAGTAGCACTGAGTAAACCCATTAAAAAGCTGCGCAGAACCAAACCAGCTCCACAAACATCTGTGCTTAAAACCAGAACAGAAGTAGTAGAGGGAAATGAAAAGGAAACTGATCATCTGTGCTGGGAAGGTGCAGGGAAAACCACTCTTTTGGTGATTCTGGGGTCTTCAGAGATGCCAGGAGAAAGAAGGGTGTCTGGAGAGAGGGTGCAGGAACAAGACAAGGGAACTGGCTGGACTGAAGTCATCTTTGCTTGTACTCTTCTGTTCAGGACTCTGCAGAAGAAAATATCTCCAGGACTTGGATGCATTAGGAGTTCCTGCTGCTTGGAGCCTCGGAAAGCAGAGTTTAAAATACTTGGCAATATTTCAGTCCCAGTCAGGCACACAAAAGAAATAAGTTTTAAAATGTCTTTTAAAATAAGCTCTTTTCCTGACTTTTTTCCCCTACCTTTTGGACATACAAACTTGGACTTCATTTTCCAGATTTTCTCTACAAATGTGAACTCTAAGGAGTCATGCATTGAATTATTCATTCCTAACTGATATTCAAGCAGCAGCCCCACTTCCAATACCTACCCCTCTCCCCGTTACTATACCACCAAATATCATGGCTTTCAGATTCCATTTCAATTTTCCAGGAGACCATTCATCCTTCCCCAACATCAAGCCAGTAGCATTTGTTCTTCTCTGTGGGTTTGCCCCAAACTGCCCTGGCTACCTTTCCTATGTGCAATTGACTTACCATAGCCTCCATTACTTCAAAGACTAAGTTATGACACTAGAGTTAGAAGTACAGCTATTAATAGAAAATAAAAAGAATGCCAGAACAGCCAGCACCTCTTGGACTATTATTTTTCTTGCTGAGCAAGAGGTTTGTGAAATTTTTTTTCTGCTGGTATAAATGCAAAACATGGTCACTGGGATGGAATAATAATGAAAGGCTGCTCTCTGGGTACCTGCAAAACATTCTCAAATTAGATCATCAAGGTCCAAATTCTCCTTCAGAGTAAATCAGCCTGGGTCCTTTGAATCTGCTAGTGCTGCATGCATTTACAGTCGCTTTGAATCCAGCTACCTAGCAATGTAAACAGGATGGCCAGGCAAAGAACATGAGTAACAAGTTGATGATGGGCAGTATAAACTGACTAAACCCTCTGTTCTTCCAAATTTCTTCCATAATACCGGTAGCTCTGACATCTGATTTCAGGCTGGAGATGAAAGGAAGTCTCTTTTGTGGCTCCTGTTCTCCTTCCATGTTATTTTATCTATTCCCCACCTACCTCTGTTGCAAGAATTTGCTGCCCCTTTTAGGACACACGGCATGGAAAGAGACCCATGAAATCTGACGCAAAAGGACCTCGGGAGAAACAGAAATGAAGAAAAACAACCAGTGCAGAATGATCAGTAAACACCTGGGTACTGAATATTCGACGAGGCTGCCTGTTCAAAAGAAGAATCAGCTTTGTTTAGTTCAGCCCATGAAAGCACTTTTATAGGCAGAGAATAATTTGCGCTGGGATTCTCCCTCTGTGATAATGTAGTACTGGGAAGAGATCTGCGGTTCCTCTCTCTTCTTGCCCACCCCCTCGCACACATATCACTGCATAATGGCTACCACTCTTAGTGCAGTACTTGTAGATGAATTCATTACATGCACTTTTAGAGCAGAGATAATAATTGAAAAATATAAAAAAAAAAAAAACCCACAAGGGGTGATCGCAGTATTTCTTTCTCTCACAAAAGGAAATACTCACTAAATAATTTCTTCTTGAAAGCAGGACAGTGACCATCATTAACATTACCACTGCAGACTTCTCCACAATCTCTGCTTTTCCTACAGTTGCCAGGATGTAAAAATATCCCTTGTACTTTCACTAGCAAGTTCTAGTGGGGAAAGCATTGTATCTGTTTCCACCTAATAGTTGTATCATTATAGGGGCTACAGCAGCTAAGGGTATAACCAACCAGTTTTTCAACTCAATGTTAAAGATAAGTCTCAGGTTTTGTTGTAAGTATTATGGAAGAGGCTTCAAGGGTGCTGGGGAATTTTCAAGAGAGATGTTCTTGTGGCTTTTCTACAAATGTAATGCCTAATGAATCTTTTTTTTTTAGTTGGGAAAATTTGTTCATGCTCATTATTTCAGTGATACTCAATATTGTAAAAGAAAACTCCAGTTGCTTTAACTTCTTGTCTGGTGGTGTTGGATATTTCAGACTGAAGAAAACCCTAATAGACTTCTCAGAAATTTTGTGACAAAGAAGAAGAAAGAACATGTTCTGAAAAAGATGGAAAGCTGAAATCCCAGTGGTTCACAGTCATACCCTAAATCTTGTCAGTGACAAATTTCACTTACTTTTTCCTCCCTGTAGCTCAGAGCCAATCCATATATGAGAAAAAGATCTGCAGACTACCTGACTCCTGTATCATCAGTAGGATTATTAGCTGGGATTTAACTGCAATGCCAAATCTCACCATCAGACCTGAGAAAATGAGCCTTGGTAAAAAAAAAACCATAAACTTCGTATTGCTAGCGAAGAAAGTGAAAAGAAAAGTTGCTTTTTCCATTCTGAGGCAGGAAGCTCTGGGGTCACCATCTATCCAGGAGGCTGACCTTGGAACATCTTAATATTTCAGATAGGGTGAAATGTAAACCAAGCATCTGCTTTTCTCTTCTCTGTGGCAAATAAATGAAAGAACACTGTCATCTAATTGGGCTCTGTTGCCAGGAATGCCAGCAAGGCCACTGGGTGATCCTTTCATTAGTTCATATGTCTCAGCTTCTCAGGATACAAACAGTGAAAAACCCCAACAGAACATATGTCCTACTTCATATTTCTCCTACTCAGAATAACTCTTTCTGTCTTAATAGTACAACTTTATAATTGTACCGTAGTTACTGCTGTTAAAATGGTAGTAAAGTAGATTCTTGGTAAGGCCTCATTGTACTTTCTTTGAACAAGAAATTGCTGAGAAGAGAAAAAATATGTCAACACAAATTTGAAGACAGGCACAGTCAACAAGATTGCTATGGGAATTAGGAGAGAATTAACAGGATTTTAGTGCATTTCTGTACATATTGCCTCCATGCAGTATTTGTCCCAGTCAATAAAAAAGTAAGATCTTCAATTGCATATTCTTTTATATAAAAAACCTAAATGGGAAAATAATTGAGGTTTATCTTGAGACCCCGACTGCTTTGCCCAACACAGATGGTTTAAGAATACGAAAGGGAACAAGGTCATAACACCTTTGGGAGTGCTGCCAAACATAAAGATTCAAAACACATGAGTTTGCCATTAAAAATTCTGTTGTGCAGGAAAAGACCTAGTTTGGGTCATTAAGTCTTTAAGAGACAAGACACTAGTGTCCTGACTGACACAAAGACCAGCTTAGGTATGACCTGAGCACTGATCCTGCTTTGAAAGAGCTGCGTAAGGCTCAGGACCAAAGTCAATGGTGAGTCCCTGCATCTGGACCTCAAGTAGATGCAGGCACACAAGGACTGAGGTTTACTGGCCAAGACTGTGGAAGGACAGACTGTGCAGCGTTTATCAGCCCAGCAACTATTTAATAAACAGAGGAAACCATTAAAAATTTTATCTTCCCATGAGAATTTTCCTGACTCTTGTATCCACCATATGGCACATTCTGTTTTGCATCTTGTATCCCAGGTTTAACGAGGAAAACACCCTTGCGTGAGATGCTACTTAACCAGTCAACATAGGCAGTATAGTCATGAGATTAATTGAAACACCTTATGGTACATAGGTTTTCCAAACAAAAGCCGTGGCTGAAACACAGAGGCTGCTGGTAAAACAGAACCTGACTCTTTGAGAAATGGATCTGAAAGATCCATGATATACAGAGATAAAAAAAGCTCTGGTAAACTGATCTTTACACTGAGAAAGCATGAGACTGCTAAAACTATTTAGGCGTTTTCATGCTGCTATCACAACTCATACTGATAATCAGCGAGACACACTTCTTGGACTTGGTGGTCTGTCATTCTAACCTACGACATTCTTATTTTGTGTATCTTGATTTCACATTTAAGCACATTGTTCCTTGTTTTTTAACATATTTGGCTGAGATTATTACTTACGTGCCTCATCTTTGTTGACAGGAACCTTCTTCTCTTTTCGCTTCCAGATGGAAGCACTGGCGCCACTAGGGCAGGCTGCCCAGCCTGGTCAGGAAGTTTAACAGGCAAAACAGCACTCACAAAAAACAACAACCCTCCCCAGCCCAATGGGGGGAAAAGAAAGAAGACTGCTGACAAGCCCTCTAGATCTAGATTCACTCCAATTACATGAAAATCTGAGGACTTGGTGGCATATGGACTGGGTAACGGCTTACAGAACCCTCTTCTGCAGGATGTTGGGTAAAGGAGTAAGAGCATGATTCATCATGGTTTCTACTTAAAGTCACATGCAGAAGACGCAAATAGAACTCAGGATGGAAAACAGCTGTTGCACATACAGCTGTTCTTCTCAGTAGCAACACAGTAGGAAATAAAAAGACACCATCCAACTCTGAAGTTTGAAAACCCATGATCATTTCCTAGATTTTAACCCCAGCTTTGTGAGCCAGGTAGGGACATGAAAGGAAATACACTAAAGAAAAAAAAATGCAAGAACATTGTGTGCTGTGCTACAAGGTTACAAGGTGCTATAGTTGGAAGTCTTCCCTCTGGGACATGGAAAATGCTGTTGATAAACCTTGCTGCCTGTGTCCATCAGGGAGACATAGAGTATTTCAGAACTCCTGTCATGGCCGGGAGATGTAAGTGCGGGTTGCCCAAACCAGATCCCATAGAATGGGTAACAAATCAGACTCTCCTCACTGGAAGGTGCCTGCAGGAATTGGATAACTCAGGACAGCCTATTTGTTTCTTGGAGAGTGCCTTCCTTTGTCTTTTGTATTTGCTCAGTGTTGAGGTGTTCCTTGGACAACAACAGCAAGGCAGACTTTCCATACTTTGAGGGACTGCTCAGTGTTAGGCATGGTGCTGATTCAGCACTTGTCAAAAAGCCACATCTGCTCCAGGGAACCTGGTGGGAAAGTGGAGGGAAGTGTACTCCTTATAGCTATGTCCCAAAAAGCAAGTTAAAAAGGAGTCTGCTTGGACAAAGTGACAAATATTTCTTGAAGACCAGGCTTCCCCCAGGATGTCAGGTGTAATCAGAGGGAAGCAAGAGGCTAAAGCTCCTCAGGGGCAGTGCACGGCTTTCTTGGCATTGTTAAATTCACAGAACCTTATGGAAACACTTTAATCTTAAATGTCTACATTCACTATAGATAAACCAGTAGAAGCAGTTGCTATGCTACAAGTGTGCATTTCATGTGTACACTTGTGCCAAGGGCAAGATGCATTGATTGTTTTTATAAATTTATGAAAACAAGTGGTTTTTATATAATATAATTGAGTAAAGAGTCATTATGCGTGAAGTTGCAACGTATATACTTCCATGATTTAAAGTAAATGAGTTTTAATGATGGACTAGAGATCAGAGTGCTGAGCATCATGTAAAACCAGTCCAGAAATTCTCCTTCACCTATTGAATAAATTTTGCTCTTCAGTTTGGTAAATAAAAATAAAGGACAGTGGGGAACAGTGTAACAGGTAAGTAAGTGTATGAGCCAATAAAAAAATGAACTCACTATGGCAATGATCATTCGTGTGAGTGTGCTGAACAGGAAATAATTATCTATACACAGTACAAACTTTGTTGGTCTACACATTGCAAAATGGAGGGCAGTGATAAAAACAGAGACAAAGTGCTAAAATCTCTAACCATGCAGCAGTTTTAGAAGCATATTGCCATGTAGCAGTCAGCCCATGAATCTTCACCTTACCTGTCAGAGTGCTTTACCCCACTTGGGTAGAAGGAACGAATGAGCTCTTTGATGTCAAAGATAAAAAAAAGAAAAGGTTTTGGAAAGCTTTAGCCTTTGTTGTTGTTGTTGTGAACTATCATGGGGCTCTGATACAAGCCTTATTCAGGATGATTCTACCAACATTTTCTGCAGAAATAATTCATCATATGGGCTGTGTGAGCGTTATCTGCTGTAACCACTGCTTACAGGAAAACTCTATCAGTAAACCATTACTCAGATTGGGTGAGCAGTTGTCTGCAGTGTGTGCCATTGGGTCTGACCTCCAGCCTGCCAACCTCTGTCACCAGAGAGGTGGAAAGCTTTAATAAATCATATCTGAGATGCATGTTAACCAAGTACAAAAATACCTACTGTATCCAACTTAGATATTCATAGATTCAAGGAGATTAAGGCCGTAAAGGGCAATATCTCAGCTTGCCTGACCTCCTGCATATCACAGGCCATTCAATTTCACCCAGTCACCCCTGTGCTAAGCCAAATTACTCATGTTTGATTGAAGCATATATTTCAGGAAGGCATCAGTCTTGATCTGAATATATTGGTAGAAAGGAAAAACATCTCTCCTTTTGTAATTTTTTCCAGTGGTTAATGCCGCATACTTTCAGTTTTCCCTAATTTCTCATTTAATTTTTTCTTGTTTCTGCTTCCAGCCATTGGTTCTTGTAACACTTCTCTTGGCTAAGCTACATGCCCTCTCAGATCCAGATTTCCCTCCACGAAGACATGGTATTTAATAAATTCACATTCCTTTCTGCTTCTTAACAAGCTAAACTGATCCAACTCTTCCCCCGCAACATTTTCTCCAGCCCTAGGATAGCATTTGCAGCTCATTTATATGCTCTCCAAAATAGTTGTGACCATGATTCGATCATCCATCTCATCAAGGCCACATTTGGGAGTTAATCTTCCCCCTGATTTCCCATTCATACAGCAAAGATCTCATTATTTCTCCCCTCCACAGCGGCATGTTGGATATTTCCATTTGACAGCATTCCAAGCTCCTTTCAGGAGTGGCCGCTGTCCGTGGTACTGCTCTTCCTTACACCCAGAGAGTGCGATGCTGCCTCTTGGAACCACAAAACCATTTAGGTTGGAAAAAAACATTTAAGATCATCGGGTCCAGCCACAAACCTAACACTGCTACGCCCATCACTAAATGCTAATTTAAGATGGACTTTCCTTCAGATTGATCCAATACAGTAATACTATCATCTGAGGAAGAGAGAGAAGACGGCGAACACTCCATGGAATCATTTGTGCAACACCAAAAGCTTTTGGTAAAGACTGTAAGTCAAACTCATTCTTCTGCAGAGGTGTTTTAATGCCTCTGGATTTAAAAGTTTAATCGAAAGTAGTTTACAACAAGAAGACTCCACTTATTTCCTTAGAAGGGAATAAGGTGAAATCTACGTGTTGAGAGATGGTAGTTTCAGGGAACGCCTCTGAGGACCTAAATTCTTATATAATGAAGACTTTGTATCAGGCCGGTAATATTCCCACTTAATCCAATGGAATCTGATCTCTCTCTGATCTCTCATGTCATCATTTTTACCACTCCACTCGATGTTGCATCTCTTATGAGTTGTTTGTCTTGGGTTTTTAAATTATTTACTGTCACATGATTGATGAAATTGTTTAAAAGGACTGGGTTTGATATTGATGTTTCTTGTACCCCGCTTAGAAACAATCTCATTCAATGGTGTTTCCATGCTGAAAGCTAGCATTTGAAATTGTCAGATGGCCAGCTTTGATCTATTCAATGTTAACTTTATGATACTGTATAGCGCTTTTCATTAAAATAATTTCATGTAGTACTGAATCAAATGCCATACAGAAGTCTATTATGTCTGAGCAGTTTCTCTCATCGACCAAACTTATAATTCCATCAAAGAATGAAATTGGGTTTTCTTGACAAGATCTATTTTTCATGAAAAAAAATTATTGGCTAGTATTAATTCTATTACCATGCTTAATCTTGCATCAACAGATTTCTGTATTGATTTCTTCTGCTGGTTTTTTTGGTTGGTTTTTTTTTTACCAAAGAGTCTTATGGAAAACAGTGGCCAATGGACTGTTTGCACCCATGTTTTCCCCAATCCCAAGACAATGAACAAAGCACTGCTTCACAAACCTTCCGGTTGGCAGTAGTGGGATCCCACCACCTCTCCATTTGCCACTTGCTCCCAGAGAAAAAGAACAAAATGGTGGTGGAACCTCTAGCACACCACGTTTTCTTCCACCCAAAGACGTGCCCTCTTCTTGGAAGTGAGAATCCCTTACTTCCACCCCGCAGCACTTATGAGGATGATATAGAATAACCTAGACGTGTCTGTATGGTCCAAGCTTTACCCCCTCATGGTTACTGTGAAAAATTAACTGTGTCCTTGGCTGAAAGTGGGACACCTTCCTAGCACTGCAAAATGAGAATAGATTGATGGAAGACATTTCCTAACCTGTAGTTTTTTTTAATGAACAATTAATAAATGGAAACAAACTAATTCCCAGCAGTCTTTCCTCGGGGGAGAAATTGTACTTGCCTTCGTGAAGATCACAGTCCCAGCCATGATACCTCCTGCAGAACTCAGTGCAGAGGCATACAATTGAAAACCCAACTTTCTTCCCCCCGATGTTTTTCAAAGTAGCTCCAGTTGGTGTACTGAAACAACTTCTGGCACAAGCAGGTGAGAAAATTCCAGTCTATCATCTGAAGGAGCAGGGTTCTGCACCCCCAGATTCTCCCCTTGCAATTCAGCAGCCCCAAGCAACCTGCGAGACGCCCAGAGAAAGCCTCGTCAATACAGAGGCCAAGCTCACAGGTTCTGGGCTACTGGTCCCTCTGCAATCTCTGGTGATCTTTGGATTCATAGTTCCTGTGACACCTGAATTCATCAAGATATCAAGTTCTTGAATGTCTGAAGAAATTAAATTGTGGCATCAATTATCTCTATGCCTGAGCTTGTCTAGGAGACTGATGTCCAGCTGAGATCCAAGTCACAGAACATGAACACAGAAACCCATAGAAATAACATATATAACATTTTCTAAATCAAATAACAGACATCCTGTCTACACAAGCAATTTACCCCCAACACTGCACAAAGTCACTGAAATCCTTATTAAGATGAGGAATAACTAGGGATTTGATTTTACGGATATGGAAGTAAAGAGCAGAAAGTATTTGTGATGTATATGATGTCACATAAGGAATTTTCTTCAGACTTCATGTTTTGATCTCCTCAGCCATGGATCACAGGACTGACAAGCTCTATTCTCTGTGGTCCTGCAGATCCTCTACAGACTATGGAAGCTGTGACCAAGCATCCCTGTTCACATCAGTATAGTGCTTAGATCTAGTGGTTGGATTTAAGCCTTTCTGAACAGTGGAACTGCCTGAATTCTACACATATTATCAAATATGTATCTGTTTGGGAGTTTAGAGGAAAAATATCTTATATCATACGATGACTCAACTGTGTGTCCACCTTAACAAAACAAACTAGATCTGAAAAAAGAGGTTTCAGCTGAAAGAAAGATGAAATATTTCTGTTCACGGAAGTTGCAGTGGACCCAGTTTCTTCTCCTGAAGCATGACAGCAGAACTGAATATTTAACTGATAAGGAAGAGATTTATTTTTTCCTTCCCCTATTTTCTCAGGCTGCCAGAAAACAGCAGGCTCGGTATGGAAGTAAGTTGGGTTTTGTCTACTATCCTACAACTGGGTAATATTGAGCACTAAACAAACCTGAGATATTTATTTGTCAGACTCTTGGTTTCAGCCCATTCTTATGACCAGCACTATCATATTATTCAGTTTAGCTTCCTTTTCTCCTGTCATGAACCAAGCAAGACATTGCTGCATTATGAAAGACTGCTGTTTTGTTTTCTTTTAAAATGAGTTAAAGATGACATAATGCCACTTTCTGCTGTAAAATGTTCTGTGGGCAACTAGGGAGAAAAGGTTTATTGCAGTTTTATTGAAATATATTAAATAAATTTAATATCCAGCCAGCTGATTGAGGCAGAGACTCCCTGTAGATATTTTGGTTGTGCATTAAGAAAGTTGTCACTAGTAATTTGGACTGGAGCGAGGAGTTATAGGCTGCCAAATGTTGATTAATTAAGCCTATGTTTGGATTAGTTCTGCTAGATTGTTTCATTAGGGAAAATGACTGAAAATATGGAATAAAGTAACTATGGGGAATCTGGGAAGAATTTACATGTATTTGAGACCTTCAGCAAAGAGTAGAAGCCAGGACTGAACTTTATGTGCCCTATGATATTGCATGGTATTCCTTACTCCCTGACTGGGGAAACAGGCACCAGGAGAATTGACTGGTGTTTGCTGTGACAGTGAGTGGTTTCATTAGAATTATTCTCAACAGCCAAGGAATGGAGTCCCTTTCTTCTCACAGGATTTTTCGTCTTTAAGACAAACTTCCAACTTATTTCACATGCCTAATGTTAGCCTAAGGGTGAGAATATATAAAAGTAAATAAAGTCATAAAAGTAATGACTGCACAATTATTGCTTATTTTAATTCCAGATGTGCTGCCATATGGGTTTTTACCTCCACAGTGTTGTGGAAGAGAACACCTTGATGAGGTGTTTCCTGCATTGGGAAATCCTTTACTTACTTTCTTAGGCTTGTAAATGCACTGCCATGAGACTTCACTGAACTTAGCTGCATTCCAAAAATAACGAGATAATAGATTGAAAAAAAATGCAGTATGCCAAGTTAAATGAAAAGAGAAAAATTCTTTGAGTTTCAATTGAACCAAACTGTTACCTATTTAACATAAATGTGGTCTCTTTCCTGAGTAGCCTATAAAGAGAAAAGCATCTTCCCCATCAAAGCCCATTTAGCTTTAAGTCTAAGGAGAGAGGTGGGGATCCAGCTTGTCCCAGGCAGAAACCTGGCCTGACTCGGCAGCCCTGAGGTGAGCAGAGAGAGCGCCCGTCGGAAGACGGACAGCGAATTCAAATTTCAAGGCAGAGGTAAAGCAAGAGAGGCAGTAGTTGAATGTAATTGTGTCTCAACCAGGTAAGGTGACACTGCAGGTGCCCAGTACACTGTGCACAGAGCTGGAAGATCTAGAAATAGAGAATCACATTATTGTGCCGCGGGAACTGTAGTGGGACCCTGGTGCTTGTGCCACAAATGATGTTACAGTACAGAAAGTGAAGAGTCCTGGTTTCAGCTGACATAGAGTTGAATTTTTTTCTTAATAAGTGGTTCAGCACGTGTTTTGGATTTAGTGTGAGAACAATATTGATAATACAGTAATACAACTGATGTTTTAGTTTTTGCTTAAGTGCTTACTTTAAATCAAGGACTTTCCAGTTTCCCATGGTCTGCCAGCAAGCACAAGCATGAGAAATTGGCAGGAAGCATGTCCAGGACAGGTTTGGCCAGTTCAGCTAAACTGAACAGGCCAAAAGGATATTCCATACCACATAACATCATGCCCAGGATAAAAACTGGGGGCATATGGCCAAGAGGGGCTGATCACTGCTTGGGGACAGGCTCAGCATCACTCAGTGAGTGGTAATTGTATCACACATCACTTGATTTCCTTGTGTGTATTTCCCTCCCTCTTTCCTCTTCACTACTGTGATTTTTTTGTTGTTGCTGTTATTATCATGTTTTACCTTATTTAAATTATTAAACTGCTCTTACCTAAACCTAGAATTTTTCTGATTCTTCTCCCCATCCCACTGGGGAGGGGGAAGGTGAGTGAGGGAAGGACGCTGTGTGGTACTTCCTTGACAGCTGGGATTAAACCATGACATGAACTCATCACGCTTGTCATGATTCATAACATAAATCATCCTGCCTTCTTCTAAATACATTTCACAGCTGTTGTGGTCCTGCTCAGCCTTGAGAGACACAGCCACAGCTGAAAGGAGGGTGCTGGGTTAACTCCAATAGCACCACTAAGCAACCTAAAGAAGGCAGGCCACCCAAATTCTGGCTGGCTCCAAAGCATTGTCCAGAGGCCGTGATGGGTGAGATACTTCAGATGTTCTCAGAAGTTTTTAGCCTTATGAAAAATTAAGACAAAATAAATAACTGGACTGTTTGGCTATTTTTGCATCAAAATGAAGGAGAAGAAGTAAGGCTTGCAAGCTATCCACTCTCTGAAAAACGCAACTCCTTTCACGTAGTCGGTTCAGACAGCCAAAGTCCTTAGTCACTCTGTAGAACACAGGTCTCATTGCTCTTTCTTCCAAACTTTTTATTTGCTGTAGTTTGGGAAATCTGGTCATTGAAGTATGAAAAGATGTTTTTGACCATAGTTTTAGCTAGTACCACCTCTATTTGTATTTGTCTTATTAAGTCATTGTCATCTTCTTGAATGGAGAAGAATCTCATGGAGCTCAGGAGTGTTCACAAGGGTTGGAAAAAGAAAATAAAACCACCTGCATCCTCACCTCTGAAAAGAGAACCGTGAGACCAAAACCAGCAAAACAAACCAACAGATCTTTACTCTTTTTCTTGGCTAGCACAAATTTTTTCCATTTAGCAGATATGGAAAATCTAAGTGAATGGACAGAGAGATATTTTTATATGCTCATTTGCTCTGCTCACCTGTGTCACATTGCTCCTACGATGGGCATAACCCTCCAATGTTATTCTTGTACAAATTTGTCACAAAGATAGGGATTTCTCTCTGAGGTTACTTCAGGAGAAATACCTCCATTGGTAAAATTATGCTTGCAACTATGTCAGTTAATTTGGCTCAGCCCCTGGGTAGAAAATATGTAAATGTTTCAGAAGTAACAAGGAGTGTTGCAGGTCTCTACATTAATTGCTTATCCCCTGGTCACTCCTGTCCCCATCATTTTCTACTTCTCTAAGTTTCCCTGATCCCACCTCCCCTTCTTCCAGCTTTCAGCCCTAGGACACCCAATCTCCTCCATCTCCCTCCAGCCTGGGCTCTTCTCAGTTATTTTGCATTGTGGCAAGTTGGCAAAAGTGGTTCAGGACTGTAACAGGAGGTTGTCTTACATGTCAGGTGACATAACTGCTCAACATTTCTGTTTTCATTTAACACCACACAGCAACATGGAGGCCTTTCCACAATTTCATTAATGTATTAAAATGTATTCAAAGTCCATCTCACTTTACTTTATGCCTCATCTGTTCCCATAAACTGTATTTTTTTTACCTGTGTGGGTTAAAACTTGCAGTACCTGGTATTATAAATCATTTGTCTCTATTTTTCTTCTCTTCATAAAGCCCTTAGGCTTTACTTGCTACTCTGTATTTATCCATCTTCTAAATAATTATAATAAAAAAGCTATTCAAAATTGCCAAATTTTTGTATTTGTAGAATGATATTACTATTTTTTTTGCTTAATAAGTGCTGTCAGATTAAATCATCTGCACAGTTACATACTTATAAACTGACAGTTTTTTATAAATACTGAAATTCGGTAATTATCACTCATGTGACTCATCAGAACTCGAAAATAGTTGAAACAATGAAAAAGAGCAGTAACTTAACCCTTAATTCTATTCACCTTAAAATATGCACCAACCACTCTTCTTAGAATGCTCCCAACCACTCTGTAAGGTGACTTGATGCCACAAACCCGCTATATTTGTGCACAGCAACAAAAATGTAGTGGGAAGCAGGTTATTTTTAGGCAAAAAAATAACCTGACAGCAGGCAAGTGATTCTGAATACAAACCATCAGCCATATATCAGAAAAAACTCATTATTCTGAGCAATTCTTAAAGATCTGTCCAAAGAATGAATGCATTTTCTGTTAACTTGCATCTAACATATCATAAACTTGGCCTTTTTTACCTCCTTACAGGTCAAACTGGCACTACAGCAGGGTAGATAAACTCCAAGAGAAGAAGCAGAAAGTGTGAAGGGCACAGCAAGGACAAACTGCCACTGACTGTAAAAGAGAGAGCTGCACTTTCCAAGAGACGTGCCTTCCCCTGTCACAAAGGCTGGCATATCCACACCCTGAGCACGTGCTTTTGGGTGTGGAAAATTGCAATGTACCTTTGAAATTATGGGTCACTTGTCCTCAGGGATGGATTCACTGAAGTGTTTAAATATGGTCAGTGCAACTACTTTTCCATCTGAGATTAGCCAAAGATCTTCTGTTGACCAGCCTTCTGTTACATTTATATTATGTATACCTGAGGAATTCTAAAATCCTAAATAATCCCACAAACAAGCATAGACAGTTTTGAGGAGGAGGACAGTTATCAGCCAAACTTGTTTCTAGCCAAAACAACCATACAGAATTCCAGTCTCAGTGGTAAAATCAAAAATAGTCACATGAGAAAAGAAAAAATCTCAGTAGAGGACCTCTTTTTCTTGTGTATGGGTGATAAAGCAGTGGGAATAGTTGCCTGAAATACTGGGAAATACTGGAGCAATGTGTTAGAACTTGTCTATTCTTTCCAGGCAATATCAAAAATTACTGAGAAATCACGAATTTACACTGGTCCTCAGGCCAAATTAGCATTATTGTCTCAGTCTGAGATGAAAGATTGACATCAAGAATGTCAAGCAAATACAGGGCTTGAGTTACCTACGTGGGGCTGAAAAAATATGGTCATAATTTCCTCCTAGCTTCACATCCAGGAATCTCCAGCCTGGCTTCTTTGATCATAAAAAAATTGTTCAGTTTGCTTTTTCCAGACATTTGCAAGAACTAAAAAGAAATGTAGATCCTAAAAGAGAGTGAGCTGCAACATCCTTACCTCTTGTTTTGGCCATGCTAGTGTTTTATTAACTGCAGTGATAAAAGCTGTTTAGAAGGATAGAGAACAGTCATAAACATCTCTTTCTCTCTCTCGCTCCCAGTGTTACCTTGGGGATCCACTCCAGTGGTGCTTCAGTACATGGTGTTGCTGTGTAACAGCGTGAAGTGGTGAGAGAAGGCTGGAAGAAAGCACCAAAGGAGACAGGAACTGCTTCACATGTATTCTAATTATAACTGCTTGTAATGTATAGGGATGAACACAGGGAAACTGAAGCTGGACACCTGTGCATGTTTCCAGTTCATGGGCCCAGTGCTATTCAGGAGGACTCATTTACAGGGCTTGAAGTACAAACCACCAGTTTAAAAGTCTGGGCCTGAACTGGCTCTTAGGGAGAGTGACGGAAGACTCACTACTGGGATATTTAAAGCCAGAATAAACCAAACACTCGAAACAATACTGTGGGGTACCTCTCCTGCTCCAGCTCAGGGCAAAGCAGAATCTATGAAATCTCAAGGGCTCTTTTTTATTCTCTCTCTAAATTTCTAACAAGAAGAATGAGACATAAACGCACATCCACATTCTTTCCACATTCAAGAACAGTATATCCATGAACTGCATGTTTCAGCCATACTTCTGTGGCTTTGGAAGTAAGCTGCCCCCAAAACAAATGTTGGCAGCAGTCAAAGGTGATGCTGGAGAATGCAAGCATTACCAAGTCCAAATAGGGCATGTAACCACCACAAAAAAAACTATTGAGGGTGATGCCTGAAGTGATGAAATTATTTGTGCTTCTAGTCAGAATAAATGTTTTGTTCCTCTTATTTCACTGTGTTGCATTTCTGGGGTAGCAAGAAGGGAATCAGCAATTTTTTGCCAATGACGTTATCATCCTTCACAACCAGGTATAGTTATGAGGTGTTCTATATGAAAAATAAGTCAGGAGCAGGGAGGGACATGGGAGATTTTGTTCCTCTCAGCTTAATATTTATTACAAATGCTTAGGGTTTCATAGTTGGGATATTCCCTCACTCAATATCGTGAACTCACAGTATTCCAGAATGCAGTGATGGAAATAGCATGCTGAAAACTCCAAATGCCATTTAGTAATGAATTTGATTTCTGATACTGTTGTGTGGATTCTTGGGTTTTCCTGTTTTCTGTAAATCCCAAAACATAAGGCAATTTGCATTGCTAATTCTGAAACATTTGCTCTATTTTCATTGAACTGAAAAGCTGATCTAAGAAACTAATTAAAGGCAGAACCAAGTCAATGTTTTTATTTCCTTTGGAGATTTTTTTAATATTTAAGATAAAATATAGAAGAAAATATTAACAGTCATTCTAAATGCAAATGTCAGGGAGTTTACTTTTTAAAATTTTTTTTTTAAAGTATTTAAATTTTACAGAAAGGAGAAGAAAGTGCTTCTACTGATACAGCAAAAATTTAATAAAGTAAATTGGCAAAACCTTGTTTTAAAATAAATATATTTGGGTAACAAAAATACTCAGCAAAAAAGTCACCTAGTATCCATTTGATTCTCTAGCATCTATCAAGTCTTGAAATAACAGAACTCCTTTTCATTCAGACTGCCTCTTTTTTTTCTCAAAAGCTGCAAATTCTACTGCCAAGAATAGACAAAATGTCAGACTGGCACCGTCTGTCTCTGAAACCTGGAAGACAAGGTACTTCAAGTATACAAGGACAAACTCTTGCTCCAGCGCTCTGTGCTCTCAGTATTCAGGAAACTATTAGAGTACTGGGTCTGGTAAAGCCATAGGGACAAGAAAGTTACATGTTACAAGAGTTTTGCCCTCCAAAATTTAATTTTTCTTATCAATGTTACAGAACATACCTTGTGTCAAGGATACAGGTCCATGTAATTTGGGCTGCCTTTGGTGTCATTTCCAGGGCTCAGAAAGTAGTCAGGACGTGGTTTTCCCGCCCAAGCCTTTCCCTCACATTTTTAAGGTGATCACTTGCATTATCAATCCCAATGTAAGGGGCTGAATTCAGCATGGCAGAAGGCAAAGCACTCTCCTGGGCAGTGTGCTGCAGTCCTCTGGCTTTTGGGGGAAGGGTTACAGCAGTCAAGGATGTCCCTAGACGTGGGCTGCTGCCTCGCTGCCCAAGCCCATCCAGCTGCACCTGGGAAAAGCTGGCTCTCCCCTTGTTTACCCTTGATGGATGTTTTGGCTGACTGCTGCAGGTTCACATCTGCAAACCCCAGAGAGGTCGTAGGCTCTGGCCTGAAGGATTACCAAGGTGAAAATTCCCCGACAAGGTGGGATTGCAGTGGAGCATTTACTATTGCTGTTCTCTTGCCTCAACAAAACCCCACAGTGAGCTGTGGCCAGGACTCGGGCTTCTTATTTGCAAAGTATTAACTTCTTTGCAGCTCTGTCTGCAGCCGTCTCCATTTTTGCATAATTACCTCATAGCCCCCTGAATTCCCATGTGCTTTCAATAGAAGTTATTGTTTTCTTCCTTTAATAGTTCTGTTGTTTCGTTATGCCTCAGAGATGACAATATGTCACTGGTGGCTGAGTGATTCCATTACAGACAATCTGCAAAGAGCTTAGGGTCCCTTCAAGATGAAAGATGCCATCTAAATCTAGGTTATATATTTTAGTAATATGCACTAAAGTGTAAATTTGCTTTGCAAGGAACACTTAAGGTTTCCAGCAAACTACATGGAGTTAATAAATAGGCAGTCAGCAGGAGCAATCTCACACCATGCTTATATTCAGAGCCTCCAACTTCTCCCAGGAAACTACACTTTATCAGACAAAAAGCCTTGCTTGCTGCAGTGCCTTGCTGTTATTGTAATGCTATTGACATCCTGCCTCTCCTGTTGCACTCAAACCTTATTATCAGCAGCGTAGTTTTAACATTCCCCAACCGCAGCAGAGAAAATTAGTCCTTGTTTGCAGATCAATCATTCCTTCAGAGCTGGACACCACCACTGCCATCACTCTGCTCTGGGGGAAAGAGGTCAGCATCAATAGATATATTTAACTAGTAAATATATGTAGCTATATAACAATAATGATAAATATAATAACATATTTAACGATAGTTATATTTAACTGCTTGCTGTAATCCAAACAAGCTTTTGTTTCTTTGCTTCATAGGCTCTTTCCCAGTATTTGAAAGCAAAAGACCTCCTGACCTGACAATGTGGCTGTGGGGTTTGTGCTAATAATCCCATGGCGAGGCAGTGGCTCTGAAGGATCCCTTAACTGGTTCATTCTCCTGCTCTCCTCACCTCTCTTTTGTCAGTGTCTTACCCTTGCCCTTCTGTTCGGAGACCTGGGCTCCTTCCAAAGCCTGCTTAGAAGTACAGTCCACATCAGAGGGATAAAAGCTGGCTGCTGCCGGTCCCTGGGTAGCAAAATTCAAGGCTGGAAGAGAACAAAATTAAAAGAACTTCATCCTCCCAAGCCAGACGTCTGCTCGGTCAACACATGTGGAGGTGGATTCTTGGCTGAATAGCAAACTTAACATCTCAGATTCCAAGTCTTGGAGAGCAGAAGAAACGACAGTGGTGGTGGCAGTGAGGGAAATCTGTTCTAACCTCATGGTGTGGTCTAGACATGGCCATTAATGCCTGATTTAGTGGCCAGGTAAAGGCACTGGACAGATGGTGAGTTCATTTAAGGGAGAGAGAAGTTTGCTGGAGATTTAAAAGTGCAGCTCTAGGAATAGCAGAGGATAAGGACCATGTTTGGGATTTTTAAAATGTATTTATTATTGGTATGGAATTTAAGTGTAAGGTATTTAGTTGTCACCTGAGGATCTCACCTCCCTCAATGTAGCTAGTGTCAGGTTGCACTTTTAACGATTTTTTTAAATCTTTCAACAGGGATATTTCAAGCACAGGAAGAAGACAGCTTGTTTTGTTTTCCTTGCATATACTTTAACACGTATTTCTCAACACACCAGCAAACTTGTTGCTGCTGTGGGTATGCCCAGACCTCGTAACTGCACATGAGTTTCTGTGTAAGTTTGGGCTGAAGTTTATCTAATGAGGTACAGAAGATTTTTTTTTTTTTTTTTTGTGCCAGCTAGCAGTAGGGAACTGTAACACACGTAGTGGAGCAGCTCCTCTTCCTCGAGCAGGAGAGATGGATCCACATCGCCCTGGGTGTCTTTGGTTGCAGAGAACAGAGACCACAAGTCAGATGAAACCGTCCAGGCAAGCAGAGCAAATGATCAGCTTTCAGCTAAGCTGAAAAGCCCTCAGCCAAAATGTGTGCCCTTAGCCAAAATGTGTGCCTCACACAAAACCTGCCTGGCAGCACAGAAACTGCTTAACACGCTTTGCTGGGCTGCTGAGGAGCCGATCAAAAGCCCTTTGAGTTTAGTGTCAGTGACTTCAGTAGTTTGAGTGCCTTCGGACTAAATCCGTGCTTGATACTGTCTCATGTACTGGGCTGCTCAGGGAGCATCTCACTGCATCAATACTGCCAAACCCCCTGGTGTCTGATTATCCTAACTACATTACTGGAATTGCCCCTGGAAAGATCCATCATTAACCTGAGAACAGAAGCAAGGTACACACTAGGGCAGCCTTCTCCAGCTGAGATAGTCTTGAAACTGTGGGTGTTTGCCATCTTGTGGTGAATGATTTCTCAGCCCTTATGTAGTTTTCCACTATGCTTCACTGGTATTAAAGTATAAAGCAAATTTTTATCACATCATCTTCCTCTTCCTTTTACAAAATCCCCATCTGTTCTCAGGCCTTTGTTCTAGAGTCCTTTTTTTCCTCAGTGGCTTAATAATGTCCTTTAACTCTTCTCCAAGTCCAAACTTAATGAGACGAGCCTTCTGTTCATTCACCAGTGTTAAGTAACAGGGCTTTCACCCAAGGGCATGGACATCAGTATGAAGCAAGGTGCTGCACCTGCTACTGCCTCAGTGTAGTCTTGTTTATACTGCTCTCCAAATGATTTTCTCCCCCAAATCTTATTTTCCTTTTACACAACTAGGGGTATTGTGCAAGAGTACTGAGGATATCTGCCCTGACTTAGATGACTGAATATGTAAAGGCAAAAACCATAGTTTATTTTCTGAGTGAAGGAATTACTGTCGTGCATTGCTAGACTAATTTCCTTTGTTTCCTCCTCTGAATCTTTGCTTTCAGGATTGCTAGGCCATCCTTGCTCTTCTAGCAGTAGCATAACAGAGATGTTTGTGGTGCCAAGTTGACACTTTTATTGTTACGGGCTTTTCAGCAAGCTCCTGCCTAAGTGTCCAGCCCAGACCCAGAGGTACATTGAAATGGTACTGCATGGAGTTGGAGAGAGTATGGACACAGGTATATAAGGATATGTCCTTCATCTCTGAGCTGATAGAGTCATACAACTGCTGTGATTTTTTTCTGAAATAACCTAGACACTAACATTTTTACTGCATGGCCAGGAATAAAAGTAATTAAAAGCAGATAAAAACAGCAGCACAACCCAGGCCTCATATATTACAATCAGAAGAATAAGGAGTTAGTCTCCCTTTTGTATTTCCAAAGTCTGGGCCACAATTAAGGCAGTGATTATGTCCATACTGCTAATAATAAAGCAGTCCTGAGGCCAAATAAACTAGACTGGCTGTGTGCAGTCATGTGTCCACACTTCATGGCGCTGGACATTGGGTCTCCTAAGGCCACAGAGCATCACATGAGATCCATAAGATCAATTATTGCATAATTTCCCTTTTTTCCCATTTAAAAGAATCTGAAATGCAGGCAAGTCTGTGTTGCAATGCATCAGAAGAATCAAACATAAAGGCATTTCTTACAGTACACAACAAGGCTTATATTTTACATAGCCACGTGAAGCCATGAGGGCTGAAGGCACCGAGCGGCCTGGTATCAGACAGGAGATCTGTGGAGGATCCCAAGCTGATGGAATTGAGATGACACTGTTGAAATGACACTTGGCACAGTCAGGGTCAGCAAACTCTGCCTGGGTATTATCATGGACACTGCGAATCTGCTCAAGCCAAAACTTCCACGGCGTGTGTTAGCAGTGAAACAGACTGAAAAATCCACATGTCCAGCATGCAAGTAATCCTTGTCAAAAAAAAAACCCAAAAAGTTAAAGAACACTATTAAATATGCATATTAAGAATCCCCAGCATGTTTCCCACTCGTATACACAGGTGTCCTAGCACAGTCACTGTCACTGTCATGATCACTGTCTCACCCTACTTGGGCTAGTGACAGACAGAAAACAAGATTTTTCTGCAGCTTGGTTTACCCTCATCTGAAAATATCCATCCAGTACTTCAGGCAAATGGACACTGAGAGACCACAAGGGGTTGGACTCACTCAGAGGAGTTACCACTGCCTTAAAGGCTCTAGAGCCTTTTCCACTGAGAAGAAAATTTATTTAGAGAACGAATTCCCACCCTACCCCAGTTCACCTTTGTATGTGGCTTTGTGCTGCCCTTCTCTGCCCTGTTTCCACCTGTGCCTTATAGAATCTGTATGATGCCTCCCCTGGCCCTTCTCTCTATCCTAGTTCTTCACTCCTTGGCAAATACAGTCCAAGACCGCATATTTCAGCTTATCCTTCAGCTTCAGGCTCTTCAACAGGATTTGTGTTGAAGCAGTGAAAAAAGTTTCCCAATGTTAATTATTCATCAAATGCAGAAATAAACAACTAGAATTCATTGAACACACATGAAGCAAATATCTACAAGTAGGAGTAGAATAAAGCTGTGTAAAAAAGCAATAAAGCTGTAGGATTGATAGGAGGAAAGATAAAAATCTATAATAAGAGAAGAAACACAAAGCACTCTTTTAGAGACTGAGACACTAAACAATTAATTCCATTTCAAAAGGTAGAACGTGAAGCAAGATATCACCAGTGGAGGCTGCAAATTTATGCAATTCAGGAAGATCAGTGTTCTATTCAAAGTCTATGAAATGTATAAAGAAAGATATACACCTACTAAACTAAGAAATCTGGCTATACACTAGGAGAATCTGTTACTTTATATTAAAGGACTAAATCCATTCAAAACATCTAATCATTCATGGGCACCCAGCCAGCCTTTCCTCTGAATTTACACTAATTTTTAGCAAAGTACTTTGAGAAGCATTTAATCCTATCTTTTCAAAAGGTGTAACCTCCTCAAAGAAAAGAGAGGTGAAATCTCTAGTTAACCAAAATTTGCGTCACTTCGTTGCAATCTGTGGGGCTATGCTGATCTATAACATCTGAAAAACTGGAATAAATTATTCTCCTTAGACCATTAGTTGGCTTTGCTCAAATAAATTCAATATACGTATTAAAAACAAACGAACAAAAACCCCAACTACAACAAATCAGCTGTCAGCACCCTGATACTGCAGCTGACACCAGTGATTTATTTTGTTCACTAAGATCAATTACTGTCCCTGATGTATAGGCATCCAAGGGCAGAGACCATCATTTTTGCATAGTGGAAAGCCATCCACTGCAACAAAGTCCCAGTCTGCTCTTGCTGTACTAATATTCTTTGCAGGTCTGAATACATAAAGAAAAAGTAAAAAAAAAAAAAAAGAAAATACAAAAAGTGACCAGAAAGGACAGGGAGAGAAAGATGTTCTGTCCTCTAGGTTACACATCTGGGTAACAGGGGCCTCAAAAGACCAACAGGCAGGAAGTCCTGTAAAAAAATCATTTTGCAATCATTTCTTTAGCTCTCAGGTTAATTAAACAGCACAGTAGTGGCTCATTTGGTTGTTTGGTTTTATGCTAGGAGTTTTTTGTGTTGTTCTTTGGTTTTGGCTTTTTTTTCTTTCTAAGGGACATAATAAATCCTCCGACATTTGAAGTCTAGCTTGCTGCTCTGAGAGGAGCAATCATTCCAACATGGGCTATAGTCTTTTTCTTCATTTAAACTGGATAACCTACTGTAAACGTGCCAGACCAATCTCTTCCTGGCGCTCAAATGCATGAGTTTATAAGTTCAGCAAGACAGCCCAAAAAGCATTGTCATCTGGCCACCTGATGTGCGCTGAAGAACAGCCCTAAACCTGCCTAATGAGAGGGAAAAATCTTTGCCTTGGGAACGTTAGGATGAAAGGCTGCTGGTTCTGAAGGTGTTAACACACTATTCACACCTTTCTTTGCTCGTCTAACATTAAACAGTTAATAATGGTTCAAGGTTTATATGATGGGACATAGGTCTGCTTTTACCATAGCAACCACATTATAGAAATCCTTTCTGATATTATTAAGCATAGATGAAAAGCAAGCAAAACAGAAAGATTAAAATACCTGGAATTCAAAAGTGATTTCTTTTCTCCAGTTTGGAAAAGCTCCCTTTTCTTTCATTTGCATCCAGTAAAGTCCTTCAGAGAGAATAGTGCTTAAAAAGTCCCTGCATGGTACCAGGAGCTTTTCGTGTTAAAAGTAAAATAACATATTCACATTTACGAGGAAACCTTTTTAGGCTGCATTGTAAGTAGAAGAGTCTTTCGTAAGGCACAAAATGCCTGACAGTCCTTTTAAGGCCCAATTAAACAATTCAGGTTTCTTAAAAGTGTTCTAAAGTACTCACGTAATTATGTAAGGTACTTCCTCAGGTGCAAACAGTTTATTAGTTACTGGATTTTTGGCTCGAGATTCATGTTTAATAAGGTAGCTCCTATTTTTGAAACAAACAGGGAAATACATGTAAGGGAAAGTGTGATGAGTCCTATATCTCACTGGGAGAGTCAACATTTGCCCTTGGCATGTAAACAAACAAACTAGTAATCCTCCTATTAACCTAACTTGTAAGCAGCCCCAGAAATAAGCATTTTTTCCTGTTCTGTTCTATGCTGAGACTCCATTTATGACAATCTCTGACCTAACAATATTCATGGGAAAAACATTTTGGACTAAATTAAGTCAGTTCATTCAGCCCTTATGTCTTAAGTTTAGGCCATAAAACTTCAAGGCTGACATCCCCTCTTATGATTCTGTAGTCTGATTTATGCAAGCCATAAAATTCCATCAAGTGGTTCTACTTAAGTGCTTATAACTTTTATTTAATTACATATATTTTAGAAATCTTTTCATGTAAAGACATCAAGACATACTGATCACATCATAGAACTGAACAAATTCTTCCAGTAGCTAATTAACCTTTCTTCAAAATGAAAACCCTCTGTAGTTTGAATTTGATTTATTTTATCTTTTAGGTGGTAAATATCCATGCAACTCCCTGTGTTAGATAAAAATAATCCTCTACTGCCATTTGCATGTCACCCTCTAAACTTATCTTAACCTCCTTAAAGCTACAAAATGTAGTAAAGCCAAGGCCTCACTTCCGTTTATGATTCCACTGCCTATAGAGATCTTATATGATATTTGTTATTCCTCAGCTAATCACCTAGCTAGCTGTCTGCTATGATGCACTTTTTGAAGTGTCTTGTGCTTGATTTTTTTTTTAAATTAATTTATTTATGGACAAAGCTAAATCTAGCCATTGTTTATAAGATTCCTATTTTTCACTCAAAACACATGACAACAGTTCCAGGTATACAAGGTAAAATGCAACTTTTTGTGCATTGAGTTTTTTTGGAAGAAAATTCTAACAACAGCAGTACCACAGACTAAACTGCTGGGATATGCTGGGATATGCTAAGATTTTAAGAACAATTTTTTCAATTCTTCCTTACCCAAAAGAAAACAGACTGGTGAGAGAGTAATACAGATTGTTAGCAGAACTGTTCATCAAATACAGTCTGTTCTTAGCACTTGATGAATTGCAAAACTTGTCAGTCATTAGCATAAACTAAGCCCAGGAGCTTATGGGCCAGCAGATAAGAATATCAATCAACTTAAAAATAAATATATAAGTGGCCCTGTAAAGCTAAGAAATACCTGCCAAAAGACCTCTGTCTTTTTTAACTGTGCAATTGCAGCTTGATAGACGCAAAGCTTAAAGCAGGAGACCTGCTCATGATAAAATCAGAAAAGGAAAACATAGGCAATAGGATTTGTTGTTACTAAAAGAAGCTTAGTATACCTACACCACTTAAAAGCTGGAGGGAGCAATGATGTTCCCGAAAATCTTAAGATGTAGTTACTTAAATGGCTTAAGGTCTGCCACTGACATGGAAAAAGCTGAGGCTGTGGTTCCTGTCCCTGCCCAGCCATGCAGCCAACCACATCATGGGGCTAATGCACCTGAAAACACACTCTGGTGAAACCATATTCTTGTGAGATCTGCCAGCTGACTTGGCTTCGCCCTCTGCTGCTGCACAATTCCAGGGTGTTGGCACAAGGATTACCACAGCAGCGTAAGAAGGCTATAAAGTCATAATGCCATTGTGAAAAGATGAAGGAGGGCACTGGAATTTTATACAGATAATCCAAGAAAAACTCTCTTCCATACCAGGAACATGAGGAAGGAGGAACAATTCTTGTAAGGAAGAGGTGTCTTGCATGCACCCATAAATCCCTCTATTCTTTCAGATAGTTTACATGGAATAAAAAATATGTGAGGGCAAGTAAAATGAAGGTGCGCGGAGCAAGAAAATGCTCTCCTAACCAGTAGACCAAGAGGTACAGAGAAAGCAAGCAAATTAGCTTTTAAGGATAGTGCTATTTTCCTTGCTCTGAGTCAAGTCCTTGCTGGCTGTAAGATGAGTGACTTCCTGTGATGTATACAAGGCCTTTTTCAATTTCAGTAAGATTAAGTAGGAAGCTGCATTTCTGTACAGAGTAGAGAGAAGGTATGTTTTGAAAGATACTGAATATATATGAGCAACTGCCGTAGAAACCCCTGACAAATTGACTGGAGGTTCTTTCACCACTTAACTTTCTGTGGCCATCACCCTAAATAGATGCATTGTTTATTTCTGAATCAATTGCGTTTCAGCTCTATTTCATTCTAATCAGATCGTCAATAACCCCTGGATAGTATTTAGCATTTTATGGCTGGGAAACCACTAGCCCTCAATTTTTTTCTTCTTAATTGCTACTTGGAAACCTGTGTGTTTGGATTTCCTTAGTACAGCTTTCTATATTTTTTTCTTCTAAAACAGCATACAATTGCCACATCAATTGCAGCAGAGAGGGTTCATACAATGTTTTCTTTTTTTAATCTTCTCAGAATTTTGAAAATTGCAAAATCTTCTAGTCTGACATCCTTTAATGTTTCTTATAAAAAGAACAGATAAGGACAAAGTATCTAGGTCTTGCAAGTTGTCTTCCATGATGACAGCCAGCCTTTAAGAAGGGTGGGTATAAATTTGGATGCTGCTGCCAGGCACGTGCCTTGACAAAACACAAAGCTGAAACTAATGTTGTTGAAGGATTGATCCAGTAGAACACAGTCCCTGGGAAAAGCCAAAAATACTGATCTCCAAATTTCAGCTCCTATGATCTACTTTTGATTTTAATTAATGGAGAAGTCCTTCTTAAAGAGTTAGGGATAACTCCTTGTCCTGGCTCCAGCCTGGATACGATTAGTTTTTGCAGTGGTTAGGAAGAGGCATGGCTAGGAGCAGAGGTCATTCTATATCACCCCATGGCATTGCCAGGGAAGAGGGGAGTCTCTTCCAGTCGGGGATAGCAGGTCAGTGATTTGGTATTGTGGTTCCCATGTGCTGAGCTTTTCTTCATGTGTGAATTGTTTGCCTTCCTCGTACACCCTTTTCTTAATATTGTCGCTGTACTGTTTGTTCCTTATTTCGTTGCCGTTTCCAGTAAACTGTTCTCGTCTCAGCCTGTAATCTTTACCTTTTGTGCCTCCAATTCTCCTCTCTAGCCTGCTGCAGGCAGGAGGCAGGAAGGGTTGTAGTGGGAATAGTAAATTGGGGAGCATCATTCCTAAGCCATGTCACTTCTATTACGTTTGCCCACATCAGCGGTGCTTACTCAAGCGAGTGACCACAATAATGCTAGAGAACCAGCTCCTCTTATGCTGCCCCAGCAGCAGAGAAGTCTTAGAGAGCTGGAATCACTGAACAGACAGAAGCTGCATTCATGCAGGGAAGTCTCTGCAGAGCATAACAGCAAATTCCCTGCTTTGGAGAGAAAGGGTAAGGTAAAAATGCCACACAGCTGCCTACACCTCAGATTTGTACAGCCAGTGGATATGCATCCACATAACTAAACAACATTTTCATATCCTTAGTAACCTTTCCAATACAAGGAAAATGTCTTGATTTGCATTAGAGGACCGGACTGGTTGTCTCAGTGCAACTAATTGGATTTCAACAGTTATACCTCACTGACAAAGGGAGAGGAGAATAAGCTCCACAGGGCTGTCATTTTCCATGCAAAAGTTGAATCATCACATTCAGCGACCTACCCACTGCAGTAGGGCTGGAACTGGGGACCAAAGGCAAGTTGAAGCAATAAAGAGATCAGTGCTGAGAATAAGTTTCTGTTGTGGACCAGAGGTGAAGGTCTTAGGCTGAGCCAGAAGTTGGTGTTAGAGCTGAGCAGAAGACAGAACCTAAGAAAGCCATAACAGCCCCAGGGGGACGAGCAGCTGTGCACCTCATCTGCCCAAGGTCTGCTCTCTCCACCCCAGGCAACCACCTCTTTCCCTCTTACAGGAAGCCTCAGACAGCTGCTTTCATCTCACTTCAGCATAATGTTAGTCACATGTGCTGCACAGTCTCTGAGAGGTGCCAGTCGCTCTCCTCAGACCACACAAGAAGGCTAAATGCCCAAATTATCTTGACATGGGGGAGAGGAGATTTGAAAGTGCTGAAAATGTCGGAGCAGAAATTAGTCCAAGACCTGGGCTTTCACCATCATTTGAGAAACAGCAAGGTTTTCTTTTGCCTAGTTAGAGCCTGGAATTCCGAACAGATAAAAAACTGTCACAGATCCTAGTCTGGTAGGGCAAACATTCAGATTCACAATGTTGAATGCACCCAGGCACAGAACTTGGGCTGTTTGCCTGCAGGGTCAGCACCATTACTTGAGGACAAAGGCATCAGCTGTCACTTAACAGTCAAGGCTGAGCACAGTTTCACACATTAATAGAGGTTCAGCATCTGCGCTCTGCACCCTGCCCCAAAGTACAGCGCTAACACTCGGAATTTAAAATCGATAGAGTCCAGCTGTCAAATTGATACCTTGCCTCAGCTTGTGTCAGGACATAAAACTCTGCTAATTTTTTGTGACTGTTCACTTGATAAGTTTCAAAAGGCTCTTGTAAAAGAAATAATAGCAAAGCCATCTGACCAGAGCGTACCCAAAAAAGAGTTATACTGGAAGAGATCACCCAGAAGAATAACAAGACCAAAGAGTCTGCAAACAGCCATGGGCTCATCTCCCTGCCCTCTACACCATAGCTATTCCCACATGGTGTGATTTCCCATACCTCGGCCTTCCCCACCAGCTGTGGTTTTCCTGTGGTGGGGTGAGTGACCCTTGCTGGATGCCAAGTACCCACCAAAGCTGCTCTGTCACTCTTTTCAGCTGAACAGGAGAGAGATTATATTATAAAAGGCTTGTGGGTCAAAATAAGCACAAGGAAATATCACTCACCAATTACTGTCATGGGCAAAACCTGCTTAACTTCAGGAAATTAGTTTAATTTATTACCAGTCAAATCAGAGCTGGATAACAAGAAATAAAAATTAAATCTTAAAAAGTCTTTCACCCGCCTCTCTCTTCTTCCCAGGCTTAACTGTACTCACAATTTTCTCTACCTCCTCCCCCTCAATGGCTCAGGGGGACAGGGAATGTGTGCCTTTTTCCCTGCCTTGGTATCTGCAGGGCTGTTTCTCTCACATATTCTCACTCCTCTCTCCAGCTGCAGTTGCACGGTAGTTAAGAAGGTTTTTTCCTCCTTCTTTAATACATTGTCCCACAGGCGCTACTACCATCATTGGAGGGCTCATCCTCGGCCAGCAGTGAGTCTATCTTGGAGCCAACTGGCATTGGCTCTCTTGGACATGGTGGAAACTTCTAGCAGCTTCTCACGGAAGTTGCTCCTGTACCCCTCTGGCTACCAAGACATTGCCAGTACGTCTCCTCAGCAGCCAGGCAAAGCTGGCTGGGGTGTACAGATTCCCTGTGCAGCAGCCACACAAGAGTTGCATACAAGCCATTTAATGTATCGGAATCATTTCTTACTGAGCCGTGTGTGAGAGCCCTTTTCCCCACCGCTGCCATCTCCATCTGGCCTCACAGCCTCAGACCCACGGGAAGAAGAGCACTCCGGCTATCTCATTATACCTTCCTTAGCGTGCTACGGGGCCTGCAGCGAAGTGATCATGATGACATGCCCCTTTCGTAGCATTGCAAACATCAGCTAATAAAGTCTCTCAACTTCCTTCTGATCAGAAAATGTCTGTCTTCATACAAGATAGCCAGGAAAAATTGGCTTCTGATGGTGCAAGAAGAGTGCCTGGGAAAAAGAACCAACAGAAAGAAAAACCGAGACATTTTGCTGTTCTAACCCTTTCCCAGTGGTATCAGTCTCTTATTCACATGCTGAAAGCTTGATTTTTATTTCAGGTATTTGCCTGTTCAAGCACTTTTTTGTTTTCTATTTTTATCTTTCTCTGTGTACTGTATAACCACAATGTGGACATTAATAGAGATATTTGCATGCTCTTTTATTTAGCCTAAACAGCATGGAATAGTCTATATTAGAAGAGTAGATGCACACCAGTACCTATTTCCCAGATGCACTTATCATCATTTATTTAAATTTTAAATTAAGCTATATTTTCTTTGAAAATAAAAGTCTGGAGTTGGTTCAAAAAATTACTTTGGATATAATAAAAATGCATCATTGCATTAGCTGTTGGTTTAATCTTCTTGCTGTCTAAAGCCCACCTGTTCACAGAAGCTACATAGGAGTCTACCGAGTTGCTGGTTTACTTTCTGGCAGATTTCACTAAATGGAGAACCTCCTCCAGGGCACACATTTAGAAATCAACTAAACACTTCCAATTTGAATTCTCATTTTTCAGCTGGGTGAATAATAGTCTAACTATGAACTTGCAGCTTGCAAAGAAGAATGCAGCTGTCTGCAAAATGTCACATGGAAAGAAAAATTTTTTCTCCTTTCTGGATGAGAGACAATGGGGTCTAGAGTCAGCTGTGGTGCATCAGTTGATCAGTGGAGTGAGGGAGAGAGACAGGATTTTTTAATAGTCCAGATGAACTGAAAGGGTGTAGAAGGCTCTTAATATCTGAAATCCATTCACACAAAGCAGCCAGGTGGTTTGTTCAGTCTTTCCTAGGAGAAAATCTGTTTATTCCACTACAAAGAGTCTCGGAGTAGGGCCAGGATTTGTCTGAGGCATGGAAACAGATGGGCAGAAGCTGCTCATTCCATTATCCCTTGGGCCGTGCTTGTTCTGTCAGCATCTCTGGCATCTTATCTTCAGGGCTGTGTTGCTGTGGGCCCCTGGAATCACATGTTCCCATCCAATACCAGTCTTTCTCTATAAACAACAAAATGGAAGTGACAACTTCTGTTATGTCCATGGCTGAAGTCTACCAAGCAATGTGTTGCATAGTGTTTTTGAACAGCAAAATAGAATCATCTGTACATATTGCACCCAGGTTTAAACCAGGGATGGACAAGAATCTCAGTGGTATAGTTGGACTCTAATAAAAGTCAAGGTGGTGGTGCTGATTTATTCCTTTTGAGATGGGAAACTGGCTAAGTATGTTGACTTGTTCTTTCAATGAATTCTGGGTACTTATTGAACTTCCATGTCTCAAAAAATACCTAAGCTTGCATTTTCTTCTTCACATTTCTGACTGAATGAAATAAGGAAGAAATTTGCTTCAAAACCAAGCAAACTTCCACTGAGTTTTAAGACTTTAGAAGCATTTCAGATTTGTCTAGAGAGAGGGCCAAATTCCTGTTTATTGTGTCTCAGGCTGTCTACATCTTCCTGTGGCAATTTATCTTAAAAGACATTAATATTTCAAGTTAGCAGGAAGCTTTGATGAGCAAAAAGGCCAGACTGGCCTTATCATTCGCCTGGCTATAAACAGAGCTACAGACATGGGGAAATTTCAGTACCATTCCTCCCTGCAGGGCACAGGTGCATCTTTCTGTGGTCTCATCCAGCACCAGAGTCTGCCCTTCTTACTGAGCAACAGAGATGAGCACTCAGGAGCTGTAAAATTATCTTCAAACTGAAGTAGGTTTGGATGTGATGTCAGGGAGAAATTCTTTGCTATTGAGGGTAGAGAACAGGTTGCCCAGAGAAGCTTTAGATGCCTCATCCCTGAAGTGTTCAAGACCAGGCTGAATGGAGCTCTGAGCACCCTGGTATATTTGGAGGCATCCCTGTCCAAGGCAGGGAACTGGAACAAGATGATCTTTAAGGTCCCTTCCAACCCAAACCATTCTATGAGTCTGTGATTCTAATAAGGCCATCAGGAGACAGGACAATTAGAAATCCTTTCACATCTGTCCATGTTTGCCTCCTACTCTGCCAGATCACTTTCGGTTGTGAAGAACAGGCTTCAGCCACTGCCAATGAATGTTGCTCCGTGCCCTGTACCACTAGTGGCTTCCACTTCCAACAGTCTGATGTGATCACGGCTTCAGTGCAATCCACGTGTACTGCACTGTACAAATCAGACTGCCACAACTTTCACATGGACTGAGTCGAGCATTCAGCCCAAGCCCTAGATCTGCTTCACATGAACATCTCTCCCTGCACTACACGTCTGCTCCCCCTTAAGAGTGAGAGAGTGCTTATGCAACAAATTAAGTTTCCAGCAAACTGTGCTCTTCCAGCCCAAGCAAGTCCAACTGCTTTGTGGTGCACAGGATGCACAATACCAGCAAGAGGCTTGTTTTGGGATACATGGCAACTGAGAAAGGGAGTATGACACTATTTCATAAGCACCATCTCTTTCCGACTCAAATAACCCCCCAAAGTTTCTCTTTCTAAGCACATGGTTATGAAAAACCATTTGATTTTCGTGGTTTCCATCACGTAACACAAGGCAAGTCAAGCAACAGCCATGGACTGTGAGTTTCATCATCTTGCAAGATGGTAAAAATAATTGAGAAGTTGTTACAGCATGAGTTGATCTGGCATACTACACTATAGACAGCCGGTGTCTGAAATATGCAGCACAGTATCTAAAATGCATGATAATGTTATAAAATAAAAAAGGATATTACAAAATCATACCATTTAGATGACAGATAAAATACATTATTTGACACACCATATATTTTCATTTTTTCTTTCCAAGAAAATTGTAATCTGAATACATTATTTCTAAGAAGTATTTGAAATACTCTGCTGTAGAGTCATGCAGTGTAGGGAAATGAAAGGAAGGGGAAGGGACAAGAGAATAAAAAGAAAGAAATGAAAGCGGGATTTTGAGTTCGCAAGTGGGAAAGTTTCCTTGTAGCACACTGAGTTATTTCAATTTTTTTCTACTCTCATTAGTGAGAGATATATCTGACCCAGGTATCTTTCTAACTTCTTATCAAATCCTTTACACATTCATGGTACAATATCTGAGTGCAGCTACTGAGCACACAGGTAAGTGCAGACCTCTGTTTTGGCAGGCACATGAGCCACAAACCTCAGGGAAGCCCAGGCCCTGGGGTTTGAAGGACAGGAAGATGGCTGGGATATGAAATTTAGGCTTCGAAGATGAGTTAGCATATAATTAAAGGATTAGAATTACAGACAGTAAGAGTCTGTCATGTATCCTTCATACATCCTCCATAAACGCTTTTAGTTTCTGCCTTCACTTCCATCCCACAATGAAGCGACAAGCCTCTGAAGAGAGTGGCAGGGTCCTGTGCCACATTTAAGTCACCTAAAGTCTCGGAGGGGCATTGGATATGACAGCATAGTACCTCTGGGAAGCCAGAGCCATCACTTCAAGCAGTTTTATGTTCTCTCAAAGTTTGATTGCAAAAATAAAATGAGTGCAATGACATTTTGAGAAATCTCTCCAAGAGAAATATGTGAAGTATGTCTGTGAACTCATATAGGGTCATAGCAAGTCTCTAAGAACCAGCTCATCTTGAAGAACAGCGTACAGTTCTCTCATCCCAGAAACAGTGGCAGGATAAAAAAATGACTCAAGGGAATTACTTACTTTTTCTGTTAACTGGTGATTACATTGGTACATCCTCATTGTGTGGGCTTAGCTCTTCCGATGGGTATCTCTAGGAGCCATGCAGTCTTCATCAAACACCTACTCCGCGCAGAGCACAAGTGTCTGCGTTCCCTAACAATGACCACGCCCATGGGGACAAAAAATCCCGGGTATTATGACCTTTCTTTGTAGGCAAGAGCATGATATCATGTGGGTCTACCATCACTCAAAAAAGCATGGGTGAAGAATACCAGGTGGAGACAGAACCCACTCACCTGGGTCCATCTTAGATAATGTGCAGTACCTGAGTAAGGAGGATGACTATCCTATGGAATCACTCCCTCTGTCTGCAGACATTGGAGAGAAAGAGAAAAAGAGCTTTCATGGCATGACTCATACCTTGGTTGAGCTGAATCTTCCCTGGAGAGCCTTCAGTTTTGCTTTTATGCTTGAGGGAGTTCAGGGCAAGAAAATTCCCAAATGACATGTCTTGAAGAAGTCCTTACAGTTAGGTGAGATACATCTTATCTACGCTCTTCTGTTTCAGAAGGGGCATTTGTCTTTGTTAAAATGTCTTTGCCTAATGTCTTAAATGTTACCATGGAAATAAAGTGTTATTTACTAACACTCATTAAACACCTGCCTTCCTTTTTGCTATCATGGCTGAACGGGCAGAACAGAGTTTCTTCATACAATTTTCAAAGGCTTAGGAGCAGAGAAGATTGATTTGATTCAAAACTAAAGCTCTCTTTGGGAATCAGCAGCACAGCAAGAACCAGAGGTTGCAGGGGAACCTCAGAGCATTCATTTCCTCAGCACACCCAGCCCGCACCAAAGTGACCATAGCCCTACACCACAGCTTTCACACTTTAGCCATCACAACTGACTCCTGGCACTGTTTCAGTTGCTGTGAGACTTCCTTTCAGTATCTCCTTCTCCTACTGCGTGCTGCAACAGCACAAGTGTGAGCAAGTTTCCTGAGGCGCCAACACACAGCTTTGCTTTTCTGTCATCTTATTTTCCATTTATACCAAGGAGATGTTTGTATCTTAATAATCTGGGTGCTGTGATAGAATTCAGCATTTAAAAGATGGTTTCAGCTTCTTGTGAGGAGAGTGTGTCTGCATAACAAATGAGGAATTGTTGGGAAGACTGTGAGAAAAAATGACCTACAGAGCCCAAAAATTCAGTCAAGGCAGGGCAATAATGCAGCAGAAGTGAACCACGGCAGGCAAGGCTAGAAGCAGTAAAGACAGAGAAGGCAAAGGCTGCTTAGAAAAGGAAGAAAGAAGCTTCTTAGCACTATCCAGTCCTGCCAGAGAAGATTAGCTCCAAATGAGGGGGTCCGGGAAGACCTTTGAATGTGACTATTCAAGGGAATTTTTCTATATATATATATGTTTGATTGCCTTCACAATTCACTCCTTATGAGTGCTTTTTTTCCCAAGCATCTATGGATCACTCCTATACTCATGCTACATAAACTGAACAGTGTCAAAAGAGATCCCAAATCCCTGGCTAGTTTTCCAGTTAAACATTTTGTATGAAAATGTAGGTGCCAAATGCAGGCAGCCATACAAAAATACAAGGTTTCTGTGTGACAATGATATTGCCTTTCCTTTCCTTAAAAATATCCTCCTAAAATACTTTTTTAATACTTTTTCAATCCCCGGGTAAGCAGAAGGCAGAGGGAGGTCAAAGAAAACAGCTTGTCCTCTAGTGGATGAGCAGGAGAGGGAGTCTCTAACACAAACACTTTGAGCTCTCAGCAGAGGAGTCATTTCCCTGCCTTCTCCCAGGTGAGCAAGAGCACACAGCCATAAAACCGCAGAAATGAAACACTGCTCCAACATTCCCCTGTGCCCTCTAACTGCCAGTCCAGCCCTGAGACCTGGCCAGCCCTAGGCTGGACTCTGTTTTGGAAGCAGGACTGGCAGAATCTGATGGTACTAATCTCTGCTTGGGCCAGCAGCTCGCAGCTGAGCATCAGCCCTTTCAGCTTAACGTGCAGAACCACTTGCAGCAGGTTTCAGCATGGGCTGATCAATAAAGTTATTGAGCCCTTGCTTTCTTTCAAGCTCTGTCAAAATCCTGAGTATGACCTACTCCCAGAGCCAGGTTCTTTTTAAATGGGGTGGAGGGTGGCATATTATTCTTACTTCTCCAGATGTTTATTTTCTCATAGACACTAGAGACAATTTCTCAACACTTCAACGCGTGTTCTGTTATTGCAGGTACTACATACGTAGGTTGCCCTCACCTATTAATTCTCTGCTTGCCATGGATTCTCTCATTCCGGTTTCTGCCCATCCCAGTTCCACAGGAAACTCCAATACTCGCCCTTTGTATTCAACCCCATTTCTGCTTCCTCCCTTTCTGTCACCACTCCTCCTTACACGCACCTTGCACCCTCCCCCTTCATCAGTGGGTGTCCTTCATGCACACGTAACTCCCTTCCTCCCTACAGAGCACTTCACTCTCAGGTATTCCTCATGCATTCTTCTTTCCTCATAAAAATCCTGTTGTAATACACTCCTGTTTCTTTTGTTGATGTGCCTTTATTGTCTCATCCCTGCTGGATTCTCCAGTGTCCCTTTTGCATTGACTCCTGTCCTAGGTTACAATATAAGATGTAACCAACAGTACGTGTTCTGTTATCATCTTCACAAGCTGTTAAAGCAGGTGGGGCAGTGTTTGTTATCTCCTACCATGACTCATCCTTGATAACTCCCTTCCAGGGGCTATCTCTGTTTAACGGGCAGTCAAAGACCCAGTGCATGACTTATAGAATTATGTCAGCCCATTGTGAGATGCTCCACCCAGGGGGGAAGAGCCAAGCATTCCCACCTGGGTGTAATCTGGGGTTTGGGACAGTGTGAGGAGCTATTACATATGGGATTCCCAGAGGATGACAGCTACCACTGGACCTTCAGGTGAAGACCAGATCCTTTTCTACAGGATCATGGCTTCAACAGGACCACTTCATCTGCACTGCTACCACCCCCCTGACTAACAGGGTGTCAGGTTGTATCCTGACTCTGTCAGTGTTCTTGTACCATTGCATTTATTTCAGTTTTCCTATTAAATTATAACTCTGACTTGCAATCTCCCACTGGTTTGTCTTCAAACCAGTACAAATCCCTTCAACCTAGATAGCTGAGAACGCTTCCCTTTCACTTTTCCTCTTAACATGAGAGGCTGGTGGTGTGAGATGCTCAGGAGGACAGCTGTGGGGAAAACAAGTCTTCCCAAAAACACCTGCTCTGCCGTTCCTTGCAGACAAGCAGCTCTCTATAGGGAGCATTGTGAAGTGGAGATGTCCTGTGTAGCAGGATGTGTCCTGTGTTTATCCAGCTAGTCCCCTCTGTGGGGAGATAGGGTATAACACATGCAGCCCTTTACATTTTCTTACTGCACTTTTATAGTTACTAGCAATGGCTTAGAAATACCAGCAAGGATCAGTTAAGCTGCAAGTCCCAAAGAAGAACTGAATGCCTTTCTCTCCACATCTTTTGTTATAGTTATTCACCACAGCAATTCTTAGTATGGGCCAGGACAAAAATGTTTGCTAAGCAGAACAGGAGGAAGACACAGAAATCTCCACAAAGCGTACACAGCAGACAGTTGGCTGGCAGGAGAGATATGAAGGAGATAGATATTTGCAGACAATGCAAAAGTTATTGTGACAGCTGCAGATTGCAAACCTTCTGTGGTAAACTCAGAGCCTAGATGAGAGCTTAGGAAAAGGAGAGGAAAGGAAAGCCATAGGGACTTGCTGCTAGGCACAAAACAGTCCACTGCTGAAAGGTGCTTCAGAGTATTTATGCTGCAGCTGTAACAGGCTCAACAATTCAAGGACTTCATGGATGTTGGCATGCAGATACAGATAATTTCAGTAATTTGCATTTTGTGTCAGTCAAAGAACCACGATGGCAAAACAGCAACTTTTCTTTTCCCTGCCTCATCTGCCTTGCCTAATATCAGGTCTAATCCCCAAGGCAGAGACTTTCCCTATACCACATGTAAGCAGGGGATCAAGCAGCAAACAGCTAATGGGGGCATCCCCAGCTGGGTCTGAGCCGGTCCCAGCAAACACAAAGGTCTATGACTTAACTCTGCAGTGTTCTTTCAGCTCAGAAAGAAACAAGTCAGTTTTTGAGCTATAAGTTCAGGCTTCCATTTCTTTTGATGATTTACAATACCCACGGATAGGTTAGCTTAGCTTGTCATGGTGAAAGTTGCCAGTTGTTACCAACATAGAAGGTGTTGCACACCTCAGGGTATATGGGGCACAAAGACTTTGGCAGTGTTACTTTTTTCTATATTTTGTCTGTTAGTTTACAAATGATGTCATACTTCTGACTGCAGACCCTTCAACAGCTTTGCCAGCAAGGATTCCCAAGGCTGTTGCCATATCACAGAGGAGTCCCTTGTCTCTCCAATGGCTGCTAGATGTGACAAATTAGCAGTTGCAAGGGGTTTGAGTTAATAGCAAAATCATATTTGCAGCAGATGCACTGATTTTTAACACATCTCTCAAACCAGTTCCAGAGAAGTTTTAAGTCTTTGTAAGTTAGTGGCAAACTCACAAGTGGCAATTTTTTTTCCCCACCTGATGGCTTTATTTAGACACCATCACAATTGCACTGATGTCAGTATCTTCAGCTTTGAGTAGAAAACTCATGGATCACTACAGATCTCAGCTTGGAAGCAACCAGATTGCTCAGTCACACACAGCCCCCCCGTGATCTGAAACTGAAGCAGAAACTTGTTTCCCCAGATGCATCTATCAACAGCCATGCACTAAATCAGCTGCAGTTGATTCCAAAGTGCCTACAGGAGAGCATTTAGTTATCAGCATATTCCTTATAGCAATTAATATCACACTATCAACCTAGTCCTGGGAACTAACAGGCTGTGAGAACTCAGCCAGATGACAAGGACGTGGAAACACCGGGGCAAACAATTGTGCCTGTCCATTTCTTGTTTTAATGTGTACCATTTATGCTCCTCACTGCTCAAACAAGGCGCCTCTGAAGTGCTCTCAGGCTCCAAAATGAAATGCTAACAAGCCCACGGCTGGGGAACAGCGGGAAGCTGGAATTCACTGCAGACTGTCAGGCTGTCTTTAACGAGCAGGGAAGAACAAGCAGACCAGCATCTTCTCATTCTCAGTGTCCCAGGCAGCCTGTAGCTCCAGAAGGGAAGAAGAAAACATCACAGCACCCTGGAAGCTGTCAGAGCAGCAGCAGCTGTTTGCTCGGAGCATCCTGTCTCCTCATGCTCATTAAGGGGCAGGGGCAATATGGTGCAGATGATAAATTTAAATCCACCCCCAGTGCCTAAAACTTTTATTTCAGAAACCCCTGTACTTTATTCTTGACTCCCTGTGTCCTGAGCACTGTGTTTGCATGTCTCTGAGAAGTCAGTGAGACAATAGTTTGCTATTTCTCTTAACTTCCTTGATGCCCTCCTCTTGTTGCAAATCGCAGCTGATGACTTTCCTTTTGTTCTTTACTCTTTTTGTTCTCTCCGTTCCAATACCATTTATTCCTTTAGTTCCACCAGTAGTCAGAGGGAGGAGAATCTGGACAGGGTAGAGGAATGTTCTATAAGGTGAAGCTGTATTAGGTCATATTGCTTTAACAGGTTTCTGATGTTATGACCCATCTGTTAGTTGGAGAAGAACAGAGGGAGAAGATCTAGGAGATCATTTCTTAGTAAATCTGGTTGAATAATTGCTGGTAAATAATTTGCCTGATGGTCTTCTCTCTGTGTTTTGTAGAGATAGCTACTGGCAGATTGTGATTGCTTCAGAACAGTTTGTTATGCAAAATTATTTGATGATATTTTGGCAAGACAGTTTTTATCAGCAGCTCCCTATTCACAAGAGAGCCATGAAGTTACCCTGTGGTTAGTGATAGCATTTCTATTCCCTTATTGCAGAAGTGTAAGCTTTAGTAATCCAGTACAAGTACTTCACTTTCCCTGGGTGCAAGAGCACGAAACCTTCAAACATGTTTTCTGTCAATGAATATACAATTAAAACTCTACCTTTTTGCTGTGAGCTGGTAATAATCCAGAAAGGGCTGTGTATGCAATCTGTGTCAGTTCATTTAAGAAGTAAAAAAAACAACAGAGAATTTCTTCAGTGCCTGCTAATTATATCCCTTCTCTGTACAGAGGCATTATCATCCCTCTGTGTAGAGAGTCTCCAGTTACAATAGCAAAAAAAAAAAAAAAATAGTGGGAAAACTGTTCAAACTATCAGTGTTGTAAATTATCATCATTTTTATTAAGAAAAACCCTGCTTTGTAGGAAGAAACAGAGGGACCAAGAGGTTATGTGATAAAGAGTGCTCAAAGTCTGTGACAGAACCAGTAATTCACCAGAGTTCTCTGAATGAGAAAAGAACTTGGCTCCCTGTTCTCTGCTCTCCATTTTGGGAATGTTCAGGTCTACAGAGCTTTTTCTGACTCTTACTGTGTCTCTGCTGACATCTTCAGTAATAATGCTGTGTTCAGAAGGAACGAACATAAACTGAGAGACATTCAGTCTCTCTGATGTGATGAATGAGTCATGGTAGGGATGAGGGAAAGGGGGATCAGCTCTATGTGCTACCTGGTTTAGCATAATCCCAGCAGGGAAATGTGTTCTTCAACCTCAAAAGAGCTGTTATAGATTGTCAGAGGTAAGAAAAAGAAATTAAAACCTATAGGAAGCACTTGACAGCAGCTCCTTTAACATCATTGTTGATGCCTTCCAACCCTGACGGCCTTCACTAATCTTGGAGAGTTATGAACACCCAGACTGCAATAAAAAAATGCCCTTTCTTAAACAGACTTTGGACATATAATTTGGCTGTAACTTTCCTTTTCAAGGCAGTTCTCTTTTCACATATTAAACTGATGCAGTTCTGAAGTCATTAATATTTTCATTTCTAAGAGCTCTTGCCTGTGAACAGTGTAATATTACATTATTTTATCAATCACTAAGTTTTTTCATTCAGACTGTTATTTTTCCTCTCTTTCTTCTTCTTGACTTCATTCTCAGTTCCCAACTTTTATGCCACACCATGTTCATCTGTCAGAACAAAATAAAAGGAGAGGCTGTCAGACACAGCGTGGGCTATCCTTTATGTGAAGATTTGCGTGTTCCTCCAGGTGATTTTTCCCTTGACCTTTTAGTATTTTTGTTGTCAGCCTGAAGGGTAAAAAATGTTTGTACCATGAGTATATGTGTAAAAAAGGAAACTGAAGATGAAGGGTTACTGAAGAGAAAATGCAGGCAGGCATGCATGTGACTCATATTTAATTCTTCTGTTTATATGGGACAATTATATAGTCTGACAGAGTTAACATTGAACTAAAGTAGCTGCAGCATCAGTGTGCAGCACTTTTCACCTTTCTCTTTCCCCCTCATCAATACAGTTAATGGCATTTAGACATCCAATAAAAAGTAGTTTGGGACCTATACCAAGCTTATGTGTAATAGAAAGTTTCAGGTTCCAGTAAATCTGATTCATTCCTCCCATCTAAATAAAGTCTAGATATTATACAGGAATAGGTAGAATGTGATGAAACTGTGAGATGAAGCAAGTTCTAGTCCTTTAAATGAAAAAAGTAACACTGAAGTAGGTTCCATCAGGCCCTTAGGAGAGATTTCTCTCTCCAAATTTGAGCTATCCAAATGTTATACATCTCATGTAATCTCAAAGTTTTCCCTATAGTCAAAAGATAAAGACAGGTGCCTCAAAATGGGTGCCCAGCTTCATAAAATGTCTAACAAAGAGAGGATGACTTGTGGTTGGTTAACTTCTCCCTCTGTGGGAGCCCAAAGATTACCTTAATCAAATTACCCCAGATTCAGAGAGGAAAAGACAAGCAAGATGAATCCCACCTGAACTAGGAAATTGCTCCCAGCACTAGTTGTCCTGAAATATTCTATTCTCTTCTGCTCAGAGTCCCACTCACCAAGTAATGATGTTCAGGAACTTTTGATCTCTTTGGTCTTGCCAGGCCCAACAGCCGTAAGAGAGGAAACACATGTTTCAGTCTGCGAAATAAATTGTCAACAGAAGCTTAATGAAACTCCACTGTCATATCCTATTAGTGACAGTGATGTTGGAGCCAGAGAGAATCCAGCTTGCTCATCTGAATGAGATTTTAGTGTATTTATTGAATGTGTTACTTATAAACAGAGAGCATTTGATAGAGAAATCATCAAAGGACAACAAACACGGACTGCAATAAACACAGACTCCAGCAACATTATGTTAATGAAACAATTTTTGTAAAATTCTGGGTTACTTCAGTTTCCTTAACTGAAATTATTCCTCTGATCCATTTATACAATTAGCCTAGAGAATTTTTGGTTCTGCTATTTCCTATCTCCACTGTCTCCCTCCTAAGTATTGTAGGAATCCAGAGGTGCCGTTACTGTACAAGTTGTGTTTTGTAATCCTTTTCAGCACCAAAAGGGTCAAACACAGTGCTTTACAACTCGGGCATGGCCACTGACTGTTAAATGTTGTCACTGCACAGAAATTTAATGTCTCAGTTTGCCAGGGTAAACGTTAACCATTTTTGCAACATTAAAATATGAGAGTGGTGCGTACCTTTGAAGAGAGAGAAATGTTCCAATTCGAGTTCAGGTTTGACCAGCATATGGTAACTGGAAGGCGGATCTTACCTGTTGAGTCGCAAGGGAAAAGGAGGGTATTGGTGAGTAACAAGGAATCTGACTGGAAGGAAGGAAGTGAACACTAACTGCCCTACAGGGGCTTGGAAACAAAAGAATGTGCAGCTGTATAACTAAAGACTTTATAATGTGTGTTCTCTAGCAAGGCAAACTAAGACTGCATAAACATATCTGATGTTGGCATTTTCTAATTTCTCAGTGCTTGACTTGGTAACTTTCCTGTTGTTCCTTTGTTGTAGACCTCTACTTCTATCTACATATAAGAATGTTTCATGATCATGAAACTCTCCTTCTCCCCTTTCCCTGCTAAAGAGTACAGAGAGAGAGGAGAGAAGGTGCAATTTTTGTTCTACAGATGGATGGTGGTACATGCAGGCTGGGTGTCCAGTTCATACCTGTGAAGACAATGGGACAGAACTGAATTGCTGCTCCGTGAATATCAGGCCAGAACTGCTGCACCATGGATATCAGGGCAGTTCACTTAGTGAGATGGACATTAAAGGGTAAAATAACAATACTGAAGATGTAAGAAGTGCAATGAAATACTGCAAAGTCCAAATAGGTTGTCAGCTGTCAAGTTCCCTTAATCTCACTCCAGTGACAGTTACTTCCAGCACGAAGTGCAGAGACTGTCAAGGAAAACACCAGGTGGATGTGCTTCTTCATTTCTGTTTCATCGCTGATACTCCTTGCAGAGGGGTTCTGCATGACGTGTTTCCAGCAGAGACCAGTGACTGGTTTTACCGAGAAAAGTCTGCTCTGGGCCAAAAAACAGACACAGCTTCCTCATGGAGCCTACTCCTGTCAGGGTAAACGACATACTCCAAATACTCTTAACAGAGATACAGTCAGGTGTCTCAGACCATGGACCCTGCTTTTGTCTCTGCATTGAATGAAAATTACTTTTCCTCCATGGATATATAGGAACTTTCCTGGTATTCAGGAAAGAGAGGGTTGCATGAAGCATTCATCTTCAGAAGTGTAGTGTTCACCCCAACTCTTTCTTTTAAAGGGCATGCCTCTGAAGGTAGGCACAGAATGAAGGAGGGAAATTGCTGTTATGAATGGATGATGTAAGTTTGAATCAGCTGCTGTGCGTTGCCTAGGCCTCTGGCAACAGGCAGTCACTGTATTGGAGTGGCCAGCACTCCAAAATCCACTCTAATTTGCAGGGTCTTTAATAATGGCCGATCCAGTCTACTACAAAATGGATTATTTATTTAATAGACACAAAATTAACAGACATAAGACTTATGTTACTATACAGGGGAAAAACAAAAGGAATTGCTAGTAATATACACGCGGAGTTAAAGGTACCATTAGAATTACAGCAAGCTAAGAAATAGTATAACTTAGGATTCAATGTTTTTTACCACCAGTCTTTGAAGGCGTAGACCTAGAGAAATCCTCTCTCTCTCAATCTCTGGAGAAGTAACTTGAAGCTGCATCCAGCTCCGAGGAGAAATCTCCTCACACGTCCTCAAGGAGGGTGCAAGAGACTTCTACTGTATGTTAATTTGTGTGGTCTTTTATAGATGTAAAACCTGTGTCTTTTGGTCAAAGTATTTCTTTCATCTCTTTCCACATTTGCCTTCCAGACTAAGATGTTGACTCTTAGCTGCTGGCTTGAGCTCTTTGGCGCCAGAGATACTTCTTGCTGGGCCTGTGACCCACCAGAGTTCTCTCTTGCATATGCACCAGCTATCTGTGGTAGAGACAGGGGGGTAGACATGTCCTGCCACAACAGCCTAGCACAAGCTGACACCATGGCTATGGGACTACAGAAGTCAGCCCTTCACTGTGCTCGCCGGGTTGAATGCCGGTTTGCACAGGTATAAACTGTCTTTCAGCCACACCTGCCTTGTTTCCCTCAGCTGCTGTGAGTTCATTGGACGGCACCACTAAGGATCTGGGTAGACAAGCACATTGTGAAATATAAAATGTTGATTGCTTTTGGTTGTAGAAAATTCTGGGTCACATCTTCAAGTCTAGGCACATTAAAATGAGCATGATACAGTGACAGAAACATTTATAGCCTTGTTTCCCAGATATCTGGTCTTTTGGGCAGTTATGCTCTGCTTCCTCTATTCCCTCTAATATAGAAAAATAAAACTTCATGAGGATCTCTGGTGGGCACAAGGGATGTCTTCCTATCTTTGCACTTCACTAAGCATGAGTAATGCAGGCAGCATTGCAGCTCTTTGCACTATGCTGTATGCTTGTTTTATTAAAATCACAAGAGTATGTAAAAATCCAGCCTTTTGTTGAGCTTGAAATTACTTCAATGCCAGCTACTGCTTAACTACTAATCTAGTTATCCACTCATCTGCAGGCAGAACTCTTTGCCAGCTAGGCTCTGATCCATATAAAAACACACCAAGCCAGTAAATGAGAAAAGAAAATGCCTCTAAAGAATGGTTGCTTTTTGAATTTGGACCATGTGCTAGTGTGGCTTCAAGTTTCATCTTGGCTCCACATGGCAGGATTGTGCCATAGAACAAGAAATTTCTATGGGTCAGTTTTAAAATGGTCAGACCTTCAGGCTGAGTGACACAGCAGGCTTCCTACTGCCATCACTCCTCTTTTCCTCACCTGAAGAGATGTGTTATGATGCAACTTTGTTGACTCACATATGAGGTTTGAAGCCCTTAGCATTAAAGCAGGTTTGTAATCCAGTTGTCCTAACCCTAAGAAGGATCACTCTTTGACCTCAAAAAATTACATTCGAATTACATTTAAATTGCATTTAAACTGAATCAAGCCTTGAGTTTTTATTCCTTCTTCAGTTTCGTGCCAAAATATCAACCACTGGAGTAGCATGAGAGTAGCTGTATGAATAAGAAATTGATAGCAACACAGGAAATTGAGGTCAAAGAGGCTACGATTTGTCAGGGTGGAAGTAAAGGCTTAGTTGTTCCCTGTAAACACAGGAAGTAAAGTGCAACTAATATATACCTGGCCAGAATATGGAGACAGCTTGATACTATAGGGGAAAAGAAAAAAGGGAAAAGAATTGAGAGAAAGGAAACAGAATCAGAAATAAATGCTAGTCATCACAAATACACTTATGCTTTTCCAACAGTAAAAATGCTCATCAGAGAACATTTCCAAAAGCTTCTAAACCCTGGAAATCCATATTGCATAAGAGAGCTAGCTCTGAGAAACCTATGTTTTGTTGGTTTTCTACAGTAACTATTTTTCTAACTGATTTAGACATCACTTGTGGTGAATACAGTCACTCTGTTAGTTAGAGATGCTATAGACTGACCAAATCTAGACAGGCTGAGGAATCAGCTCAGCGTCACTGAAGCTGCCCTGAGTTTATGATGAGCTGCGATGTTCAGGGTGAATAAAGATCTAGAAATCAGCTAAGGCAAAGCTCTGTGCTTCTCTGCTTATGCTGGGGAAAATGAGCAACTGCTAGCTTAGGTACGGGTTTCCAACATCGTTTTTGAGCAGGATTCCAAGTCCAAAACTTCTCAGATCAGGAAGGGAGGGATTCCTGAAACACAGCCCTCAGAGTAGCTGTCTGCACAATACAGCACATGATAGGTCAGGTCCTGAAAGCGGCCTGGTCACCCTGGGGAACTCCTGCTGATTGGTTCAAAAACCTGGCTTCCCATCCCCTCCAGGAATTCAACGGAGTTACATGCCGTCAAATCAGGAATCCCCATGCACTTCTGTGGTAGGGATGTGATCTTCTGCCACTTTAGGAGACTGTCAGTTTGCAGTACACCATCACTCTGGTCACTGAATGGTCACTGTGGTTACTGAAACTTCTTGGCACAGGGGCAGGAGTGTTTTTCCCTATAAAATATTGTATCTCCAGTGACTTCAGCCGTGACTTTTCAGTATGTCTCAAAGCAGGAAGTCTTCCTGTGCCACTGCACACTCTGGAGTGAAGCAGACCTGCAACATTGTCCTACAGAGACACAGTTTCCCTTGCATTTGCTGGCCTTTTAAATAATGCATATGTATGCCCTGGCAGCTGGTTTAGAGAAAAGCTGCTGCATCCAAAAGGTTCCTTATTGTCTTTGTTTTCCTATGTAGGTAAAGATTTTCCAGCTTTAGTCCTACTGTAGGGTCTCCAGTTTCTATGGAGATAACCATCTTTCCAACCCATTAAGTTATTGTATTGATAGATTTCATATCGGTGGTGTCTTTCAGGAAATTCCTTTCCTGTTTTAAAATCAATGTTTTTATTACTTTACCTTGACAAAGTGCTTCACTAAATAAATTCAGTGCTCTCCCTTACATCTGCAGCCCTTTAATAGCTGTGGAATGTGGCCACATTCTGTCCTTTACTCCAGATTTGTTGGCGATGAGCGGAGAGATCCATATTAACCTGTCTTTCAGCCGATTTCAGAAAATAATAAGACTAATGTATATCAGCTTAAGGATCAGGCTATGATCTTCTCTCAGCAACCAAACCCTCTAAAGCTCACCTTTCAGTTTCCCACCTTCCCTCTCTTCTTTCTTCCAGACCTGACTTTTGCCTCCTGAAGAGCCATGTCTACCTCTCAAGCTAAGTTTTTTATAATCTTTTGAGTTCAACTGGTTCAATTCCTGCTAGGCAAAGAAGGAAAAGGAGGAAGGTGTCTCAACACAAAACTCCAAGTATCTGAGTTATGTAGATTAGGAAAAAACTGATGTTTCACATTCAACATCTGCAAAGGGTGAAATGAGGTGAATGTAAGATGTGTAATCCTTATAATTCCTTTTGAAGGGCTTAGTGTCTGGATCTGCTGTTCAATTACCTATAGGCCAGCAAGAAGATTATAAAGGGAAATAAATTCCTGTGATATACAAAGGGACTTAAACCTGGAGTGCTACTGAGAAGATTTTGCAGGCTGAGAACAGTGTCTTTTCTTAAAAGACGAAAGATGGACTTTTCCCCTGGAGATGCACAGGTATTATTTTAATTCAGTCTCCTATGTTTTCAAAGTCTTATATTGAGCAGGAGGTGACCATCTCACTCCTATCCTCTCCCCTCCTTCATGTGAATCATGTGTAATAAACTTTTTCTACATCCACTGCAAAGGCAGATGTGTTATTAACATTTGGTCAGGGCTCAATCTCAGAAGCTGGGCTGGAATAGGAGAGCAAATTCTTTTTCATGCTGTTAAGGAGTGCCATCACCTCAAAAGAATTTTGTGATCTCCCATCAGAGAAGGAGAACCTTCAGATTTTGCTAGATCAAATCAAAGCCTCGGTCCCTTTATGGCACATAAACATGGAGCTTTCATGCTTTATATAGGAAACACATTATTTGTGACACTCACAAATGGATAGCCAGGATCATCAATCTGGCCCTCCAACAAACACGTTATTCTGGTGGTGCAAGACCTCACTAAGTCTGTGAATGTCCTCACTTGATTCTCTGTAGTCACAGGGGTAGCAAGGAGCATTAGATCACTGCAGTGGACTAAAACACTTATCTGCTGGCTTGCCAGGGTTTAGTACTTCTAGAGTAAAATTAATCCTTGTGGAGTAAACCAGAGGAGAGCCTCAACTTATCTATAGTAATAACTTGCCTGTAAGAAAGTTTTCATTCAGAGCAGCAGGAGGTAATCTTGCCTCTGCGTTACAAGTCCTCACAGTGCCATCCCTCTTACTTTCTGCAATAAGGATGACATGTTGGCCTGGTCTTCAAAGAGGTCTTTGCCCTTTCTGGGGTCTGCAGGCATTAGCCTGTTCTCCCACAGCAGCATCCATGGCCACGCTGCACATTGGCACTGGAAGGAGGAGGGCAGGGCTCCAGCCCTGTCAGCTGACTCCAGCTCCTTTACATGCGGCTGCCTCTGGGCTTGCTTTAATATCTCAACTGTTTGAGCATCATTAAAAGGGTTCTGACTGGAGCCTGTGATAAGATAGCAATCAGTATATGAACCAAAGCAACTCACTCCACAAGTAATGTTCGCCTGTATTGTTATGAAAATAATGAAGCCACTACCCAGGAGCCAGGTGACCAGGAGAGGGTAGAGGGAGCGGAATTTGTTATCAGTCTTCCTAGCAAGGCAAAAGGAAAGGGCCTTTGCAGGACTCACAGTCTAGTATGCTTTCCTCTCATTCAGTTCTGGATACCAACACACATCGCATGCTTCAAGCAAATGTTGCGTGGGTCGCAGTTCCTATGAAGAGAAGTCAGAGGCAGTGTACGTTGGCAGCAGCATGTCTAAGCTTTGTTGAAGCTTCTGATTCATATGACTGCATGGTGAATATTTCCTATTATTTTCTCAAAAAGCTCTGGATCTTGGTCTAGCAGAGGGTATAGGTTTTGGAAGACAAGATGCAGATAGCACAGGGCTCCAGTTTCAGATGTTTCTTTAACAAGCCAAAAAAACTTTGCTATTCACTAATTCTCCAGCATATCTGACTTTCTGTTGTTCCAAATAACATGGCACACAGTTCCCACATTTACTATGGGACTAATTGTAGCTTACTTTGAACTGAAAATACCTGTATGACCTATGGTACAATTCAACTGCACATACCCTGAGGGCAGGTCACATCAACATTTACCTGTGTAGAGCAGGGCTGAAATGCCAGGGCATGGCTGCATGGGCTGGGCTGGCCTGGCATTTGCCTGTACCGAGTCTGGCGCTACTAGCTGCTCCTTTTCATTAATATCAAATATAAATCTAAAAGAATAGATCAAACAACACAGGCTTGCATTCATGCTCTGTCTGTGAAGAGATGCCTCAGAACATCTTCATTTGAACTATGCAGACATAATTAGTCAATCAGCGATAGGAAGCAAAGTCTTCCATGTTTATCATCTCCTATGTGCCAGTGGAAGCTCTCTCAGGCTCCTAAAAAGTCAGTTCTAGTCTTTCCACAAACTTCAATGAAAATAGTGGTGTTTTCTTCCTTCTGACAGTCACCTACCTCCTCCCAGCACACCATTAATTGATCCTTAGCAACTGCTCAAGTTTCACAGCAGAGTTCAGAAAAATATTATCCTGACAGGATTTTCCAACAGAAAGCCCAATTTTTTGCCTGTAGAGATATTTTTTTTCACATGCTCCCCAATCAACCCTCTCACCTCCTACCCCACTGTGACCATGATATTTATTGTTTTAAAATTTCTCCACAGACAAGGATTTGCATGTGTGGACATTTCCTGACAAATTCCAGTGCTGGTGCTGCTGAGTCTGTACCTGTTGATCTTTTCCTAGCATTTTGGAGGAGTCATCAGCCACCTCTGACTCTTTTGTCTTTACTCAGAGTCATGGTGCCAGGAGTACCTATACTGCATGGTTCTTGCTTTAAACTGAGGGGGGCATTTACCTTTTCCACATTTCCACCTGCATGAGAGAACTGATGTCAGCTACATGCCTTATCTTGTCCTCTTTATTTCCCTACCAAAAATTGTAGTCCCTTTCTCTGAAGCCGGTCTCCTGCTACTGGCTTCAGCTTGTTCTGTCTTGCTTTCTCCTGTTTAGGAAAGGAGCTGCAGCAATAGCATCAAAAATATTCCACAGGTATTCGAGAACTAGTCTCGTGTAAGCATCTGGGAGGGCTGAAGCTCAAGGTATGCAGGGTCAATTACCTTTTCCTTGTTTGACTTTAGATAAATTAATTCTGCTCAGAACTGAAAAGAAAGTTAAGGACTTTAAGTGGAATATAGGAAGATTCTGCAATGCTCAAAATTGCTGCTTATCCAATGACTCCTGTCAGAGGTTCTTTAGCTTTCAGTATTCAAATCCCCTTCTCATTCCAGATCTTGCTTCTGACCATGGCCAGGGGTGTCATAGTCTTGCCCGGGCTTTTGCTGATGCCTCACCGGGATCCAAAAGCTCGCCTGTCTTCTGTGTGCCTAGCCAAAGTAATTGATGTGTTGCAAAAACTTTTACCAGGCAGTCTTTGCAAAAGGAAAAGCAATTCCCCTCCTTCCAGATGACAGTGGGCAAGCTCTGCAGCAAACACTCACCCAGCAAGAGGAGTCTCTGTGAACCGCACCAGAGCCATCTCTCCCCAGCTCTAGAGCAATACCCAAAACATATATCCAAGCTCTCTATAACCTCTTTATTGAAGCTACTCCTTCTGGAATTAATTAATAAAAGGTTCACTGGGCCAGAAGAGGCAATAGCAAGGAAACTGCCTTTCAAGCTCATGGTTCTTTTGCGAAAGGAGAATCCTATGTTTAAGTTCCTCTTCCAAGGACAGTTTCTGCATTCCTGTTGTCACAAACCCACAGAACTAGTTTGAAGCGCAGCTGAAACATTTTCTCATAAGAATCCTGACAACTAGGCTATAAGTTCCACAGAGGAGAAGAAAATAAAGCTGGTCCCTTGTTCTCCCTGTTTCTTTACCGGCTGCCTCATTTGGCTCCTTGCTGAGACTGGTGGTTGTCTCTGAGCTTGTCCAGGGACTTCGTGCTCCTGTAAGGTGGGTTGACCTGGGCCAGCAGGCAGTCACCCAGCCAGCTGCTCTCTCGGTCCTTCAACAGGCTGTATGGAAATACCTGCTCTCTATGGAATATACTGTATATCTAATTTGGAAATACCGTGGTCCTCTCTATGTTTCGGAGGGCAACCCTTGCTCTATCACCTGGACCATCTGACAGCCTCTGCCCTGTGGAGCTGCTAATGCCTTCACACAAATCAAAAAAGCTCAGTGTGGGCCTACTTTGTAGGTCCCACAATTTAAAATATTAAATCCTATTATATAGTGGTATCATTTTAAACGACTCAATTAATACGTGTAAAGTGTTTGGGTAGGAATTGCCTCCTACTCTGTACATGGGTAATATCTAGCTCTGTGAATTCATTAATTATATTGGAGTCCTAAAGTGCACTGTAATACAAATAGTAAGAATATGTGAACTCCTTTTCTTTCCCACCTGTTGTTCACAAGCAATTTCAGAGACAAGATCACTGGAGCAAACAAAGAAATGTTCATGCATGTCAGAAGAGCATAACATATCAATGCATGACATCTGCTCAACTAAAAGCAGCACTTAGTTGAATTTTTGTATGTTCTTAGCAAACTGAACAGAGAATTATGCAGATTAGGATTATTTAGAGAAATTATTCCCCAGCAAGCAAAAAAAGAAAAAAAAATCTGCCTCTGGGCAGTTCAGGAGCAGGGTAAAAAAGTCAAATCCTAGATGCTATTCATCTAATGAATTATTCACTGTGAGTAAACTAAACACTAGTTTGTATTTATACAGCATTTAGTAACACAAAGTGATGGGCTAGCATTATCTTTGTCTACAAAGAAAAGCTGGATGGTTTAAATTAAATCAGAGCTCAAAGATATGAACAAAATGCATCAGCTGACCCACATAAAATTGGAATTGTTTCTTATTTTTCGCTTTAAACCTGGATGCTGAACACTTCTGAAAATACATCAATATACTGTTTTCTGCCCATCTCCAGTTTTCTTTACATCTCCAGATGTAAAGGGAAGTTTTTGATGCAGAGTTTATGCATCCTTTATAGGCTGTTATTAGAGTTTCATCCGCTACTGACTATGCAGCGCTCTCGCAGACCGCTCAGACACTGAGTGCTAACATAGTCAAGTTCAACAGTACATACTACTTAAGTGAATAATACCTCCATTACAGACTGCTGGTCTCCAGAGGGGGCAACTAGGGTGGCAGGAAAAAATATCCTGAGTCTCTGCTCCTGGACTTGTGGGTCACAGTCCTGATATTTCAAGTGGAAAAGAAACTAGTAATGGCACATTATTATTTATTATATTTGCTCATCTAACAGTCATATAGTCTTATTCCCCAGATTTTGCTCTCAAAAATTCTTTTGCAGATGCTAGTTACACTCCTGAAAGTACAGTATGCAGCTTGCCAGCACCTTGGCAAAGCAGTTACAGTGTGCAGCTGAGAGATGGGAGTGGCCCTTACACAAGCAACCGTATTTTGTGATGTATACCAGAGCCTACATATCTTTTCTTTTTATAAGGAGCTAGGAGTTAAAAAATACTAGGAACAGACATGTCTTTTCCTTTTCTTTTCAGGTCCAGGTTGTGGTGGAGGATGCTTCTCAGGCCCATTTCTCTCTTGCTTGGTCTCACTGAATTTTCTACCAGCTCCTGACGCTGTTTCAAGGTGGCAGCTGAGCTCTATCCCAACGTGCTCATCAGCGTGGTGCCCATAGTGGGCTGGAAACAACCAGGGGAACCAGGAGACAACCTTGGATTTCTGCAAGCTTTTATCTCTCTCTGAGGCCAGCAAGCACTTGAGTACCTGTCCTGACCAGCACCACGAGGGTTCCATGGCCATGGTCTCTGCCCAAACAAAGGGGCAAAGCAAACTCTGCCTACCAGCACTTATAGGTGAATCATGTAAGAGAGGGTAAGCGAGAGCAAAGGGAGGTGACTTACTGCTGACAAACAAATACAGATAGCAAAGTCAGTCTCTTAAGACCATCTGTGCCATGCAGGCCCCACAGTAGTCCTTTTTATTTGTGATAAAGAGAGAAAATTCTTGGAAAGAGAGTATCTAACTGATGGATCCTCCAGGATATAATTAATGCTGAGTTATTTTACTTTCACTGGCTCCTAGAAAAAAATTTAAAAAAAAAAAAAGAGAGAGATTGACGTAGAAATGTCCTTGAATGAAAGCTACAGTAAAAAATGATCTTCCTACTTCCATGTACTCCCGGCTAAGTAAAGTTCAGTCAGCTCCTGAATGCAAGAAAATGTTTTCCAGCCCCAACTGTCTGTCACTCCTCCTCATTCTTATGCGTTTTTTTGGTCTTATCCTTAGGTGCCACAGAGATGTTACATTTGTCTTATTTTCATAATCACTAACTTCTACCCACAGCCTCAGAGTGTGAGAAGTCCTTGATTACATGAGTGCAAGTGAGGTATGGGCACAGACTGAGCTTATTCCAGGAGAAAAAAGATGAAATGGGAGCTGAGACTCCGAGCTGAAAGTCTCAGCTGCCACAATCCTTGAGGCACTATATGGAAACTCTGGAGAGCATAAGCCAGCTGAACACACATGCGCCTTTAAGGCTGAGCCTACGACCAGAAATGTATGTTTCCAGAGTGCCATATTTCTCAGCCTAATGAAAAAGCATAAGTCGGGTGAAACAGGGCTAAAAGTGTTTACTTCTCCTCTTTGCCACTGTAACACAGTGAGTTGTGCAGAAGAAGGTTTGTACACAGCAGAGTCACCTAGCTCTAGTAACATAAATCCAGCCCCTAGGCCCCGGCAGCACCAGGACGAGGTATCCATCCTCATAAGGCTGCTGTTCCAGGAGTTACAAATACTGCTCCCTCGCCATCCCTGGGGAGATGATGCTTGTTGAGACTGTGAAGGTGAGATAAAGCATTTGGCACGGCCCTGAACTTGAGAGCAAGGGAAGGAGTGTGTCCATAGGAAGAACATAAGCACCTGTTTTGGTGAGCTAAGTGACCTGAGTTTGGTCCTGAGGGATTTGTTCAGGTTGTAGAGGGAACCCCTGGCAGAGACAAACTCCTCCAGTCCCATGGAATTTTCTGTTAGTCAACGTGGAGAGAAGGACCTCTTTCCTGCCATTGCCTGTTCAGTCCAGATAGACAGTGAATATTTTGGGATACAGTGTTTTTAGTACACTCTGTACTCAATACAGGCTAAAGGTGAAGGAAAAAGAGTAAATTCCAGGCAGCGTCAGTTGCCGTTTTCTTATTAAGCAATTGTAGAAATAGACAAAAATAACCACCTAAATCTGTATACCACAGAAATATTTGAAAGGTGGATCTACACCTTTTCGTCTGAGTATCACACGACAACACAGGTATCTAAAGGGCTACTGGCAGTATCCGCTGGAGACAGTCCATGACAAACAACAGAGACTGGCAGCCCATTGGCATTATGAGTTTCACTGAGTTAATTGGATTCCTCACAATGAGGAAACTGACAGTGCATCCACAAAGAAGAACATCGCTGTCCTGCAGGCAGCTTTAAGGAGGATTTGGTTATGTGTTTCAATGAGAGATTTAAAATTGCACTCATCAGTTTTCAGAAATCTCAGTCATTTAGATTGTCACAGCTCAGTAGCCCTGACATTTAAAGTAGAAAAGGGTAAGACTCATCAGCAAAAACTCCTTACTAATCTATCAGAGAACAGAAGAAGAACAAATTTTTAGTGAAAAAAATCTTTCTTCTGTTCTAGCTCTTAGATGCCAAGAAAAAGACACTGGTATGGCTGCTGTTAACACTGGCAGGCTGACAGAAAGAAGTGAGATTATCTGCTGTTGACTTTTTGTGCTCATGAAATCAGGGGAGGACAGGGTTAGGCAAAGGGGAAAGGACAGCTCAAAGGAGAAATATTCAAGCTGACTTTAATTCAGGTTTCTCTGGTCAGCTGTAACCCAGCTCCTGCACTGGAGCTCTTCTGAAGGGTGAAAGGCAGCTTCAGGTGCAAATCTGTCTAAATAGCCCACTGTATAGATCCCCTTTTTCTTGCCTCTGTATCTTCAACCCTATACTAAGAGATTAATCCAGCCTTGCAGATGTTGGTGTCTCCGGCAGGGGAGCAGCTGTACATCTCTCCAGCTCTCTGCAAGGAAGGTTGGCCTCCTACACTGGTTACCAGCCCTCTCTCAGGCAGATAGACCCCGCCTTGGCCCTGCTGCACTTTAATCTTAAAGACTTTCTCACATTATTTTTTCTAGGCATGTGAGTCTGGTAAACATCACTAGCACAACCCAGTCCCAGGCTCTGCTATTTGAACATGCTTGTCATACGATAAGACTCAAATTATAGTCTTATTAAAAACTTCATGACTATGTCAGCTTGGGAATTATTGTATTCTTACATTGCTTTGTCTCCAAAGGGAGGTTGCAAGACCGAGGTTTTTCGTCTCTGGATGGGATGCAGGAGGAAAGAGAGGTGAAAAGAATGACAAAAGAAATATGTAAATCCTCGATGCAAGTATCTTGAGAATTCCACACGTGAAGAACAGCTTTACAGTATGATGTGTGAGATCACCCATGCCCCAACCTCTAGAACGTATCACAAGTACATATGAAGAGAGGAAAAGCTGTTTCCCACACTCGGAGAAATGCCATTGCATCCTGCCTAAGGGGTAGAGAAATACTGGGCACTGAGTGAAAGCTAACAGAGCCACCTCCCTAGTTCACAGTAGGCAGGAGTTAGCTATCACCTGGAAACAGGCAGTTTTTCAGTAATATGAGGAAAACATCGGAGAAGGCAAGCCGGCCCTTCCAGAGCAGGCTGTAGAGAGCAGACTAGCAGGTGTAGGGGCAGGAACTGATACTTCCACAGCCCTGCTGCACCAGTCCCATGGATAAAAAAGAGCTGCCTTCTGGTTTTCTCAGAAGAGACACTTGGTAAAAGCACCAAATGTACTTATAAGGAGGAGGCCTGAGAGCAGAATGCAGATTTCTAAGACTGATAAGACAGTTGAGCATGAAGCTGCAGGAGAACCCTGGGCGGGAGTGTGGGCACGGGCAGAAATGACCCCTAGCCATGCTGCTGGGAAGGACTGCAGAGGAAGAGATACATATGATTAGGAGGGCACCTTCTATCTCTGGCATTCATATTTCCATTCTTCTATGTCTGGTGTGCTTCTATGTACAATTTGAAATGGGAACGCGCAAAAGGGACTTAGTGGTGAAGTCCCCTTTAGGTTCTACCCTTCACACGTCTGGGAGCCCCACAGACCATGAAAAATCACAGCTGTGCACAAAGAAGACAGTTTTGGATTTAGGTTAGATATTAGGAAGAAGTTCTTCACTATGAGGGTGCTGAGGCACTGGAACAGGGTGCTCAGAAAACCTGTGGATGCCACAACCCAGTTCACAGCCAGGTTGAATGGAGTTTTGAGCAACCTCGTTTGGTGAAAATGTCCCCATCCATGGCACTGGGTTTGGAACTAGATTATTTTGAGAGTCCCTTCTAACGCAAACCATTTGATAATTCCATGATATTCTTTGATTCCAGTGTGAAGACATTGGGATTTTTTGTGTTCTCAAAGCCTCTGCTTTTTTTCCAATTGCTACCATTTATAGGAATGACGAACAAGTTATAGCACCTCTGCTTAGCTCCCTAGCAGTGCCTCCAGGGCTTTGGCCATGCTGCTCACTGGTTTGCACTCTATTACCCATCCCCTGGCTGTGCTGCTTTGCAGACAGACTTGACTGCCCAGGCTGAGTATGCCCAACACCATCTGTGAGAATGATTTCATGCTGGCCCAGTCTTAACCAGTAAAGATGTCTAAAATTCATACTAACCTTTACAGAGCTGGCAGAAAGAAAAGAGGTAAAATATCTAAAGGGTAAGTGAAATAAACAAGTAGGTAATTCTTCTGTGTCATTTTCCTGTTTAGCAACTAGTTTGTATCAATTATTCAGGGAATACTTTATGAAAAATTAATGCAATCAAGATTTTTTCATAGACAATTTATGCACAGGAAAAACCAAAGCTTAAACTAAACAGTTTATTCATATGTAACAACTGATTCAAAAAGCTTAGGTAACTTTTACAGTTAGTACCTTAATTGAGTAGCCCTTACCAATGAAGAAACCAGGGGTGAAGGGAGCTACTGAGAGCCACAATGGGAACTGACACCAGTGACAGTAAGAGAATTAAGAAAACCCTGGCTTGCAGTCCAGCAGTCAGATTAGCTGGATAACTGGGTTTTGGTTTTAAGCTTCCTAAATTTGATTTCTAGAATAGCTCAAAGTTTTCTGAAGATATCAAACCTGCACAACAAGGCTTCACCAGTGTTTCCCCAATCCCACCTCCAACTAACAAGTACCACAACAATGGCTCTTCTGAAAGAGTTAAAAGCATTTGTCTTGGCCATGGTAGCAACTGAGCTGCTGTGCTAACATCGGCAGTCCCAGGGTTTGGCTGCCAGCATGGTGACTGACAGTGTCCAAGTTCCTCACCGGGAGTTCAGGAGTTTCTAGAATACCTTTACTATCTTCTGGCTCCCAAAAGAATACCAAAACATTTTCTGAGAAGGAAAAAATTCTAACCTTTTTAGAAAAAGGTTAGAAAAAATTCTTATTTTAGTCAGTAAAAAAACCAAGGTAGAAAAAAATCAGAGGCTATAAGGGTTAGGGTTTGGATTTGAGTTTGGGTTTGAGATTGGGTTTGTGTTAGGGTTTGTGTTAGGGTTAGGGTCAGGGTTGGGTTTAGGGAACATCTTCTGTTTCTACAATTAGTCCTTTTTATCCTGTTCTGGAAAGCAAATATGAAGAGATGTTTCTATCCATTCCACAGCAATGAGACATTATCAGAAATATAACGAGTGTTCATGGTGGAAGTGAAGTGGACCGTGTTAGAATTTTTTCACTGCAAGGTTGTGGAGAGGCCTCAGTAAGAGATTGTGGGCACTTTTATTCATTTCCTTAAAAGGTTTTAAAAATGTATGTGTTATGGTTACTACTGTTCGGTTAGGATTAGGCTTAGGGTTAGGATTACCGTTAGTGTTAGGGGTTATGGTAAGTGTTAGAGTTATGTTTTGGGGGCGGTGTAGGGTTAGGTTTTGGGACCATCTTCACTTTCTAAGAGGGCTCTTTTTCATCCCTCTTTGGAAAGCAAAAATCAACAGGTATTTCAATCAATTTCCCTGTAAGGAGACTCTATTTGCAGTAAAATGAGGGTTCATTGTGGAGATGAAAAAGACTCAGTTAAGGTATTTTACTTTAAAGGTTGTTATGATGCCTCAATACGAGAATGTGGCGGCGATAACCCACGTAATGAAAAGAATGTACAAGTATGCGGGTTAGCGTTAGGGATAAGGCTAGGATAAGAGTAAGAGGTGTGTTCGGGTAAGGTTAGGATTAGGGTTGAGGGAAGCATAACTTTAGGAGAGGACGTATGATTAGACTCTAGCTTAGGTTAACAGCAAGGCTTTGTGTTTGTGTTAGTAGTTATATGAGAGTTAAAGGGTTAAGTTAGCGTAAGTTTACACAAAACATTAAGGAAAGAGTTCGGCTTATTGCAAGGTTTGGATAAAGGATATGGGTAAGGGTTAATGTTACAGTTAAGGGTGACGGTTACTCAAACATTAAGCATCCTATAAGTGTAAAGGTGAAGGTCAGGGTAGGATTTCACACAACGAAAAATACAAGAGCTCCAGAAGCAAAACAGCTGCAAAAGCCATGCCAAGGCCAGCGCACCACTGCCTCAGAATTGCACCCTCCACACTTTTCTCCAGGGCACCAGCCTTACCCCCAACTGCTTTCAATGCTCAGCCTAGGATTAGGGCTAGGGTTAGGGTTACGCTTAGGGTTAGGATTCAGAAAATCACGAAGCCCACAGCTCAAGGGGCACTGCAGCTGCAAAACGTATGCCAAAGTCAGCGCACTGGCACAGCATCCTTCCCACCACGCTTTTCTTCTTGG
>VZRR01010912.1:66851-101146 GCA_013398015.1 Oreocharis arfaki | reverse complement strand
CTAACAAGATTCAACTTCTCTTCAGAGGCCCTAATGAACAGACACGATGACCGTGGTAGCATGGAAAGAAGGAAAGAAGGAAAGAAGGAAAGAAGGAAAGAGCTCCCTGCTATGTATTCAAACAACAACAGGATTCAACTTCTCTTCAGAGGCCCTGGTGAGCAGACACGATGTCCGTGGTGGCTTGGAGGTAGCCTGTAACACCAGCCCAGATAAACCACCTTTCTGCCACAGCTGCTGATGGTCTCCGGTACCAGTGCCTTCTGGCTGAAGTGCTTCCACCACCTCCTTTCTCTGCATTGCACGGGGCACTTGCCTTGCAATGAACACAATTCTTGTACTGAAGCTCCAAATACTTTAAGTGCTGAGGTCAGGAGAGGAATTGGTTTTTGTCATATTTTCCTGTCACTTTATGATCTGTATTTACATCCTGTCGCTTTCCACATGCAGCTCTAAAGAAACAAGGAACTCTCTTTCAGTACCCATATGACAATTTATGTACTTGATCCCATGGATTTCTGTATGATGCAGGAATTGTGGGTGGATAATGCGTTTGAGATTGCATACATTAATGGGGAACAAGAAAGAAGATCAGCCTTTTCAGAAGCTTTCGTTTTTCTGACTTCTCCAGGATTTTTAGAATAGGAAGCTGAAAAGCTGTGGATTTCTGGCTGTGCTATTGATCACAGGCATACCAACCCATTTGGTGCCTTGCAATGGCATTGGCCTGGAGGCTACTCTTGACAATGTCACTGTCTGCTGTGAGCTGTTTATTAGTGCAGGGTGTGAGTGGTTTAAAGACCCCTCACTAGGTGAAGTTGCATAGTAGGGATGGTCATTCTCCAGAAGCTGAGGTGTAAATAAGTGTTATTGGTTCTAGAAAGTGAGTTTCTTTTTTCTGATTTTGAACTAAGAAATGGAGATGCTCAGTAACACGCAAATGCAACTTTAAGTAGGGGGTGCTTTTGGTCATTGCAAGAACTTTTATAAACTGCTGAATTATTTTTATTTTTATTTCTTAGAATTTAATTTTGCATGCTGAATAAAAACGGTGAAGTTACCCAATGAGTAGTGCTATAGATAATATCGTGCCATATATGTTAGAAATAATTTGGAAACCATATTGCATTACTATTGTGTTTCTGCCAAAGGAGAGGCTGGGGAGAAGAACACATAAAATGAATGCTAGTCTGTGCTCTGAACTGCACCTGTTCCTGTGTTGGGATGATGTGTTTTTATGGGTTGAAATAGTGTACTAAAGAAGACATATTTGGATTTTACTGCTGCTGAGAAGTTCTCTGTCTTGGTATCCTGCTATAATAGAAATAAGAGTCTTCCATATTTCTCATAAAGAAATTGAAGATGTAGAACCTAGGAATAAGGTAATTTTCTTCCTAAAGATGAACCTATCTTTTCAGCACTACAGAAGCAAAAAGCTTCATGACCTAAGCTAATCATCAAACAGAGTCTGGAAGACATTACTTTCTTTTATGGTACAGCACCCTTCTCTAGACAGGGTTATAGAAGAGTCCTGCCTTCTAGTGAAGCACCTGAGATAAGTAACTTAGCAGAAAAAAGTATGAGAAAAAGTCTTAGGTGCCCTCTTCTATTAGAAAGCCTATGATATGAAATGCTTACAAATTATTTTCTATTGACAAAAATGTAATTTCAGCTTTAAGGTGTAAGTCTTTGACATTCTTGAGGAGAATCTTGTGATTTTACAACAGTATATTCAGAGAAAATATTTTACTGACAGTACTGGAGATCAATCCTGATGGGATATTAAAGGTTCTATTATGTTTTCATCAAAGAGTATAAAATTTTATTTAGTTTCTGTAAGAAAAATCTAGATTTTTACTGCTTTTACACTGACCATTACAAAACTTTTTAGCCATGTGTTTTTGCTCTTCAAATTTTTTGCTAAAATGTGTACTTCAACTATATCAATATTCAAATACAGAAATAATCCAATATTTATCAAAGAATCAGTGTGTTTAAGTTGCATTTCAGAGTTAAGATTATTTAACAATTATTCACCAACACTCTTCTGTTCTAAGTTAAAATATTTCTAAGAAGACATCCTTTATGTGCTCCTCTGGTTTTACTGTATAGTTACAAAATGGGGGGAATAATGAGTCACCAACCTGAGGCATACATGCTTTTCAGCCTTAAACAAGCCTTTCTTTTGTATGCAGAGCTGACTTACCAATTAATGCTTTGTCAGAGGCAAGGTTCCCTATCAGCTTGTCTGATCTGAAAACTGATGACTGTCAATCTCCTTGTAGATATTACGCTGTTTGCCTCATTAATGAAATAACACAAATACACCTTCTATCTTGTCTTTTGTATTGAAGTAACTGATGGGGAAATCTAATCTTTGGGATGCAATGTGTTGTAAAAGTTAAAAAGTTTACTTCCCTTTTTACCACGGACTTATTGGGTCACTTGGGCAAACACTGTCCAACACGTAGGTGATTGATGATGATAATGCCACATGAATCCAGCTTACTGTGTTCTTGTTTACATGATTTGCTCTTTGTGTGGAGGAAATTTCCAAGTGTATTAAGTATATATGAGGTGCTCATATAAAAGCATTTCTTGCATGTTTTGCACGAAGAACGTTAGTGGGCTATTTTGCTAAGGTTTGTCTTATAAAAAAAACCCTTCTCCTGCTGCAGGCCCTGTAACTTGTTGGAGTGCTGTGTGGAAAAGTGCTAGTGAGAGTCTGTGTCCCTAGCGTGTGTTGCATTTCTTTTGCGTATCGCACTGAAGAAAGTACATGAGGCTCTGTACTGAGAACTCTCCAGTTTCTTAACCATCTTCATAGCTGGCAATAGAAGGATTTTCAAGTAACTTCAGTTATAACTTCAAAATACACTGAGTATGTGAATATTTCTACAGGGTATTGGTGTGGATAGATCCCTAAGAAAGTTCTGTTGTTTTTGTAGTGGTCTCTAAGTCTTCAGACAGAAGGCATTAAGAAAGGTATTTCCCCTCCATTGTGATCTGAATATATGTATTTTATTTTTTTCACTTTGACATAAAGGAATGGGATGATATCTCCATCTGCACTGACCCACTGCTATTTTCATGTTGATACAGGATGGAAGAAGACCCACAGTGAAAACGGCAGTGGGTCAGTGCAGAAGGAGACATCATCCCGTGGCAATAGGATTTGAACTCCAGCCTAGAATGAAAACATAGTTCTTCACCCTAAAAGATACATGTTCTATAGCTGGAAGACACTGTGAGATTAAAAAAAAAAAAAAAAAAAAGAAACCTACATTAAAAACTCTGAAAGACTGAAGAGAAAAATGTGTTCCTGCAATTGGGAACTGTGAAGCGTGAACACCTTCTGAGGTCGCACAGCCAAGGACAAATTGCTTGAAATACCTAACAAGCAAAGAAAACCAACAGTAAAAATCTTCAGTTTGCCTCCTCTTCCTGGACTGAGATGAATCTTCATTTTCCACTTATTGAGAAACTTTTATGGATTACAGTCACTTGGGCACTGTTGGATGCCCAAGCTGTATGTGTAATATTTCAGACATATTTGCTACCTATTTTTCCTTTTATCTCCCATAACTTTGTTGCAAAAAATGATAGAAGTTGTCATCTTGTTCATTCACTGCAGAGCATTTAAAACTTGCCAGAGTTTCTTCAGACAAGGAGTGAGTGGCCAAGACTAACAGTGAAGAAAATAACCCTGGCTGCAAAATTATGAACAACAGCTGGCTGATATGCCTATCAGAAGCATGTTTTTTTCAGGCAAATTGCAAAAATTTCTCTGGTCTCCTTTTGCAATGGAAGAAAAAGACTCAGAAGCTTTTCCTGAAGGTTTATATTCACACAGAGGGTACTTAAATCTGATATCCTGAAGTGAGGGTGTGTTTTATTTCATTTCCCTGTTTTTATGGAGGAGAAGGTTTCTCTGGGATCTGTGAGTCGTGTGCTGTAGCAGCATTGCCAAGCTCTGCATGGGCTGCCTGGCACTGTGGGATGTGTTCCTGCTGTGGGTTGCTGTCCCCCTGTTTCTAATGGGGCAGCTGTAGCAGCGCCTGCTGTGCCACCAGCCCCTATGAACACACTGCACTCAGACCCAAGCCCAGGCTGCTGTACTACTGTTTTATCATCTTGCTGTCTGCTTTCTGACCTCTCCATGATTTTCCACCACAGGACACAGGTGTGTGCATCATTTTCTTGTACTCTTCCAGAAGCCTGCATTCGTTTCTTGGCCCTTGTTTCACTGAGGTCATTTTATTCATTGCTTGCATGGTGTTGGCAAAATGCCATTCTGACTGCAGGGCAGGGGTTTGCTGCTATAAGAGAAATAATTTTGAGAGGCAGAAAAAGACACATGAGATGTCAAGTTTGATTTAAACCGCTTTCTTATTTATGAAACAGTGACTTGAAGATACTGGTCCTGGTCTGTGTGAGTACTTCTAGCTCACACGCTCACTTCTCTTTTATTCCATTGCAGGAATAACATATAAATAGTTTCACCATTTCAGTTTTCTCATGTAAATTAGGCTTGTAAACAGCATAGAGAACCCATAGGCAGGCTACAGAGGTCTCTGCACAGGCAGAACCAGTTGTCCTTCAGAATCAGTAACACTGCTACTTATAGGCTAACTGCTATTTAAAAAGGGCTTAATTCCATGCTCACTGAATGGCAGAACAAGAAAACAATTCCTCAAGAGAGCACTTCCTCTCCAACTTTTTAAACTTAGATTTATTATATATATATCTATTTAATGTATGTGATATACATATGTCTTCTACTTCCTTTAAGGGAAGCAAGATGGAGAAAACCATATCCCTTTTATCAGGATTTATTGCAGACATCACTTTCCTGCTCTGAAGAGCTGCTGTTGCTGTTGCTATTGCTATGATAGGATTGAAGTGTTCCTATCATGTTTTTATGTTATGCTGTAACTTAGAAATATGCAATATTTCTGTTTTGAGATTAGCAATGAACATGTTCTTACCAGTAGCTTAATAAGCAGGTACACTGCTCTAATATGTGTCTCTGCTGATACTCATGATTTATGAAAAGCAGAATCTAACTATTGCCAGTTTAAAATTTCCTAAGCTTTTCTCAGTCCTACAGTCACTCTTTCTTTTGCAGTGTGGCCTGCTTTTTTCCCTGTTGGTGATTATTTTGTTTTATAATGATAATTCTTTGATTAAATAGAAGATTAGTATTTTCTTTTACGAAGATTTTGGCAAATCAAGTAGGCTTCAGTGTCTGGCTTTTATGCTTAATTAAAGATCTTTATTTTGAAAGACTTTAGATTGCCATGCATGACTGCTTCCCATTCTCTCCTTAATAATCCCTTTATAATACTCAGCAAGGTTCATTTCAGCTCATGGTCTTCATCACTGCTTTAGACTTACAGTCAAGAGCAGGCATTTATCTGAAGAATAAGAAATTCCATACAGCACATAAGAAGCAGTATCCTGTTAAAGTGCCCCTACAGCTATGACCCATTTTGCACAGCAGTTGCAATCCCAAGATCATTCACAGGGAATGAGTTTGAAGCTCCAACACAAAGATAAGGCTGAAGAGAGGACACAGTGGTTTAGATTCTCCAGCTACTGTCTCTACTGCAACTGGGTGTGTTGAACACATAATGTGCAACATAAGTCTGCCTATGTATTTTGTATGGTCTGCTCTGTGCAGAAGCACCAGACTGACGAATCTGTCACGAAGTACCCCAGAGTGAATACTTCTCTAAGCAGTAGGAGCAGGAATAATTTTCGGTATAGAATTCAGGAGATGGGCGAAACTGACCATGTACCGAATAACACAGGCTATAGATATCTTTGAAATGCTGTTGCACTGGTCTTTCTCAGTCTGGAATCCTGAAATGCATTATGTTTGTTTGCTGCTTTCTGGTTTTCAGAGTATAATGATTACTAGTATTACAAATAATATGTTGTGCATCTATTGTATACCCACTTGTGTCACATTGCTGCTGAAGAAGCTTAAGTGCCTCTGAATAAGATCCTTTTTCCTGAATAAGTGCTTTTTCCCATATTCAGGATTCAACCATGCAAAAAACTGCTATACGTGCCTATATGATTTACACCTTTTATCCACCTGTGTGAAATGATGGTGCCTCACACTGAGCTGTTATTCTCTGTGTGTCATGGATGGAGCGGTGTACTTCACTCATAAGAGAGAAGCAACAATACATTTTATTGATACAAACTAGTGAGTTTACAAAGTTCAATGGCAAATGTGACAATGGATTAACAAGATTTGTTGGCGAGGTATGCTTAACTATTTACTGCATAAAGGACAAGGTCTGACAAATCTATCAGAGAAATTCTTCCGTTGGGTCATGATGTTTAGACAAGATCCCCTTGCAGCCTAAATGTCTTCTCAGAGAGGAGTTTAGGTGGGGCTGACTCCAGACTTAGTCTCAGACGGTCAATAGTTCATGTCTAAAGGATTGTATGTGCACAATCACTCCTTGGTATTGCTTACTCGAGACTTCAAAGTTTAGCATGCAGTTAATCACTTATTGAGAATGTGCTCTGCAAGGAATCACTCGACCTCAAGCACTAACCCTGAGACCCTGTCCCCTCTCAAGGGGACAGCCTGCCCTTTACATGCAGGAGCGCTCAGTGGACCCTGGGGTGTCCACTACTTAAGGGTTTAGAGGACTGATTTACACTCATATTTGCACACCTGCAGGATGTCTGGGACACAATTCCAGACAGTCCTTGGCTACTGTGTGCTGTCTGTCCTCAAAAACAAGTGGAATGCAGCCATCCCAGCCCCCCCTGGTGGCTCCAGTGATGCCTTGGGTTTTAACTTTTATATTTTTCAAATCCTGTACTGCCTAGTATGTAACTGTGAAGTTTCTTGTAGGCTGCTTGCTGCTGTTCTCTCATGCCAGGTAGTCATAGCAAAGCCTCCCCAAGCCTGCTCTTCAAGGACACACAGACTGTCCTAGGCCCAAAATGTGTAAACTAACATCTTTAGAAGGGGGGTGAGCTTGGAGAATTTACATCATTAGCTAAAGTTTTAATTGGTGAATTTATGCTGATATGCAAATGGGCTAAACCTATAAAAGTGTGAAGAACTAGTGACTCGTCATCCATCTTGGGGTCCGTCTCGGCAGTAGCCTTTGGCTCCTCAGGGTGTAACTTTGAAGGCCTTTCAAATAAATATCCACCTTTATTCCCTTACTCCTATCTAGTCTCTGTTTCTAGGCAGCCTCTCAAGGCACCAGCATAAGCCAGGGGCAGCAGAGGAAGGAGGGTGTCACACTGCCACAGTGTGTTCACAGAGACTGATTTAGGTGGGTGTCTGAGCCCTTACACAATCGAGGGCTGCGAGCTCAAGCACTGAGTGCTGCATCAGCTCCGTGTGTTGCTGCTGTGCCACTCAGCCCCCTTATAGTGGTGCTGTAACTGGAGCTCCAGAGAGCTACTCATCAGCTATCTGAGACATTTCTGAGAGGCCTCAGTAACACCCCACAGAGTGTGCCACACACACTGGTGTATAGGCACCACGAAGGCAGGTTGGAGCAGATTTCAGTGCTACCTTCTCTGCCTTTTGACACCCACTGACAGGAGGTCATTGCTCCACTGGTTGTAACAGCACAAGGAGTGTCAGGAATGAATGAAAAATCTGGTCTTTTGCGTTAAATTCTGAAAAAAATGGGGTTATGGCAAGACTTGGGGTTAAGGTAGGGATGCTTATCTAGATTCGTCAGTTGATTAAGATGAAATTCCGTTTATAATTAGAGAGAAGTTAGATTGTCACACAGGAATTTATCCTGAATGTATAAATGCTTTTGGGCATTCCTTCTTTGGTGATATACCCTTCCCATCCCCACCACAGAAACCATCATCATGAAGAGCAGTACATCCATAAGGAAGTGCAGTGTGTGTGTTTGTAGATACCTGTAGGCTCAGAAGCTGGTCCTGGAAGGATCCTAAGGGCCAGATACAGAATCAGATGTGGACTGGATTTTCCAGAGGTAGAACAACTTATACCTCTCTTCATAAAGTATTTTATTGTTGTACTGGAGAGCTCTGAAATGTGAGATACAGAAATGGCTGCTAATTTGATAAAGCTGAAAGACATATTAAGTTTCTTCAGATACAGCAGACAGGTCTAAATAAATGGTATTGAAGACCATTTTGTAAAGATCTCTCTCTTCTGTTTTTCCAGATGAGTACATTCTCTGAAGCTGTAGTAGTTCTGGTGCTTCAATCACCCATCCTAAAGATTCTTAAAAGGAGGCAGTGATTTCTCATAAATCATAAGGAGGTGGTGATTATTACAAATTATGATAAATTATGTGGTGATGACTGTCTACCATTACATAGAAATGCAAGTGAAACAAAAAAAAATTTGTGTAGGAGCTACTCTTGAATTTCCTTGATCTGACAGCTGTGTTCCTCTGGCATTCAATGCTGGTGAGTGACCAAGTTCTCCAAACAGGCCTCCATCTCACTACTGAGGTAGTGCTGCTGCTGGAAGTGTATGTTCCCCTATAGAGCATCCAAGATGTCACACTGTAGTCTGCTGTGCTCTGCAGAAGAGCTACCTGCTGTCACAGCAATTCTGTGCATGCCTGTTTGGAGGTCTCATGACAGCACACTGAATGTTAAACTCCTACTAGGGCACTAACACAACTGCTCTGAATCTTGCCAGAGAGACTTCCATTTGTAATTTATGCTGTGGAATGTCATTGTGTACCAAGCTCAGCTAGTTCCAGTTGTGCATTTTCAGTGAACACTATTTTCATGTGCCTGTGAAAGAGCTTGCCAGCAGTCATCTCTCTCAGGGATGGTCTTTCAAGAAATCCAGAGGAATCGTGTCGAGGCCACCGCTCCCTTTTCTGTAAGACTCACTTACATTTATACAGTTCCTACATTCCAGTTTTTGAAACTTCTAATTTCCCTCAGTTGAATTGATTCTCTTTATTGCATTGTGCAGAATGCCAGAGTTGAGTCCTTGGGTACATAAATAGAAAATTATGGTAATGCAAACCTGTTCTATTGCTAATAGAATTGAGAAATATACTTCAATGAAGCACATAGGCATGCAGACATTATACGTAATTATCACAATCTCACTCTGGATTTTTATTTTCTTGTGCAAAGTGACCATCAAATAACCTATTTTGCATTTTTTTTAATACTTAAACAGATCCTTCTCAGTCACGTGGTAAGCCCAGGAGATTTTTTTTTTACGCAAATAAGTAATTTAGCGAAACAGCCTTAATTTCCCAGTTATAATGGATCTATAATTTTTTATATTGCAAAGGGAAGTTTTATATGGCACTCCAAGACTTCTTTGCCAGAGTGCAGTCTTTCATTGGTGAATGCAGAGTATTACAAACTGCAAATAAAATGCATTTCTATTAAATGCCACGTCCCTTTGACACAATATTTTGATAGTTAAATTCAGTTGTGCATGGTATTCTCAGCTTCTTGAACAAAAATAGTGTGCAATTTCATTACACAGAAGGAATTTTTATGGGCACTCAATAATCACTGCAGTACTGTATTTGACATTAAGTCCAATTCTGTTCTCATGTGAAAATTTTCAGAGAGTTTGACCTCAGAGGTGAGATGGAGCAGTCTGTTACAATGGGTCTTTCTGAAATTGTTCCTCTCCCACTCCAATGCTGTGGGAACTCTAAATTGTTGGGATTAAAATTGTTTGGATAGTTTACAGAACAGTTTATTTGTCAGTATTTGTTTAGATTCTGGATAAAGTTGCAAAACTTGCTGCTGACTCATGTCGATTCTCAATTCTAGTTTCTTGTACTGTACTGAAGTTGCAAAGACAGTTTCTTTCAAGTTTTAAAATATCCATGTTCCAGGCATATGGTCCAATAAAAGGACACTTTATTTTAGGCAGCAGAAAAGGGACCTCCAGTGGAGAGAACATGTTGACTTTTATGAAGCTTGTATTCTAAACACAAGCTTTTCTTCAATGAGAGCAGCATGAGAGTGCTACCTTTCCCAAATTATAGATCTGTGCTTTTCTTTCAAACATAATAATTTCCTTTAAATTATTTTGTATAAGATATGAGGATATTTGAGCTTATGTGAAAGATACTGAAGTGTAAGTATTTGAGAGAAAGTAGAATTTGCAGCAAACTTGCTTTGTGACAGGGTTTTTCCCCTCAGCTGTCGCTCTCCTAGCAACACTGGCTCTCTAACCAGTAAAGAATTACAGTTATTGAGTGTAGTGTAAATTATTCCACATCAGTTGAGGTTCACAATTTTATTTATTTTCCATCTGTTGCCTAAACATTTCCTGGAGCAATATACCAATAAACTAGTCCATGGGATGATGAAGCCCCTATTCAAGTTGATGAAAGTTCATCTTGTTATGATGAACTACATAGGAAAGGAGTCTGGCCATTTTGAGAGAGTGCTAATTTTTCCCATTGACGACAATGATTCCGCAGACATATAATTTTTCTTTCTTCTCCCCCATTTCTTTCTCAGCTGTGACTTACATCTGGAAGATTGCATTCTAACATTAATAAGTATTACAAAAAGCCCCTGGAACCCCTGACTGACACTAGTGCAAGTGAGGAATTCTAGTTTTGTAGTGTTCCCATGTGAAACATCATCCCTGTATATCTGTTTGAAAAAGCAGACCCTGAAAGGATTTTTCTGATGATATGGTTGCATAATAAGACATTTCCCTGTGTAGGAATAGTCTTTCAAACTGTTCCACATTTTCTAGATCCTCTTCCCACGTAAACATAAATTTATGGATGCTGTTGTTCACGAACTTGCTTACCCATTGTTTTAAATCAGCTAGGTATATCATACCTTGTTAATTCCAGGCTTTGTTTATCCAGTTACAAGAGGTCATTGTGGAGGCTCTCGAGAGTTTATTACTGACAATTAGATGTTCAGACCTCTGAGTCCAGTGGAGATAAGGTAAGGTAAGTACCTGAAAGCCCACCCTGTCCCTCTCTCCTTCAGCTCTTCAGAGTGGTGGTGTTTGTGGCAATGTTGTACAACCAGAGGATTTTAATGGGGGAAAATAACTTTTTCTCTCTGATGCCCAATTTTGTAGAAGGCAAGCAATTTAAAGTAAGGGAAAAAAATAACCTAAATGGTTACTTAATATTAGACTAAATAAATGTAGAAGTTACACATTGAACTCTGCATATGTTTATGTCACTGAGAAAAAGCCATTTGTATTTAAAATTAAAAATATTTGCATACAGACAGAATCATTTAAGACAAATAGACATAATATTTATGCAAATATACTTCAAATACTATTGGAGATTTGTGATAAATATCTTTAATACAAAAAAGCCTTTTTGTTTCATAGTCACTCTAAGGCAAAAAAAAGAAAGCCTTTCACAATATTTTATGTTTTTTCTAGTATTATAGAAGGATGACTACGTTCAATACTAATAAGCCAAGAGCAAACAAAATTAAATGTTTGCCAAAAAACATCTTTTGGGGAATATTTTGTGCTGCAGCCAAATTCCCCTCATCTTTACTCTTGATCTTCATTTTCTGCCTCAGCTCATACCTTTGGCTTCTGAGTTTGTGCCTGTGGCTTCTAGAGAAACCTGTATTTATTTCTGCTGGGTGGTCACAAGCTTGTTTTTCTTTTCTTTTCTTTTTTTTTTTTCCCATAGTTTCCAAAGGCCGGAAGGTGAACACAAGAATAAAGAATAAAGCTGACTCAAAACTCATTTGTGAGTTAAAGAAAAAGAGAGAAATTCAAGCTAGAATAGTTGAATGGAGCTGAAAATATGAGACATCTGTAAAAGAGCAAGGCAGAGGGCAAAGAGGAAGGATAAACACGTTGGGTGGGTATTGAGCGGGGTGTAACCAAGAAAGGGATTTTCAGACTGCTCCCACCTCACCAGTCTGGAGAGAAGAGATTACTGTTCCATATGTAAATCCTGATATGTTACACCAGTGAGTGGTGTCTGAATGAAGGGATGGGTCCTGAAAGGGAGTTCTGTCCTTCTCAGTGGTACCCACTTGGAAAAATAACACAAATGACTGCCCTTCTAGGTGCTGTTTCTCTTTTGCTCCTTTTATAGCACAGATGAACTCAAGATGCAAATAAGATCATCAGTAGTGAAAATTAAACTTTCCTTGTGATTGTAAAAATGAAGTAATGACAAAATCTGCAAGGAAAGAGGAAGAAGAGAAGATAATGGCAGTGGAAAGGAGGGAGGAATAAAATAGTGTTCTTGAGAGCTAGGTTTTTGCACACTGGTGGAAAGCTGGTGACACATGCCACCTATGTGATCCTTGCTTTTCATCCAGGTACTTAGGATGGCGATGAAATGTGTGTTTGGCTAAGTCTGCGTTTTTATCATCTCTTTCTTTTGAGAAAAGTTGATAAAGCCCAGTCAACTGTAATTTCCTTCTATTATATGATTTTATTGTGGTTTAAGTAATTCTGCCTTGTGTTGTGGAAGTACAGCTTCCAGAATGATGAAACTTTTCCATTACTTCTATTTATGTAAAGAAGGAGAAACACATGTTACTTTTAGTTCACTTTATACTAAAATATAGACTACCTGACTCTAGCTCTGTAACTGTTTATTCTTGTTTTTTAATAAGTTCTGTTGTGAGCAAATGTGAGTACATTGCCACAAAACTGCTTTGCTCCTCATGATTGAGAACCTTCTCTTGTCATTAGTTTTGCCCTTTAGTGCCATTAAAAGAGCAGAGACTTCTGGAAAACTGTGGTGTGCAGCAGAGATGTGTTGGCTTGAAGAAGCTGTTTGTCCTTTATGAAGATTTTAGTGTCTGGAAGGTTGAAATGAGGCTCCCATTCAAACAATTTATAGTAAAAATGCTTATAGAATTCTAGGAAAAAAACATAGGTATCTGTTGGTCCATGTGAATTTACTGAGTGTATTCAACTGGACATGTGATACTAATAGTTACTATAAATCTCTGTTTTGTAAACTTCGTGCGATGTATCACAAGGGGAGAAACAGAAAGCTTTTTGTGGGCCAAATAGAAGAAATGCTGAACTGGAAAGCTGTTGGCTGCCCAGAGTTTCCTGAGTGTGGGGCAAGAGGATGGTCTTCTCTGTTTAGCATGGAAACATGTCCTGAAAATAGCTGTCTTCTTACTCCAAGTCGAGCTGCCTTGGTGAAAGCACGGAATATTCTGAGCTGGAAGGGATCAGCAAGGATCATGGACTCCATCTCCTCAGGGCATGGCCCATACAGGGATCAAAGGCACGACGTTACCATTATTAGCACCATCTCTAATCAACAGAGCCAATCTCAGTGGCATCACCTCTGTATTATCACAGATATGCAATGTGCTCCAGTTTAGCCATAGGGCCTCCCCAGTTCTAGTGGCAGAGGGTTTTACATGGCAGTATGGATCTCCTCTTTTGCAGTCATTATGTCAACACTGTAACAAGGTCTAATAATGCTTGACAAACACACTGACCCTGTTGCAGAAGAGTATTAGATGTGGGGTTTTGGAAGTTTTTTTTTGAGTCTGTATCCAGCAGCCTGTGCAATCTTTGACAGAACTAATGATCAGGAGTAGGAAAGCGTGGTAGTTCACTTGGAGATGCAAGCTACTGAAAACACATTTCCTCTTCTGGAACTTCGGTATTTTTTATGCATTTATGCCCTTTGGATTTGTGCATGCTCTGCTTGTGTATTTTCAGAAGTTCATTGAATCAGTGTATGTATCTTTGAAAAAATAGTGAGAAAAATTTGCCTTCTGACACCTACTTAGTGTAAAAGCATGATGAAGAAACAAGGTTTAAAAGCTGGACATCAGTTCTCTACTCAGGTCCACAAAGGTGAATATTTTTGCTTCAGTTGCCATGAAATTTTGCCCAAGTTTACACTGAGCAGAAACTGGGTGATTGCATTCACAAAGAAATGGAACAGTTTTCTAGGGTCATAAAAAACCACAACAAGTATCTTTATTTGTTTGTTTCAGTCAATGTTTATTTTCTCAGAGGTTAATGTAAGCTCAGCCTTACAAGTCAAAATGCAGCAGCACAAGAGCAGAGATCACCTGTGTGTTGAAATGTGCAAGTACCTTGAGCACTAAGTCTGTGTAGCCCTGCCTCTGCTCTGCACACCAGCTGTTTCCTTCCACTGTAGCTGAGTCTCATTTAAGTGCATCTTCACAATTTTAAGTCATCAGTACATTAATCCAAAACAAATGATACAAGAAACCCAATACAAAGCGAAGATTTTACAAGAGATCAAATTCTGCAATATTTATCTGTGCTTCAGCAAGGGAGGTTCCCGTATCAGCTAGAGAACCACTTCAGAGTAAATTATCTAGTTACAGTTAAGATATACAACAATCCCACATCCAAATTTTCATCTGTTTTTATAGTTAATGAGCTGATTGTGAGTATTATTTGAGCAAGGATGTAAAGATGTTTCTTTTGCTCTTTTTTTGTGCTTTTTCTAAGGAATTTACAAATGAAAAAGCAATATTCTTTATCTCTATGGGTCTGCATTTATGCAATACGTAGAGTCAGAATACCATTATTTGCATGGGAAATATTTGTAGAAGCAACTCTGATTATAAGGTGGAAAGAAAATACTAACATAATCAGATTACTGATCTTGTGGTTCCATCATGTCCATAACCCTTTGTGGAATTGGTACTGATGCTAGCAACAGCTCGGCATGGGAAAAGGCATGGCGAGCCCTCTTCTGCATGGTGAGGTTCACTGTTGCAGCCATCCTAGCCCTGTGCTTTCGCCTTCACTTTTGATTGTGATTAAGGATTCACATAGAGAAAGTAAATGTATGAGGTTCTAGTAAATAGAGGAAATGTTTGACCTGTATACTTCTGCAGAAAACATATCAATAGAAGAAAAAAATTTTTCTATAACAAAATTGTAGCAGTTTGGAAAGAGACAGTAGCAAATGGCACTTAGAGGAGGAAAGGAACTAACAAGCAATGATATAACCAAATCCTAATGTTCAATCACATCCAAAGGAATACTAGGTTATAAATTGGAAAGAAAGACCTTTTATTTTTCTAATACGGATGGACCTTACAGTATCCAATGCAGTGTGAAAACTCCAAAGCACACTAAAACAGAGAAAACGTAACAGCAGTGTTTTAGGGACTCCAATCCTGCCAGCTGTGGAGACCAGCTCATGTAGGGTGCATGGTGACTGAAGATGTACCACGTGGGTGTGAGCAGGAGATGCAGTGGTGTATGATGTGGAACTGGCATAAGTAACAGTAGGAAGAAGAAATAATCAGCTGTAATAAACATGAGGGTCCATTGGATGTCTCCGTTGTTCTGTTTCAATAAAACAGATGCTCTGCCTTGCAGATTCAGCATGGTACCTCCGGGATATGATTTAAGGCTGTTCTAAGTTCTGCAGCAAATAACTTTTTTAATGGAACAACAGCGATGAACAGTACACTGAAAATTGCCCAAATGGCTGCTATAGGATTTCCCATTTTGGTCAGTAAGGTCTTAGGATTCTGGGCTCCCATCAAACCTCAATGATTCTTTGATAATAAATATAATAATAATGTTGGGATTTAATTAAAACTAAAGGTTGGCAATTTTCTAAACAAATGCCATTTTATAATGAAAAAAATATTTGATAGAAAAAGGTCTCAGCTGTTTAACTAATTTGAAATGTTTGTGGTTCTCAGGAGCCTGGGTTTCAGTGAATAAGTTGTTTATGGCAGAAAATTAAAAGGTTGGGCAATTCCACAAATACAGAACTCCAGAGGGATCTTATAGTGTACTTCAGTTTTGGTAACAGTTTGGGGAGGCATTGGAGAGAGAATCAGAAATTCAGAGCGTTTAGATGCTGTTTCTGCCAGAAGTATCAGAGAATAATTGTTTCTTTTACCTTAGTTTTATGAATACAAAAACTCTTTTGATAACATGTGGACTGCTCCAGCCGAGGGAAGGGCAGCCATAGTTACTTGCATCTTTGCTGCAGAAAAGGCAAGAGGAAAAGACAGTAGAGATCAATTTTTATTTATCTCTAAATTATTTAGGTTAGAAGTTCTATCTTCAGTTCTATCTTCTGTTCCATGTCAGTGCTTAGTGTTATAATTTCACTTATTTTTTTTTCTTTCTGTTCTGAGTGCTGTGTGTAGTAGTGTCTGTTTCTCTATGTTTTAGAAGGAAGCATCAGGGCTGTTTCAAATAGGAACTTGCTATAAAACCTCAGGAATTATTTCATAAATACTCTTCTCCTGTGCAAGGTAGGAATAGTTGGAAGTCCCCCGTCTAGAAGTGCAGCTGTGCCTTTGGGATGTGCTCTAGCCCTTGCTTTGATTTATCCTCCTCCTAGAGTTATTTTTGATCCTCAAGACGCATTGAAATGCTACAGGTACTAACAGGCATTTTAGAATCTGAAAAGCTGAGAGAAAGAGAAAAATTTTCATAATGTGTGTGTGAGACAGGCATAAGATGGATTGCAGTTTGTTTTATGGATGAGCATTGTGTTTTTAATGAAATTTAAATGACCTAGAGCTTAAAATAGGTGTCTGATCTATTACAGCAAAAAATCAGTAATCCTTTTTGAAGACCTGCATCCAAATTGCAATTTACTTCATCTTTAGCTCTTTTCATTTTGTTTCTGTTTGTTTTAGACAAAAGACTTTGGGTTTTTTTAAACAAAAGAGTTTTTTCTGCTTTGGAGGGGGGGATTCAAAAGTTAAAGAGGGAACAAAGCAATTCTGAGCTCGAGTTGTCCATTTGTTCTCATTATAGAGAGGAAACTGGGTTTCTATCTTGTAAAAGGCACGCAGGAGTGTTACGATTGATGCAAACGATGTTCTTGGAGCCTGAAATCATTAGCCTGGCCTGGATAAGCAACGCTGTAGTAGGCAGATATATTTGAACAACACTGAATTACAGAAACATCAACAACAAGACAATTAAAAGCTTGTGGGTGGTAATTTATTTAAAGCAACTACAACTGTCATTTCTGTAGCTGAAAAAAATATAAGAAATATTTTTGCATTACTTCTATTACTCTCACATCCATGGCAGTCTATTTAAAGAGAGTTGGGGATTTGAATATTCAAATCCTATTGACATGAAAAAGGAATTGTCAGTTTAAGAGCCTAATTGGAAATCTCTGCACTCTTTAACAGACACCACAACTGGAAGGAAATTGTTAGTGAGAAAAAGCTTATATTTTTTGAGAAAGAAGAACATTTCTAGGAGCCACTGCTCCAAATAATTAATCTGTCTCTCCTGTGTGCCTGCAGTCTCTTCCATAGGAAATGTCAACTTTGTCAACTAAGTGGGAGTCCTTGCTCAGTAGGTGATAGTTTTAAGATATGAAGAGGATTTATAACAGTGTTCAGCATGTCAGCTCAGTACTGTTGGGGTAACTCCTGACAGTGCCAGCCCCAAAGGAAAAAATTTTTTTAGGCTGTGGCTTTGTTTACCCCCTAGAAACAGCTGTAAGTTCTTCTGAAATTCCTGAACTTACTATAAAAATGTCTCTGTACAGGCTGGGTGCTTATCTATGAGTCATAAAAACTTTAAAAATCCAACCAAACTGAAAAAACTATCAAAAGCAGACCATAAAGAAGCCATAGATTGTAAATATAGCGGTGTTTTATTAAGATGGCTAGGTTCCTGAAGTCATGTACTGTGTGGTTTTTATAGAGAAATAAAAAGGAGATTATCTTTTATTTATGAGCCATTTGTTGTTGTTTCAAAAACTTGTAAAGAAAGGGTAGGACTGCCATGTTTCCAGTGACTATGTGATCAAGAAATTCTGGGCAGAAAAGTTAGTGTAAACCACTATGTACACCCAAGAATCTAAGTCAAATGCATCCAGAACCTTCGTAAAGATGAGCAGTTGGTGGTGTTGCACAATGTCCTCTTTGTTTCCCCTCAAACTTTCTGTTAGGAAGGTTCTTACGTTCGCATTAACTCCAGCAGAAACCAGAGAAATGTAATACTTTTCCCGTGCTGCAGTAGCCTCTGTTGACAGGCTTTGTGTGGCTGAGAGCAGGGGAAGGTACCTGGAGGAACCAAAATGAGAGAGAGGCCAAGCTCTAAATTTAACTGCTGAGATGATTTATCACTGGCCACTCTTATTACCCTCTCAATCAGTCAAGCAGTTTTTGGTGTATTTTCCATGCACCTTGTATTCTGCTTATTTTTGATCATGCAAACTAAACAACTCCAAGTCTAGACTGCAGCTGCTTAAAGTGTTTCCAACACTCAACATACCATTTTGTGGGATTTAAGATAATTCCCTGTATTTAAAACTGTTAAGACTAACAGAACCTAGGAAAAGCTTTGTAAGAACCTTTGAAGAGCCCTGCGTATACAGGTACATGTTTGTCTCTGTACATTTCTAGTATCAACTACATAAATTCCTATAACCCTCTGGGAAAAGAAACTGTTTTTATTGGACTTCTGAGGGCAAGTAGAGATAAAACAACATCACTTTCCCTGTCTTCCCTGGATATAAGTCTTTAACAACATAGGAGAGAATGGTTTTGCACTTCCTATTATTTCTGTGGATGAAGTTAGCCATTTGTCTTTTGTCTATAAAGTATTATGCAGTTCCCAAAGCAGGAAAGAATGAATTATAAAAATAATATACATTTCAAAGGAAATAAGGATTACAGCCAGTTGCCTTAACAAGAGAGAAAGAAAATCCTCTAATGCTGGAAAAACACTGCTGATTCAATACCGAATAAAGAAGAGATGAATAGGAAATTTGCATATGAACTCTATTTGAGAAGGCAGATGAACAAATTTCTACTTTACATTGCAAATCATTTTAATAAAGTAAAGAAATAGAGGATTTCATAAATGAGTGTGAACTCTGCCAAAACATCATTGTAACATGGAGAACTAAAAGAATGACACAGAGAGAGAAGATGAAAGAGAAATATTACCACAACCTATTGCCTAAATAATTATTTTTAATCGTCACCTTCAAAGCCACCAGGATTTAAGCCCTTCTCATAAGGATCCAAAGGGCATGTTGTCTCCATTTCCAAGCTGCCGTCAAATCTCAGGATCTTTCTCCCAAACATTCAACATTAGAAGAAGAAATTACTTCTTTCTAGCTGCTTGTTGTTGGTGGTTGGTTGGTTGTTACTTTTTTAATCTGAGCAGCTTGTGAAATCAATCACTTTGCTTACTCTGAGGAGTTTCAACGATGGCACACAAAGCCAAAGCCTGTGCCTTTGCTTCCAAATACAAACCTCATCCTGCTTGGCTGTGGTGGTTACCATGAAAATACTGTGATGCAATATCTCCTTTCCTTTTCGTGTCAGGTTTCTGGAGTGAGAGTTCAGAGAGAGAACAAAAGAGACATTGAATAATGGGATATTCGTGGTTAGCTGTGTTAAATAGCTGTAGGTTTATACTGCCAGAGTTTTTGTTAAGAGAAACAACTAATTTCCCTGGGAGTTAGAGTTTTTGAGCTTGAAAATCAAAACTGTGATCTGTTGCCATATGGCCTGTGGTCTTAGAGCTATAAGAACTGATACTTTCAGAGATGTCAGTGGCTGTAACACAGTACTCTGTCTGTATCACTGAACAGTCAAGCTTTATCTAGTTGCTGGAGGTGTTGTGAGGCCATGGAGGGTACCATGTTGTAGCTAGACTGTGGTTTCCAGGCACTCATCCATCATCCTGCTCAGAGGTTGGGTAGAACAAGGCTTCCTTGCACACACAGTCCACTACACACTGCAATACATAAATCTGTATTTTTTTTCTCCAACATTAACTTTAGTATTTCACAGTTGAATAGACTGACTTAATGTGAGAGCACATGCTGTCCATAGTGGAACCTGTAAGGATATTTGGTCATTTAAGGTTTGGGCAGACATATGATGTCTCTAGAGTAATCTGACTGGATAAATTACCCCATTGTCAAAAAAAGTTTTTCCTTCTCTCTCTCTCTCTCTTTCCCTGTCTCTGTCTTACAGTGTTTGTTTACTTGTTTTAATATTAATTCTCCCTTCAATCTCTGTTATATATTTTCCATTAAACTTGACTGATGAATGAGAGTAAATTGGAAGGGTTTGCCCTTTCCTCCCTCCTTCTTACAGCAGTACATCTCTTTCACCCATGTCCAGAGTCAGCCAGCTGCTCCTGATACACCAGCTAAATCATCTGTTAAATTGTAGTGGTGTGGTTTGGACTGTCTCACTTTCTTTCCCAGTTGCTTTGAGACATGCCAGACGACAAGAGACTGGAGTCCGAAGACTCTGTAGCTGAGGAAAACATTTTTCTAATTAAGTACACATTTTCATTATTGTGGAGAAAAAAGATATTTGTGAATAAAGAAAGACACTGCTCCGCCAGTGTCTTGTCTGCTTGCCAAGATGCAAGAGATTGAACCACCTATGTCTGTTAACCTGAGCTAAGTAGGAAGGGAAAGGGAAAACCCCCTGGGTGGTTGTTAGTGCTTTGGCTATGCTAGTTTGAAGAAGAGTTTTTTCATTGATGTGAATTACACCACTAGCTGGAGTGCTTGGAAATACAATTGACCATGATGGTGGCACTTTCTGAAATTATGGGAGGCAAATGGGAGCAAGAGGTGGAGTTTTCTGTACATTAAAAACCCCAGAGCTATTAAAAATTATGATTCAGTTGAACTTTTGATCACAACTTGCTTTTGCAGTCAAAATCACAGGTCTGCAATGCATGAACACAATCTAAAATCCCCAAATCCCCAAAACTAGCCAACCACGGTTGTACAAAGTTCTGAATAAACTTGTTTTGCTGTGCTGGGCAGCACTTTATAGCAATAAACAATCTGTGCATTTTGTTCAACCATACATAATGGCTACTTGGGAATGCAAACTTTTTTCCTCTCCCCCAGCTTTTTATGCTGAGCATGATGTCATATGGGATGGGCTATCACTGTGGTCAGTTGGGTTCAACTCCCAGGTCTTTGTGCCACCCCAGCTCCTAGCTTGTGGGGTGGGATGAGGAGCAGAAAAGGCTTTGATTTTGTGTGAACTCTGCTCAGCAACAGCTAAAATATCCCTGTATTATCAACGCTTTCCAGTGCAAATCCAAAATAGAACACCATAAGAACAACTATGAAGAAAAATAACTCCATCCCAGGCAAAATCAGTTCAGCCAGATAAGCCAGACTCTTTGGTTTCAGATGCTCGGAACTAAAACTGAAAACATCCATACAACTAACTGATTTAGACCTTAATGTAAGTGCTATTACAAAGCAAATTTAAAGCTAATGGAATTGAAACACTAAGGAGTAGAAAAATCCTTAAATTAACAAGAACTCTAAAAAACCTAAGCTTTTTTATGGCACCTGAAAAAAACAAGAGAAAAAAAAATCAGTTCTTCAATGACCCAGAGATCAGTATTTCTGCAAGAAGAGTGTATTGCATCTTTATGGAAAAAATATTATTTCCAAAAACTCAGAAATACGTCCTATATAAACTTTATAATAACAACATAAATTTGCGTAAACTTAGATTACTCGAATTGGTATTCACTTCCAAGATGCATTTTCATGCATTTCTAGATTAAATAATCTTGATAGTATCTAGCAAATGTTTAGTTGCAATATTCAAGTGTACCTCAAAAATACAGAAAAAAGAAATGAAACAGTAATATCTAATTAAAAAAAAAATAGAAAGAGGAAGAAGGAGAAGAAATACTACATGCCATAGAATTGCAGGTTCTTGAGAACCTGACCTTCTTGAAAATAATGATTCCTCAAATGTCTCAAAATATAGGGACAGTGAAAAAATTGTTAAAAGAAACAGTCGCATGTTCAAAACATCTACTGTTTATATTTTCCTCTGTTCTTGGGTCTGATTTTTAGAATTATTGAACACCTTCAGTGAAAGCTGGTAGGTGCAGTTCAATTTACTTGAACCTGCAGATGATCTGAGAATTCAGAACTGCAGGGTATATTTGTTCCTGTTGATTATGATTTGGAAAAAAAAAAGTATACCTGAAAATTTTACAGTATGAGATAGATTTGCTGTAGAATTAAAAGGGCAAAAAACTGTGAAAGGATTTAATAGATACCAGCATTACCCAGAGATTTTTACCTTTACCTCTTTAGGTACACCTTATTCTTTCCAATTCAGATTTTGATATTAGGTAAACTAGATTTTCAGGAATTAAATATTAACTCTATAATTTCAGTTGAAAAAAGGCACATTGATTTTTATAAACTCAGTTTGAGTTCTGATTTTTTTTTCAAAGGATAAGAATTATCAAGAATCTTGGTGTGATTTCTTCACTTCCTTCCAAAGCTGTGGAGTGATAAAAAGTAATGTATTTCGACTAAATTATTCATGAAGTCAATATCTCTCTTCAATGCAGTAACATTCAGACAAGGGGTTAGTTGCCGCTAAAGAACTATTGAGAAAAAAAAACCTCACAGTCAAGACTCGTGGCAAGAAAAGATTTTTGTTACATTATCTGACATTTATTTTATGTACTTGGACAAAATTGCAGCATCTGAGGAGATTGTCTTTTAGTTTGCAGCTGGTGTACCATCTTTGTTTCATGCTAATATCTGTGACCATGGCACAGCTTTTTCTTTGATTCTTGGGGAATTTTTTGACCTATATTTATAGTAAGGTACTGGCAGTCAAGAATTTTTATTCTAATCAAAGACTACTTAACCTGTTTTGAGGGTTTTCTAAGTTTTTTAAAAATTACTTTAGTGGCTAGGCATCTAGAATTTAGCTATGGGTTGGATTGGGGCTTTAATTCATCATGTGCCATTGTTATAATTTCTAGAAATCTGAGGTTCTTCTCATTTCACTTTTCTCAACAACCAGAGAGTGATTTCTTCTCTCCCAGGCAAAGCCTACCCCACATTTCTGTGCTAATTAATGTGTCAATTCACTAACTGGCTCTGTTCATGAACAAAACTTGTCATACTGATTGGAATACCAATAGTGAGGATATAGTGGATATAGGAATATATAGGATATAGGAATAGTGAGGATAGAACCTTTTGTAGGAGCTTCTGAAACTTTTTGAGTGTACTTTGCTGTATTTGTATCCATTTCTACATTTTAAGACCCTGGTAAGTTAACAATCCTTGGCATCCTTATACTTGAGAAGTTATGATTCGGCCTTGTATCCTATATTCCATTTCCTTTCTCTGAAGTATGCTCAAAATCCTGTCCCTAATCTCTTAAATGCGTTATTTATCTTATGTGTCTTATACAAAATCCTCTTGAAACCAGTAGCTTTTACATGGCAGTATTGAATGAAGTCGTTTAGGAGTCCAAGTCATGCTTCAAAAGAGTTTAAGGACTGTGTTCTTGAAAGTGATTGAAATCAATCAAGTGCACATGTCGGCACATCGGCGCAATTAAGCTCTCATGTCTAAGGACACTGAAGTACCTTTTACGTCTAAATGGAATTTCAGACCATGTACCACTTAGGTGCTTTTGTTAATGATGACCATCATGTTTCCCTGGAGCCTTTTTGGTTTTGCTGTTAGCTGACCAGAAAAGCGAATAGCAAATTGTTAGACAACGCATCTTTATTTTTCCGCTCTAGCATAATATTTTTGTACTTGATTCTTCACACATTATTCATACATAGCCTAATGTCTTGTTTCCTCTTTCAGTTGGCATGAACATTTCCACTTCATTAGGGATCTCATAACTGCATTGGGCAGAGGTATGTGAAGAAAATAGAAGTGAAACAGAATGTAAATTTCTTCGGTGACTGGCACAGAAAGGGATATGAAGAAACTGGCTTGAAAAAGTAGTGAATTTGAAGCAGGAACAGAGCAAACAAAACTTACTTATTAACCTTAATGAAACATGTCTGTGCAATTGAGGTAAAACCTTGATGAAACATGTCTAGAGGCAAATTTTAGGGAGTAGCTCATCTCTGTAATACAATTGATAAAAACACTGGATATAAACAACCCAGAAATGTGACTCTAGATTTGAATTTTTAGCCATCTTCCATACTCTCTATCTAAAATATATTTTAAAAAATTCAGTAAGAGGCTGCAGCTCCACTTTTCCTAGTCACTTGTATTTATGGTCATTTTCATTTTGCAGTTGTTTCATTTCTCTCTAACATCCATATTATCAGTTGCTACTCATGTTTGCAACTTAGATCATGACAGAATGTGCTTCTGAATATTTTTCATTTGGTTAGAATATTTTTTGGGGTTTTATTCCTTCTCTGCACGAGATGAACAAAACCATTTGCATTGATTTCTTTAGGCATGCTTCTGAACTTGAGAAATATTTATTTCAGGAATAAGCATGCCATGTTGTCTTCATAAAAATGCATTTTTAATTGCTTCTTGTTTTTTACTTTCATGTTACTTCATGTTACCATTTCATCTTTCTGATTTTAGAGATTTTTAGGCTTTTAAATTTAATGAGAAAAATAATGACCTCTTGAAATTGTCCACAAATTACACATTTCCCAATACTTTTCTGTAAAATATATCACAGTCAAATTTTGGTTTTGTAGCAGAGTAACTGCTAGGTTGCTCCTTGGGAAAATGTTTGGTTTTAGATACAAGTATAATTGCTGACTGCTAGTTTCAGTTAATTTGTGTTCCAAACAAAACCATTTCAAATCTCCTAATTCAACAGTTAGTGCATGTAAAGACAGAGAAGATTAAGACTTTGGTTTAGGTTCTATGATTTTTTTACATGCTTTTAATTTAATTTGGCATGCACATAATACCTATTATTAATCAGTTGCACATATTGCAAAAATCTGGTAACTGAAATCCCGTGGGCTTTACAGTTTCTTTTCTGTGCACTTTAATGCTGATTAAACTTACTCAGTGCTCTATACCAGATGAAAACATGCTGAACACATTAGCAATACTTACTCAAATTGGTTTTGCTTTCTCTTCACCTTGAGTAATTCATTGCTGCTGCCCACATTCATGGCAGCAGCTGGTCTGAAATATTTGTTTCTTGAACCCAAGAGAAAATGTTACCAGTCATTTAATTGATAAAAATCTGGCCCTTAGTACACCTCAGATCACCCACAGCTTTGTGAAGGACTGGTTGTGCTCTTCTGCTGCAGAGACAGAAGTGCATGGGTTTGAGTCTCACTGCAGACCCTACAGACGTGATGCTGAAGAGCATGCTATATCATCTGGCAAATCCCACCACAAATAATGATGAGAGAGCTCCACTCCAAACAAATACTAAAATGAACAGCCTTTTCATTTCTTCAGGGCAGAGATGAAGTATTAGGCAGACTGTCAATAACCAATCTGCATACTTTTATATGACTGTCAACAAGCCATCATTTGAAGCCTTACTAGAAATACATATGTTTATGTGCAATATACAGAAGTCTTGTCTAAAGCTCTGTAATTACATATTAAGAAACGAGGTCATCATTCAACAAGGGTAAGAAGAGAGCATGGACTTTTAATTACAGTAAGACTGAAGCCCTGGTAAACACACCTTAGGCCCAGGTTAGCTAGGAGGCTAGGAAAGAGATGCTGTTTGAATTAGTAGATGGTGAAAAGTAACTTGAGTATCTATAGACTGTTTATTTGTACGTTTGAAAGTAAAGAGTGCGAAGAAAGGAAAAAGAATTTAGCCCCTTGGTGTCTGATTCTGTGGCCTTAGAAAGCTGGTCACAGCCCTTGTTTTTGATAAAGTAAGTAACTTAGAGGAGGAAATAAGGGTGCTTCCAGTAAATACAAACCATACTTTAGTATACATAACCATGGTGAGTTGACCTTTGTTGGAAGCCAGGGTCCAGCAAAGCTGTTCTATCACTCCCCTCCTCAACTGGACAAGGGAGAGAAAAATACGATAAAAAGCCTGTGGGTTAAGATAAGGACAGAGAGAGATCATTCAGCAACTACTGACATGGGCAACACAGATTTGAACTGGGTAAACTAATTTATTACCAATCAAATCAGAGTAAGATAATGAGAAAAAAAATCAAAACAAAATCTTAAAATATCTCTCCTCTAGCCATTCTTTCTTTCTGGGCTCAACTACACTCCCAATTTGTCTGCCTCCTCCCTCACAGTGGTACAAGGAGATGGGCAATGGAGGCTGTGGTCAGTTCATCCCATGTTTACTCTGCTGCTTCTTCCTCCCGACACTTTTCCCTGCTTTGGTACGGGGTCCTTCCCATGGGAGACAGTCCTCCATGAACTTCTCTAACATGAGTCATTCTCATAGGCTGCAGTTCTTTGTGAACTGCTCCAGCACAGATTCCCCATGGGGTCACAAGTCTTGTCAGCAAACCTGCTTCAGCCTGGGCTCCTCTCTCCACAGGACCATGGGTCTTGCCAGGATCCTGCTCCAACGTGGACTTCCCACAGGGTTACAGCCTCCTTCAGGCACCCACCTGCTCCAGGATGGGATCCTTTATAGGCTGCAGGTAAATCTCTGCTCCCCTCTGGTTCTCTGTTCCCTACACAAGGACAACCTTCTTTGCCATGGTCTTCACATGAGCTGCAGGAGAAACTCAGCTCTGCCGCCTGGTGTAGCTCCTCCCTGTCTTTCTTCACTGGCTTTGGTGACTGTAGAGTTGTTGCTTTCACATATTCTCACTCTTCTCTCCCAGCTGCAGTTGCACAGATTTTTTCCCTTCCTTTCTTAAGTTTGTTAACCTAGAGGTGCTGCCACTGTCAGTGAGATGGAGTCAGCTTGGCCAGCTGCAGGAGTCAGTCGGAACTTGCTCCATCCAACATGGGATCAGCTTCTGGCATCCCTCTGCTACCAAAGCCTTGCCACACAACCCCAATAAAATATATTTACTTACTCTTCAGAGATGAAGAAAAAAAATCTAATGTTTCTGTGGTGGTTTTTTCTAACTGTTGTTGTATATAACAGTCACAGCCATATCTAATACTGAAGGGCTAAAGTTGTATCCTGTAGCTTGGTATTCAGGCTGAGCTATGCAGTTTTAAGAAGGAATTACTCAGATGAAGCACAGAGATGCAGAGGGATGGCATTTCAGAATGAATTCATTGAATTCGATAGCAGGCTTCATAGGAGTGAAACATACCACTTGGGCTTTGGTTGAAATGAAGCTGAAGGCATTGAGATGTAGATGAACAAAGGAGAGAGATAATAGCATTTAATGAGAGACTTGAAATGGTTTGGAAATTACTCTTTAAATTATGTTTTGATTTGTAGATGAAAGTTAAATTATAATTGAAATACTCATAGCATAATCATGATGGCAGAGTGTGATCTGGTTGCACATGTTTTCTGACAGCACCCTGAGGGACAGTGGCATTAAAGCCTGGTGTCTCTCCTCTAATTCACCCTCACTCCTCACATGTGTATCAGAATATTTTATTTTGCACGTATACAAATCAGAAGGGAACACTGAGATAAAATGGTGTATCCAGGAGTACTTGTCAGTCAGCTTCAGGCAGTGCAAAGCCATTAATGAAAAAAAAAGAAGGAGTGGAAACAAATAGACATAACTTTCACATTTAAGAAGAAGGCACTGCCTAATTTAGGCTCAATTTTCTTTTGTTTGTAAAGCAACTGGAGAGTAATCAGTGGAATGAGAGAGAAATTTCAGTCCCATGAAGTCTTTTTTTCAACAAGAAAGCAAACATAGGCATGGAGGTGTTGTGCATTTTTGGTACCTTTTCTGTTGTGTGATCACATTTATATATTTTTACTTCCAATCCTAAAAACTTCCACTTGTGAGTGGGCTCCTGCTTTGTAACGTAGCATGAGTGCTTTGTGCTTTATATTATATAAGATAATTCCTGCTGTCATCAGTGAGCTTTTTTTGCATTGATCTCAACAGCTCTTTCTGAAACATACAGTTATACAAAAATACAACACATTAGATAATAATAAAGTACAATGTGCTGTGTTATCACAAAGTATACCACTATAACAAGACTTACTGTCTGTGTTGATATAAGGTCAAAACCTTTTTCTTGTCATTTTAATAATGGGGATTATCTGAAAACCTCTGAATCCTGTGCGTTGCAAACCTAATATCCTGTACTTTTTGTCCAGTTATTGGGGGTGAGGGTAGACTATTTTTCACATTAAGTTCTTCATTGCTGAAATATTTGTGAAAAAAAAACCCAAACAAACCTAATTTATTACCACAACAATTTCATCTGTTGTTTCACCATCTCACCCATCTTGAAGGAGAACTTTTGAGTTTAGAGGAATACTTTTCAGGAAAGAATCCTACCACTAAAAGTAGCTCCTCTATCAAAAGAAGTTGACATTAAATGCACTAAACCTAATTAGTAAGGCCCTGGGGAATTTCAGAGAAATTACTCAAGACAAAATACCCTTATGAACAGTTATCAGCAATACAAAGAGATAAATAGTTATCATTCATCACGATTGATATGCTGTGCCCCTATTTGGGTTGAAATAAAATATCCTAGATGGCAGCAGCATGTTTGTTGAATAACGTGGAACACACTGGTGTTGCTCAGTACTCTTTACTATTACATCAGTGAAATATAGCGTATTATTTTGTGTCCTGCTGCAGATGTGCTGTAGATTATTTTGTGTGTGTGCCTGGGGATTATTCTGTTGATCCTATAAAGCTGCAAAATGGGAGCATGGGTTAATAACATCGTGGAGGTTTGATAGAAATTCACCCCTTGTTTCTTAGAATACTTCTTTGGAATACTTATTTTAAATTACTAGTTTCACCTGTGACATAAACATAATTACTGCTGCAGAATAATCTTCACTGGATGACTTCAGAGAGGGCAGGAAATTTCAGCAGTAAGTAGTTCAAGCTCTAAACTTTTTTTTTTTTTTTCACAGACATCTGACCAGTGAGGTAGTCTTTCATGTTATGAGAAATATTGCTCTTGAATTCTGTACTGAGTTCTTTCAGTTTCTCTCTTGCTGGTTTAGCAATCCACTCAGGACTCTCCCCACAGTGTCCTTATCAGGGAAATTCCGGCACAGATAGGTACTGACATCCTGCTGCAAGCTGTATAGATCTGGACCAAGCTTGTTGGCTGTACAGTCTTGAACTAGCTTGCTCCAGGCAGTTCTCTGCTAGTTCTTTAATTTCTGGAATAAGCTAGAAGAAAAATAAATACAGACTAGAAAAATACTGCTTTTTAGCAAATAGTTCAAACAGTTCCACATGGTGTTCATCCTGCAGTAACTCAGAAACAACAAAAATATAATAGTTTGCACATGCAATAAAAGCACTGATTTATCCCCAATTACATTCTGAAATGTAAAAATATGAAGAGTAATATTTATAAGTATGTTTCTGAATAAATTTTAAGATATTTTAAGTATGTTCTTTAGTATAAACACAATTTTTTCCATTTTTCTGGAAATGCATTTATTCTTTCATAGTCATTGCAATAATTAGTCTAATGTGTGTGTCTTTGAAGAAAAAGATAAATACTCCCATTAAATGTATTATCATTAAAAGAGGGCTTTTCTCCAACAAGTTTCAAAAGTGGATTATGGGTGTAAACATGATGTTATATTGAGAAGAGCAATTTAATTTTCCAAATGGACAAAGTTTAATAAAACCCACACCACACAATAGTTTAGTCAAAATTAATCAACAGGTCTGGAAATATTATTCTGAATTTTTCCTGCTTGTGTAGAGGCAAATACAGCAATGAATACTTGCAGCATTTTTTTTTCCAAGCCATCTAGCTGTGTTATTTCACTGGAGTCTGGTAGAGGTGCACAAGAGACTTACAATGTTTATTGATGGTAAATGGATTCCTGCTGTTCATTTTAAAAATTTTGACTTTCACTGCTGGTCTGCAAAAGTTCAAGGCACAGTCTGTGAATTGGAGTGTGTGTTCCAGAGAAAATCCACTCCAGAGAAAGACTTAAATGTTCCTCTATTTGATATTTGTTGCCATAATAAATACAAAAAAAGCCTTCAACCCTTGAAACATATTGGGTTTGTATATGTTTTTTCTGAACAATGTAACAAAATTGTAGAGACAAACTCAGCATCTTTCTCTTATCTTAGGAAGAAGTATTTGGCTGAAAGCAAAATATTGAAAGGAAGCTCAATTTCCTGACTCAGAAATTCAGCAAAAAACCAGTCTGTTGAATGGGGGATGTGACTCTTTTTCTTATTTTAAGACTTTACACTGACCTTTATATTGCTCATGAAACTATATTAACATCATGAGTTATATCAGAAGCTGTAAAATGTGCATCTAAGGAAATATAATCCTGAAATGTATCTTTTACGGTTTTCACAGGGGGGCCTAGTGAGATCCTTGAAAGAAGTCCTACATGGATGCTGTATTTTCCTTGTGTTGATCTATCTCTTTCCAATAGTAACATCATGTCTTGGGGTGACTTTGTGATGTGTATCCCCTATTGCCTGCTCTATGCCCAGACATGAGTCCTGTGCCTTTCTGTGCCTTTAAAGCTAGCTAAAGGAGAGGGAGGAGAGCCAGTGAAATTCTTTTGGTGCTGTGTTCAAAACACAGAGAAGCTCGCTGTCTTCTCCTGCCCGGCTGCTCCTTTTCTGCAGCAGGGAAGAGAGTTACATTCCTTTTGCTTTTTAGCTGATTTCTTGTGCATTAGCTAAAGTACAGAGTCCTGGGACATTGGCTTCTTCTTCTTCTCTTCTGGAACTGTCCAACAACACCAGAACACGCTGGGAGACCCTACACCATTTGGCCCAGAGGGGCCTATGCCAGTGGCCAGCTCTGAAGAGGAGAGAGAGAGACCACACCCACAGAAAGGACTCTGAAAATTTACCAGGTTCTCTCCACAGTGAGAGATTTTGTTATTAAGCATTATTCTTCCCCCACGTGTTTGTAAATAAATAGTTTTTCCCTTTCACTTTCCTCTGAGGAATTTTCTTTTCCTGAACCTGCTGGGGGAGGGGTGTCTGTAACCTACCTTCTTTGGAGGAGACATTCCTTTCAGAGCATTTCCCTTAATTTCTCTCACACCGGGGCATATAATTAGCAGCAGAGACACTAAAAAGGGATGTGAAAAACAAAAATTTATCAAGTCAGGCCTAAATTTTCTGACCTCCATATAGGCTCACATATTACAGTCTACTCAACAGTATTTGAAGAGATGAGCAAGGATGACAATATATGAATTTCTCCTTCCTGGGCACTTGGGCAACCAGGTTTAGTGGAAGGTGCCCCTGCCCATGGCAGTGAGAGGATTGGAACTAGATGATCTTTAAGGTGCCTTCCAACTGAAAGTATTCTATGGTTTTATGATCCTGAAAAAGATTATTGAAAAGTTCAGAAAAGCACTGCTATTCTGTTTTAGTCATGTGCTTCGAACAGGTCTCTATCCTCCAATACTGCAGTTCCTCTTCCTCTTCTATCACAAAACTTTCTGCTCTTCTACAGTCTCTTTTGTCACAAGGCTGTTTTGCCCAACCTTTGGTGATACAGTAGTCCAGACTTCATTTAGATTTCTTCTGCTCCCGTGACTTTAGACTTAGCTGAATGGATAAGGTGTTACAAAATAAATGGTTTGTCCTTTTCTCTTGCTACTCTATTTTGGGGAGTCTCAGGAATGAGCAAGCTAATAATATGGGAAAAGGTCCTGTATAACATTTGCGTTCCCATCATATTTAGGCATTGAGAAAATAGAAGGAAGTGGCAATCCTGTAAGAAATTTATTTTAATGGATAAGACAAAATGATGATCGTTTATCAAGTATGGCATGAAAAGGTTACCTGTTTGAACACATTAATTAAAAACATACCCAAAATGTACTCTCAAAGCCTGTAAGTGAGAAGGGGGAGGGTTTTCTGGGTGAAGATAATTGACCCTTTGCCACATTAAGGGTGATTTGAAAGTCACAGAATGCATTAAGCAAATATCCAGGAAACAGGAGTGAGTGTGTGCACATGTCTGCGTGTTGGTGTGTGGTTGGAAAGAGCAAGGGGTCGGCGTGTGCCCGTGAGAGTGAAAGAGAGTGACTGAGATTGTAAGAGTTGGCCATATTCATGCTAATGGTCTCACTCCTTTTTTCTTCTCCAGGTCAGGGAGTGCCAGGAACCTTGGGCTAGGCAGATCATCTGACACTGGCATTAAGTCCAGCATCCTGAGAGAGGACCAGGGTGGCATAAGAAAAAACATGGTGAGATACTGCCCCAGCTTTTGCGAAAACTTCCAGCAGAAAAACTATCACCACAGTATAGCAGAGCACAGAAGGCTCACAAAATGAGTGAAAGATATTTCATGGTGCTCTTCATTGCAAAGAGGGGTTCCTGATATGTGTTTGAAATGGGACTTCAAGCTTATTTACAGGTAGTGGGAAACTGGTCAATTTGGTAACACAGTCAGAGTGCCAGTGCTGAGCAATGGTAATGCCAAGCGAATGGAAATCAAGGGTGTTTCCAGTAGAGCCGTTACAGCTCACCTTAAGAGCCTCCTCTTGTTTTACTTTGACCATGGGAATAGAAGGTAACAGTGATGATTTCAGTGGCGATAGGAAAATACTGTCTTTAGAGTTGCCCAAGGCATATGGGTTCCTTTTGTGCCAGCCAGGTGGAGGATGCCTACGGAGCCATTTGCAGCAGGACCTTGACAGGTGAGGCATTAAGGAGAGATGAAATATCACTGAAGTCAACAGCCAAGGAGCTACTGTCACGGTCTGCATGCAGAAGCTGGCCTTAGAATTTGTGGGCACAGGCCTGTCTCACCTGGAGCAGACAGCTTCTCTGGGGCTGGCAGCACTGTCCCAGAGATGATGCAGTCCTGCCATGTACTGCCCAAAGACACAAGGCCCCAAAAACTCTAAACAAATGGACCGAAAAGAGATCACTGGCGGAAAGCAAGGGATGAAGGCCAGAGCAGGTGCCAGCGTGAATAATATCAAGAAGAGAACTGTCTAGTGCCAGCAGAACTTCTGTCTGCCCCGCTGATGTACAAGGGAAGCTGCCTGACTATTTTACAGTGTCATGTTTCTGATAGGGATCCTGTGCAGCTATAGCAAGAATGATCAAAAAAGGCGAATGGCTTTTGCTGTGTGCATTGCACCCATCAGTGCCCAAGGATGAGAGCCTTGTCTGTCCTACCAAGCAGCTAGAGTTCTGAACTGGCATGTCCCCATGGACAGACAGTCCCACTGATGAGGAAGACACACCTATTCTATGTTCTGGCTTTGTTCTTCCCCACCTGTCAGAGGGAGGGCTTCAAACATGTCATTCCAGCATCTAGTAAGTCACCTAAGAGTGTGTTTGGCATTTGCTGTTTTATTGCATTTCCTGCAATGAGTCCAACATTTAAAAGGTTTGAAGAAACTGGCACACAGATCCTGCTTGAGTTCATTTATTTTGAAGTGGCAGAGGGTTTTTTTTGCCCCATAATTTGCTATTTATGTGGAAATGGTCTTTAATGTTCTCCTTTAGTATGTGACAATACAGATAAACAGGAAGTGATTTATGGTTAAAATATCAAATACATATGGAATATATTTTAATCTACAGAGGGAGAATAATTTCATAAATACTAATCATGCTTACAAGACTTTTAGGCCTTTTTCATGTTGGGAGACACTCCTTCATCAAACTTTTCTAAACCTGCTTCCAAACAGGCTTCTATGTAGCCTGGCATAGGCATTTCCCATATCTTCACAAGCTGCACATGAATTCCCCATCTTCCCATGTACTTCAAATGGGTTAAAGAGACACACAGTTTGTGATATTACAGTTTTTACCACAGCTGCAGAAAGCATTTTTAAGCTACGCGCGGAAAAGCGCCTCTGCCTCTTTTTCCCAAGGCCATTTTTAGCTTCGTCCCATGTGATCTACTTTCTCTTTCTTCCTGACCTTGGAGCCGCCATGTTCTTCTCCCTCATGTGACTTGCTCTACTTTTCTTCCTCGATGACTTGGGAGAGAAGGTGTCCTATGGCTGTGTACAATGTTCTTTTCGATTCAGTGTGCGTTGTGCAGGCCAGGGGAGGGGGCTCCGCTGGCTCCGCGTGGAGGGGAGGGGGACTCGCTGGTCCCCAGAAGCCGTGCCGGGTGGTTCCAGCTGTGCGGCAGTTCATGGCTGTTTCTCAGCTGCCCATGGCTCCGGGGTGGCTTCCCCACAGCAACCTGGGGCCCACGCCACCACACCAGGGGAAGGGGGAGGGGAGAAGGGGCCCGGCCTGTCCCCGAGATAGTTCCAGAGCCTCCCCCCGCCCCGGCCCAGGAAGCAGGGACAAAGAAGGAACTTTCCCATGCAGATGCCTGCTTTAAGTTTGCAAATAGCAAGAAGCATCATTGGTTTAACAGGTTGTCCATCAGCGATGTTCCAACCCACTCCAGGGTAACAAACAGGAGGCGCTGGAAGCTCAGTTTTGGGGCCAGTCCTGTTTTGCATCGCTATTGATGATTTGGATGTGGGAACTGAGTGACCCTCAGTAA
>VZRR01010912.1:9262-65995 GCA_013398015.1 Oreocharis arfaki | reverse complement strand
CCCCAGAAGCCGTGCCGGGTGGTTCCAGCTGTGCGGCAGTTCATGGCTGTTTCTCAGCTGCCCATGGCTCCGGGGTGGCTTCCCCACAGCAACCTGGGGCCCACGCCACCACACCAGGGGAAGAGGGAGGGGAGAAGGGGCCCGGCCTGTCCCCGAGATAGTTCCAGAGCCTCCCCCCGCCCCGGCCCAGGAAGCAGGGACAAAGAAGGAACTTTCCCATGCAGATGCCTGCTTTAAGTTTGCAAATAGCAAGAAGCATCATTGGTTTAACAGGTTGTCCATCAGCGATGTTCCAACCCACTCCAGGGTAACAAACAGGAGGCGCTGGAAGCTCAGTTTTGGGGCCAGTCCTGTTTTGCATCGCTATTGATGATTTGGATGTGGGAACTGAGTGACCCTCAGTAAATTTGCAGACAAGACCGAGCTGGGTGGAAGTGTTTATCTGCTCGAGGGAAGGAAGGTTCTGCAAAGAGACCTGGACAGACTCCATCAGTGGGCTGGGGTCACAACTGCAGGAGGATCAACAAGGCCCAGTGCAGGGTCGTGCAATGGGTCACAGCAACCCCAGGCAGCATCACAGGCTGGGGGAGGAGTGGCTTTAGAGCTGTTTGACTGAACAGGACTTGGGAGTGGTGTTTGACAGTGGCTGAACATGAGCCAGGGTGTGTGCTGCCAATGGCATGTTGGCCTCTAGTGGGGCCAGCAGGCCTAGGGAGGTGATCCTCTTGGCACTGTGCTTGGCACTAGTGAGGCTGCACCTCAAGTCCTGTGTCCAGTTCTGGGTCCCCCATGACAGGAAAGTCATTGAGCTCCTGGAGAGTGTCCAGCAAAGTGTGAGTGACCGTTGACACAGACTCAGACTGGCAGGGAATCTGAATAGTTTATTCAAAGAAAAGAGCTGGTTTTATACACTTCCTCAAGGCACAGACACATTCCTTACATGGTAATTCTTACTATGTGACCTATCCCATGTTGCTATTGTCAGCAACACACTTTCTAAATGTCTTTCTGTGGGGTGATCACGCACTGTTCACCTGTCTGTCCGCTTCCAGCAGGCTCCTCTCTGTAGGGCTCTGCTGCGTGACATCTCCTCCCCCCAGGGTCNTGCTCGTTCTCCCCTCCCCCTAGGGTCCTGGGGAAAGAAGCCTCTCTGTGCCGCCATTTGCTCCTTCGTGCTGCCATGTGCTTCTCTGCAGGCATATCCCACAGCTCACAGCTCAATTCTATCTTATCTCTCCCCACAGCAAAGGGTAATAAGGCTCATGAAGGGTCTAGAAAATGTGTCTCGTAAAGAACAGCTGAGACACCTGGAAAAGAGTTCCTGAGAGGAGGTTCAGAGGGGACCTCATCACTCTCTACAACTCCCTGAAAGGAGGGCATAGCCAGCTGGGGGCTGGTGTCTCCTACTTGCCTGCAGTGAGAGGTCTAGAGGAAATGGCCTTAAGCTGAGATAGGGGAGATTCAGATCAGATATTAGAAAACATTTCTTCACTGTTAGGGTGATCAGGCATTGGAATAGGTTTCCCAGGAAGGTGGTGGAGTCACCATCCCTGGAGGTGTTCAAGAGCTATCTGGATCCAGTTCTGGGTGATGGTTTAGGGGGATACAGTGGTGGTTCTGGGTAAATGGTTTGACTTAATGATCTTGTAAGTACCTTCCAATGTTGATGATTCTATAATTCTATGAGATTAGGACTAGGAGGTAATTGGAAAAAACAGTGTTCATTAAAATGTCATGAAAGATACAGTTTTTTGACATATTTCATGTCAGAAAAGGATATTTTTTGTTGAATATTTGACTGAATATTGCCTGTACCTAGCTTTCATACTAGACTCTCCCTTCCTCTAGGAGATTCCAGTGGCTCATATCAGCAAGCAGCTTGCTGTCACAGTGCCTCTCTTGGCCCTTCAGGAGTGTGTGTCATCTACTAACCTACTCTAGAGAAAGCAGCCACTGTAGGGCTGTAGGGAAGAACAAGGATCCTTTGGAAGGTCGTGTCGGGTGATAGGTCTTGGCAGGCTATGTCATGGCGGAGTGCATTTCTTTGTATGGTAACACTGGCACTGCCAGCCCCATAAAAATCCATATGGGGAAGCAGAACATTATAAACTTGTTTAAGAAATTCTTTTGGAAGGATCTAGACAAAGCCATGTTCCAAGGTGCATGAAATTCGGCGTTATAGTAGGCAGCTCAGGGCAGTGGTGGCTCCGTCTCCTTAAGCATAGCAGCCTCCTGAATAAACAGGCGGAAACCACATCTTTTGTGGAAACAAAGCAGTAATATTAGCCTAAAACAGAGCTGCATCAATTAATGTTTTCCTCTGTGTTGCTAGTGTCCAGTAGATTGTGACAGTTTTTTCCATGCCTAAATGGCAGACAAACAGCTGGGTTTTCTCTTTCCAATCTAAATGTAGATAATGGACAGCACTGTAGATAGCCCAGGGTCTTCAGGTGTGCAGATATGAGCAGGGCAGGGCATTACAATATTGATAGAAAAGAAAAAAAGAAAGTCTTAATATTTGCCACAGAACTGATTGAAATCCTCTTAATCTTTCAAGGATAAGTCTCCAACAAAAGGATATTTTTAACTGAGATAGCATCATATTCAAAACAACAAGATCAAATATGCTGTTATCAGATGGAAAAAATAAATTACATTTCAGATATTGAAGGCTTTGATACTTCAATGATGTTTTTTATTTGAAAATTACTTCTCTCATCTTATGTAGAATGCAATTTTCATCACAATAGCGTGTTAAATTGCTGAAAAATTATCATTTTCCCTTTTAAGTTGTCACTTTTCCCAAACTAGTTTAATTAGTTTTTTGATCCAGTCATTCATTCTCACGTCTACTGTGTCTATTCAAAACTCTTAACCTATCTTTATATTGGCCATAAGCTCTGGGAAGTAACTAATGCACCTCAATAGATGAAGTTGTTTTGGCAAGGCAGGCAAAGCACTAGTTCTTGAATTTTCTGGAGAACAAGAAACTTCATGTGTGATAAGCAAGCAGAGTATTCTGGATAGTCTCATAATATGCTATTTTGAACTATTTTTTCCTGGCTAACCAGTTGTGCAGATTTATTCCTAGCTTCACAGAGATAAGTGCTTAATAGCATTTACCTAGCACAGCTCTGTCTAAGAAAAAAGAAAGCGCTTGGTGGGATGCCTCTCTATGCTGTTTGTTAAAACACCAGTTGAGAAAGTGCAAACTCAAGGACCGACTGCATCCCTAGAGAGAAGAAGGGAGAACTACCTTTTCAGGTGCTGAATGCACTCAGCTTCCAGGGGTGATCTGGGTAGTTAGAGCACACTCAGATCTCCTCAGCCTCCTCTGGAATGATGAGAAATTCTTCAAGAATTCTGCAGGTGTATGGGAACCTGTCCGCTCATGTTAATTTATGCTGTATTTTCCAAACCTGTGGAGAAAAAGGGTGAACTCTTCAGGTTCTTGTCTCTCGCTCATGTTCTGTATTCACTTTCCCAGACCTATAATTTGCAGGATGTTTTTCCTTGTGCTTTCAGTCACTGTAGATTCCAGTAGGTTACAGTAGGGCTTGCCCACTGAGCCCTTCACTGGGTTCGTCTACAGGGTTTACAGCTTTAGGGCAGCATAGCTACAATTCCTGCAGCCTGCCTTACTGCAGGTTATTGTCCTTGGAAATCCCTGCTCATCTGGAAGATCAGTTGAAGCTCAGCTATTGCTTTGGGGACAAAGGGAAGGGGAAAAAAGTCTTGAGATCAGCTTAACAGCAGGAGGTGTCTCTGCCTTAGTTCCTGCTTCTGCTGCCTGAGCACTCACAGGCTTTCAGCTGGGAAGGTGAGACAGGGAGTAAGATCTGTAGAACAGGATCTGAAAGGTGCCCCTCAAAACTTCCCTCCTAAGTTAAAAGGCTGCTATCTCTGTGTGTGGCTTTACCACAGGATTTGTCCTGTAGCCTTTCAGCAGGGCTGAGGTGCACTGCAGTGCCAGAGCTTGAATTTGCTTATTTAACTTCTTTCTTGCAGATTTCAGTAAGCACTTGGTCCCAAGTGTGAAGTCTGTTGACACCTGCAGCTAGTAGCATTTGTACTTCTTAAACTGTCATTGAGTAGTTACTATGGCGTTGTGCAGATTAGAAATCTCAGTAGAAGATAAGCAGGCAGACTGCAAAAGTGCTCAGGGCTGTAGGGGGTTTTCATAGGAAGAGGCACCACCTTCTCAGTGGGCCACGGGTCGAGCATGGTCACTAGGAAAGAGACTCTTCCAAACCAAGAAAGGACAGTGAAGATCTTATGTGACTTCACTTTCAGAATAATGCACATGCTGTTATCTTACTGCTGTGTGTGTAATATTTTAAATGGAGAATCATGTCTTTAAAGGAAATGGAGTTGTACAACTATATACACACACACATATATATGACACACACACAAATATACGCATACATGTATATAAATGTTCTGCAGTCATATATCTGTGGGTTAACCACACGTGCACCATGCAAATAGCTGTACGGTTTCCTTGTCTATCCTGCCTCTTCCTACATTATGGAATAAATTTTCATCTATGTTACATTACCTTGTACAAATGGCTGTTCTGCCATCCTCCAGCTCTTTGTATACCAACATAATGATTTACTTTAACTTAATTCTCCCCACAGAAGATCATGGAGTTTCCTGCATTTGCTCAGCTAGGAGGAGTCCTGTATTAGTAGCTTCTGTTGCCTTATCCCTTTCTTCCACCTTGTTTGTCTTTCTCTCATGGAACAAGGTCTTCATGAAGAAAACTGATTTGGTTCACGTATGTCCCTGAACTTCTGGTCACAACTGTAGTACAAGTACTCTGTAATAGTACCAAAGTGTTTGTTGCTCTAAAAGTGCTGCTTTGATGAGCTTGAAGATACGAGAGACACTTCTTGTATTGTGGGGCAACTGCAGACCGAATGCGACCTGGTGTACATCACCATCTCTTAGAATGAAAATATAAAATTTTAATTAGTTATCAGATAACAAGTACCACTGAATTTGTCTGAACCATTAAAAAAAACCCCCAAAACAACTAAGTAATGGATGTTACAGTATATTGTAATTCGGCTAACCCACACTTTAGGTGTTCACTATGCATTCAGTAAGGAAGATGTCTGACTTTTTATCCAAAATCATACATGTCTGTGTGTCAAACACAAAAGAACTGAAGGCCAGCAGAGAAGGTTTGCTTTGCTGTACATCCTTAACTGCGAGCCTGAAGAGAGTAAGCTATACGAGCTAGGTATATGTCATCATGTTGTAGACAATGGGAGGAAATGGAGCTGATGTATTATAGTATTGTTGTTTCAAAAGAGATAAAAGGTTGAATGCCCTATGTGACACAAAACTGCGTGAACTTGCTATCTTTGCCTTGTTCAGAACATTTAATTGCCATTAATATTATTTAAAGTATGTGCTAACTTTGCAGCTTGGACTTTGCAGGGCCCAGACAGCGTCACTGGTGTTGAGCAACCGTGGGCACTCTTTTCTACAGATACCTTGGATGCTATGCTCTTCCAATACTTCTCTGGTTTGTTTTCGTTTTCTTTTTCCCTAACATTGTTTTCCTGTTCGGTAGTCATCTTCCTCCATTTTTTCTGAAACCCCTTTTCCTGAAATCACTAATTCCTGATGATTTTTACTAAGCTTGAAGAAAATTCGTTTCTATCAAACTCTGTATGTTTCCTCTGAAAGCTTCTTTGGCTGTGGTGGTTCACAGAAATTAGGATCTTTTCTGGAAACTGATTTTTGTTTGTTCTCTAGCTTCTTTCCAGCACACACATTGTGTGTGTTATTGCATTGCTGGTTTAGGCACAGAATTCATAACTCAAATCTGACTCATAGTTTGTGCGTAGCACCTTTGAACTGTCACGTTACGGAGTAATGTAATACAATTTTTTGTGCTGTATTTATTGGAGCTTGAGAGTCCATTTTTCTCCATGCAAGGCAGGTCTTGGGATACTAATTTTCTATTTTGAAAAATTGGAGAAAAAAATGCGTAGAAAAGTCTTTGAGGCTGTGTTATGTTCAAGGGATGAAGAAGTGTCAAAGATTATCATTAACAGAAAGATGATAGTCAGTCTGCCTGCTTTCAGTGTACAGTATAATATTTGTTCCAGTACTTTCCAATTATTTCAAGAGAACTTCGATGCTAATTAACTAAAGATGGGAGCTAACACAGATTATTCACTGCCCACTGGTGTTACAGTACTAGATGGGCAGAAATGGGCACTGGAGAGGCTCTGCATATTGTCTCCTATGACATTGTAACAAAGAGGGACTTGAAAAATAGATGCAAAAGTTAATTCAGTATGAATGACTTCAGACGTTAACAGGGAAAATATTTAAAGAAAGCTGTCTACGGGAGAATTCAAACGGGCACCACAGGTTATCTGTCTTGGTTTAGGTCCAGAGAGTGACTTGCAAGGTGACACCAAAGTAAGAGTCTTTCTGAAGAAGAACAAGGAACAGGGCTAGATGACATGTAAGTTTCATAAACTGGAGATGTGACATGAAGAAGGTGAAATTCAGAGAGGACAACTGCAAATGACAGACAAAAAAATTAACTTTTCAGGTATAGAACTGGGAATAACTGGTGTTATTGGCAGGAATTCATCAGGCAAGTATGTATGGAGCAGCTCACATAACATCATCTTGGAAATAGAGAAGACTTACTTCAAAAAGTTTCCTGAGTTTTGAGGAGTACACTCAAAGAAAAATATGGGCAAAGAGAGACAGTCTGAAAAAAAACCAACATGTGGCAGGAAAAGCTGTCTCTGGAGAAAAGCTGAATGAACAAACCTGCAAGACCTTGCTTTATTTTCTGATTTATCAAAGTTTATTATAGAAGAAAAGAATTACTAATTCTGGTGGGATAGTACAAGACAAAACTGAGCTTATCTGGGGAATAAAAGAATTGTTGAGAAAAAGATTCCTGCTACCAAAAAACAGTGCACTAAAACATGCTGTGCAGAGAAATCACAGCAAAAAAGCATTTCTCTGAGGTGGCTTGGTTGCAATTTACTCTTACAGAAGGATGGACAGGATAGGACTTAAAGTCCCTTCTGGCTCTGCATTTTTATTACTTTTCTGTCATCCTGTTTCAAAAAGTGACTTATCTGAGACAAGTTAGAAACTAGAGGTCTGACAGGCTGGTTTGGCAAAAAGCTGTTGAAAAGGGCCATGAAAAAAAGCACATGAACACCCGTGACAGGAGACACTTCCCTGTGAAATACAGGAGGGTTTGGAAACCCGCTCTGCCTGCCTGTTCAGCCCCTTACCCCCTGCCCCCTCTGCTTTTAGACTTACACCTAAAAAGAAGAATCAGCCAGTGGAAGTTCCATGACTGCTGTCTCAATGGGAAATGCCACAGCAAAGTCGTTGTTTGTCGTTGCTTAGTATCTTGGCTTCAGCTCCTGGGACTGAACAGCTCTGCCCCCACTGTGTCCCTGAGCAGCTACCAAGCCCCTGGGCTGGACACTGAAGAAGAGACGAGGTCCTGCCTCTTCTGTTCTGGAGGAGGCCATTTTATTTTCTTGTTGCTGTTTTTCCCTGCCCTGACACGCTGAGCTTTGCTGGGGTTTGGGCCACTTCGTCAGTGTCAGAGGTGTTTGTCTTTGTACGCACAACAGCTGATGAGAGCAAGGACAAGGTTTTTGTGGCACCAGTAGTGAAGTTGAATAAAACACACTCACAATTTGTGAGTAGAGAGAAACTAACAAGACAGACCTAAGACTCCATTTCTAATTTTCTGCTAAGGCCAAACGTCATTGCAGCTTGTGATATACTGGCTTGCAAAGCCAGTAACACAGTCTGGCATGCAGGGGCTGCTTTCTCAATATCAACATGGATGGCCAGAACACATTTCTTTGTGGAATCTCTGAAGCAAGCTATAAATGATGAATTAAATAAAAAAAAAAAATCTTTGCTTCCTTTCTGCCTATTGAAAATAGTTAGCACTGTGCTGTGATCTTTAGCTCAAATATACCTAGAAACATCTAAGTAGTGATTAATTTTTAGTTTAAACAAGTGGAACATTTCCAGAGTTGAACATCTATTTCTCTGTAATTGTTTTCTCTGAGATCCCTTTGATACCATTTTTAAAATAGAAGGAAAGGAATCACCTTTTCTCCTGTTCATATTTCCAGGCTCTTTTTCAATAAAATAATTCAAATTGGTCAGGACACTCTGATCACCCTCAGAATTTTAAAATTTCACTTTAATCTTCAGAAATATTTTCAAGTGGCACTCTGATCTTGATCTCAAAGTAACAGTAGCCTTAGAAAAGTTAGCATGATGTCTCCAATTTGGTACTTATCTTGGGAGAAAGGTTGGCTGAAAAACAAGAACACTGTTTCACGGCACATCATCAGATTGTAAATGGAGGCTTTCTTCTGTACAGAAAGAGCCAGATTACCTGCTATCCTACACTGCTGAATGATTAGCTCTTCTGGCATTACTTCTCTCTCAGTCTAAAAAAATCTTCCTGTGAAACATCCTTGAGAAATCTCCGTTTTTCAAAAATAACCCCACTTCTTCTGTGACCCAGTGATCTTCTTACTTTTCTGAGTTTCATTGCTTAATTGATGATACCTAGAGTGTTTCTGCTTGCAAAGTGATGATCTCTGCAGTTTTTGGTGAGCAAGTGTTGAAGCCGCTTTATTTATAACTGATCTACCCTGGGGTTCATAAACTTGTTTGCTCCGGATAAGGTGAAAATCAGTTATGTTGAATTTATGTTACAGTTTAAAACATCTTTCAAGCAACAGAGTAATCTGCTGTTTCATTGTTTTCATTTTTTGTTCGTTTGTTTGTTTGTATTTTTAAGCAGCTTCCAATGGACTGCTTTGTTTAACATATTTTAAAATATTTTAGCTTTCCCTTACCCTATATTACTTATGATTTCGTCACCTAACATCTCTGTATTTTGTACTGATTCTGAAAGGTTTTCCTTTCCAGAATAGAAACAATAACTCACTGCAGAAGGGAAAGCAGACTATAGGATTCCCTCAGTGTAAATGAACAAACAGGGAGGATTGCAGAGTTGAGGACAAAAAAACTGCCTGTCTGTAAACATATTCATGGAAAACTCTGAATGCCAGTGTCAAACCAGTTATTGATAAAGAGGAGACAGGGGTGGCACCCAAAAGATGCAGTGAAGTGTTTATAAGTATTATTTTTATTGCTGTTGGCTTTCTTTAGTATGGGAGGAAGTGCAGGATTTTCTTCTGATTTTCCTCTAAATATCATTTTTTATTGTTTTGCTTTTTTACTTCTGCTGTGAGTGACAACAGAATTATTCCACCTGTGTTTTTTTTTCCACTCTGCGTTAGTCTACATTACTCTCCAGGAAATGAAAGGCTGGGGTTTATGTCGTCTTACTAATTGCTTTTCTTGCAGCAGTCAGTTTCCAGTCTCTCAGCAAGGGCATAAGCACAAATTCAGTCAGTCTCAGTGGGTTAAATTAAAGGCTGTGCACACTGGGGTGGGTGGTTTAAGATGTTTGATTATTGTTTGGTTTATCTAACCAAGGTGTTCTGCAGGGATTCAGGTTTATTACTGTTCTCTTAATGAGGGAATACTTTTGCTATTTTCTTTTTAAAAGTCAGGTAAAGTCTCTTTGTATTCAGTCATGTAGAATTATACTGGAATTGGTCTGAAATCCCTAGCATTTCATTTTAGCAGTCACTATACCACAACTCAGGATAAAGTCTGAACCTTTATCTGGGTGAAGTTTTGGGCTGTGCTCAGCAGCACTCATGTCCTCTCTGGTGTCCTTTTCCTGCTGGGTCTGATGATCTCTGCCATCGTCTCCACCAGTCTGTGGGCAATCACCCCCCCTTCACTTGCTCATCAGCCAAGCTCCTCCTTGGACCCGAGTCTGACCTGGCTTGTACCAAAGCCCCCCTGTTCTCCTCCCTGATTCCTTCCTGTGATCCCCTTTCTCCACTGTGCCTGTTCTTGTGGGATTTCAGGAAGTGGCTCTGAAGTCAAGGCAGCTTTTGTATGGTACTTGAAATGGTGACATGCCTGGCTCCAGTTTGCCTGATGTGTCTGTACTGGGTGTCTGTCCACAGCACGGACAGACGAGTCTCAGCTGGTTAAGAGCTGATTATAGTGATTTTCAATCAAATGTTTGATCCAAAAGGTTCCCATAGGCCACATATCTAAGCTTGAATACCATAATAATGATTTTTACCCTCCTGAACTGATTCTTACCTCATTGTTGAGGAATAGTTTATATTTTTTAAATTGGTTAGAATTTTATAGGACATCATAAAAAGAAGCAAGGCACTAGATCTGAAATAATTTGACAAACTGTGCACAATATGACTCAGATATGTGAAGCTAGTACCAAGCATGTTTAAATTCCCTGTCACAATGCTGTTCTCCCTTTCTGTTCTGGCGTCATTGAGTGTGGCAATGAAAGGCATGGGATTTCCCTGCAGTTAATATCGATCTCTATTTTATATGAATCTCTATTATCAGCAAAATGCAAAATTGCATTGAAAATTAATGGCTGGATAAAGTGATTTTTTGGGGTAACTCAATTATCGTAACATTCATGGTGCTAAGAAAACCCACTAGAACTTTAGAGTTATTCTGTTTAGTTCTGTATCATCAGAAATACGAACACTGAAGTTCTGCTTCTTTTTCTAGTTACCAGAATCATAAGAACTGTGTTTCTGTGGCCAGATTATCTAGGAGATGTGTCTTTAATAGGCATTCAGATACCACACAATGTTCCCAAGAAATATTCCTTGCACTGTTGTAGTAGCTCACCTCTATTCCATTAATTAGTCTTTGTGGCTGGAGAAAGCCTAAAAGAATGATACTGTCTTGGCACTTGTAATTTTACTTTTACAAAATTACAGGCTCTTAAGGGATGCTGGAGAAAGCTGGAAACACCAGCTCTCTATTTGTGTGTGCCATAAGTGCTGGGAAGAACACCCAGTGTTTTTGGCTGGGGACCTGCCCTCCAGAATGGGATTTTTGTGCCTTTATGTGAAGCATCAAACATTGTTGTTACCAGAAGAAGTCAGCAATATCATGTTTGCCTTCAGTGAGAGCATATGCTGAAGGACTAATATTCAATAGGGTTGACAAGAGGCTGTGACTTGGCACTGTACATTCAGATGACTCAATGGGGGAAGAAAAAAATTGTTTATTTTTGCTTATTTTCAAAGCATTTCCCTGACAAGGAAAAACAGTAAGGGAAACGGGAAAGGGTTGTTACACAAGCAACTGGGAATCTTGAAGCTGGGCTTTGAAGCCAAACAATATGTAGAAAATACCAGAAATGCTTTTATTTTCTGTGAAGAAATAGATATCATTGTCCAATATAAAAGCATTCTGGTATTTCTTCAAAACAGATGAAAAAATACCTGGACAAAAAAGAAAGAAAAATAGCAACTGAAATGCCTTTTTCAAGCTCTGCCGTCAGTGGCTTCAGGTAAAAGGCAGCTACAGAAGTATTCCAGGACAACTGTGCTGGGATGTTGTTTGCATATGGCTGCATATTCCATATAATTCACTTTTTCAAATATCAGATACCAAATGGACTGTGGTAACTTCTCCCACATTGATAGTACTACCATTTTCCACTACAGCTTCCTTTTCCTCATCAGCACTCCAAATCTCATTCAAATAGCAACTCCTTTAGCCTGCTTTGGGGGTACAGTGATTCACATAATGAACAGCTGTTCCTGACAAAGGCTGCAGACTGTTAACATGATATAAAACTATATTAAATAATGATTAATTATAATGATATAGGTTAAGCACCTAAAGTATTTAATTTTTCTATATTTCTCTCCAATATTCCCCCCTTATCCTTTACTATGGAAGTGGTTTGCAAACGACAGAGGGGAGCTGGTGTAGTTCTCTAAGTGTAAATATCATTATTTTTGCCTCTTCTGGAAGTTGGTGCTCCAAAAAGCTCTTTTGTTCTTCCAGACAAGTTCTGTTCTGTGGCTCTGCTGACAGAAGGGCTCTGCATCTCACACCTCATGCCTATCAGGGCATTTGAAGGGTTTAGGAATCAGGAGACTCTATGAATGCAACTTAGTACTCCAAAGAGGTAGGTGTTATTGGATCTGGATCTTATACTTTGGTAAGGGGATGTAAAGTGAGCCTACTGATGCTGCAGCACGAGAGTGCGTAGTTTCGTGCTGCTCAAAGGGAAGGGTGTGCAGGTCTCTGGCTCATTGAGTTTGCTTGCTGAAGAACACTGCTGTTGAAATATATGTAGTGAACAGCCTGGTCAACAGCTATCTAAACTCTGTGACAACTTAAGTGAGTATTTTTCAGATTCCTATTTCAGCTGTGCAACAGCAATCCTTCTGCTTCAGAAAATTAGGGTCTTGATAGCTGTAGTGTAAGCATGTTACTGAGTAATCACAGAAATCAGAGCATTGGTGGGTTTTGCATGCACTGCACTATATATTCTCAGATATATATGCAATTCCACCATAAATGATAAAAAAATGGGAGTGGAAATGTTTGCAAATTCAAAGTTATTAATTGTCAAAATACCCTTGGGAGACAGGAGAAGTAAGTCAGGTAAGTGATTCCAGTAGTGAGGCAGGATTGATGGGTCAATGGCATGTAAAACTATCTGTTTCATGATAGCTTGCTTGTGCTTAGTTTGAGTAAAAGAACATCCCTGAAGAAACAGCACTGTGAGGCGAGTAATGGCCAATAAAGCCATGCAGCACCTGTGACAGGAGAGCAAACACACAGAAGAGCGTCTGCCAGTAGGAGCAAAAGTCTGTGCCAGAGTCTTCACTGCCATCAGTGCCTATGCTAACTGAAGCCAGGTGCCACTGCAGCCTTATCTGCATTTTGCTTTCTGCAAATATCCTCAGAAAGGAGCGTAGCATCATGATTTTAATTTTTTTTTGTTTGTTTGTTTGCTTTTTTTCTAGGCGCTTGATGTTAATATCCCTGCCACAACTGAAGGATTTTTTTCTCTGCCTGTTACAGCTTGGGCTGGGCAATTGATTCCAAACATTTTATGTACCAAATTCGAAGTGGTGAGATACTGCAAATGTTTTCAAATTTGTGTAAATACTGGTGCATGGTTTTACAAACAGCCAAAAAAAAAGAAAAAACAAACAAAAAAGAGGGAAAAAAGAAAGGAAAAGAAAGGGGGAAAATTAGGAAAAAACCCCCACTTTGATTATAAAGCCTGAAACAGGTAACGAAATATTTAATTTAAAATCAGCAAAGAAAAGGTTTTGTCAAGCTCAACAGCAGTTTTTGTTCATTCTTCATGAAAGAGCCAAGTGTTTTTCTGTTGCTCAGACACTATCAAGGGCTGCAAAGCTACTGCCAGGAGGGTGATTTGGCTATTTCTGCGTGGCTCCGGGTTCTGTCTGCTCCAGAGGATGCATTCTTCTGCGATGCCCAGCAGGCAAGCACCCGAACCCAGGCCATGTGCATGCTTTGGAATCTGTCTGCAGTGTATCTTCCTCCCCTGAAATCCAGTGCACCCTTCCCATGCCTGAGTGCTTTTCTCAGGATTTCCTTTGGGCTTTGCTTGTGCAGCTACACACATGCAGGTGTGCTGCAGCTCCTGCTTCCCCCTTCTCATTGCATGGCAGGGGCTGGAGCCTCCCCGGCATGGAAACTGCTCTTTGGCATTAGTAGAGCAGGAGTCCACGTGTCACTGAGGTAAGTGGAGCAGCCTGTAAGGATCTGGTCCGCAGGGTTTCTGAAAGACTTACATCAAGACACTGACTCTAACAGGGACATATCTAGTGATATAGATTTCATGTAAGTTTTGTGATCAAACTTTTATCACATTAAGAATAATGTAATAACGTAGGCAGATTGCTTAAGAAAAGCCTCTGTCTTAAAAAAAAAAAAAGGCGCAAAAGCATAATCAAATATGCAAATAACTCCCCTGTGAGATATTTTTGCATTAGACCAGTATTCCCACTCTCGAGGAGTGTAATTTATGTAAAGTACACACACACACACACACACACACACAAACACATATATAAATGGATTTTCTTAATTCAGGCACATTATGCAAGCTACAGCTGTCATTAACATATTCAAAATTATCTTATACCAGGAATTTATCAACTGAATATACATAAATGGTGATTAAATATATACATTTTCTCTCTAAACTCTGGAAAAGAGTTAAGTTGCTGATAAGTTAAAGTTAGAAAACAAGACAGTAATTAAGGTTTTCTCTACACACTTACACTCTTTCTTACTGAGAAGTTCTACAACCACCAGAAATGATACGGCATTTTGCAGAGATGATCTCTGTAGCTGGATCCCTACAGGGCTTGCTTTGGTTAGGGCAGGCTCTTGTTTCTTGTTGGGAAGTTTTGGAGAAGAGAGAAGATGCCAAGCTGCATCTAAGGCCAAGGCAAGCAAGAAAGGCTGCAGAAAACTATGTGAAAAATCAAAACATTTTGTGCCAAGAAAAAATAAATTTGTATTTGGTGAGGAACATGCTACTTCCCATATTCAAGTGGGGACAGCTGTCACTGAACTGGCCAAATATGTCCTTCAGGGTGACATTTGGCCGGTTGCAGAGCTCTAACTGTGGTATTGCTCTGTACCTGGGACTAAGGGAATCCATGAGCAATGCTGCTCCACTGCAAGTCCCTTTAGTGTAATCTGGAAGATACGGCCTTCTCTCTTGGGTGTCGAAGAAAATGCTAGAGACACCTGGGTTTTGATTGCTTATGAGACTCTGTTATAATTCCCAGTGATGTGACAGGGTAATCCTTCCTCAGTATGCAGAGGAATTCAGAAGAGAAATAAGCCCTTTGCTGAGAACACATGGTCCATTAAGATGACTTTGAAAGACAGTGATGGAAATAACTGCAAAGCCAATTGCTGCTCTTAAGTGCTTTCTGGAGAGATGACTGAGCACTGAAAATCAGCACCAAATGCTTCATCTTGCAGAAAGACTCAGAGGGAGTTACACAAGTGATTGCTGTGTAACACTGCCAAAAGGATTTTGTCAGTCTTTGACTGATTTACATCAGCAACATCAATTTCAATCTTGCTTTGAATTTTGTCATTTAAGTGTTTGCTTACAAAACTTGATTGATAGCTATAAAGATGTATTGATTTCAAGTTAAATACTGCCTTTATAATAACCACAGTAATTTTTGGTAACCATCATTTCATACAGAAGCATTTTATACTTTATAATAACTGCAGTAATTTTTGGTAAGCACAAGGTTATACAGAATAATTATATATTTACTTCAGCAAATATTTATTAAAATTTTTAAATTTCTCCACTTAATTGCATTTAAAATGAGAAATTGAATATTTATTTTTCAGATTACTAGTGGTTTATTTATGAATTTATTTTTGAATATTTGTCTGCTTATATTTGGCGTTATGTTGGAGATCCATTAAAATGCACAGAAAATTGTTAAAATTACTGCAGGAACTTCAGGGAAGATATATTAAATATGATATAGGCAGAAAAATGTACATTTATGAAAATGAGCATAGCATATAAAACTAGTAGGCATATTAAATTAAAAAAAAAAAGTTAATTGACACATATTGCTGACTGCTTGTGGTCACCATGCTTTTTAGATATGCTTTTTGGATGATGACATTTCTTTGTTTCCTACTTCTTCAGTCAAAAGTACAATGAGGCAGTAGCTTTCTGGTATTCTTATTCTCTTGTGAGCTGAAACAAACAAGGCAACATATTTATATTTTAAATTTTTAAAATAACTGCAAGAACTTCAGGAAAAACACACTTGTTTTTTTGGGCAGTGTGTATACAGACAAAGGTAAAAACTTCGCCTGGAGAGGGTGTGGTCTGCTACTTGCTCAACAGCTACAGGAGGTATAAATTGCTGAACATGTGAGGCTCACATCCAGCTTGGTGTGGAGTTACTCTCTGAAAACCAAAGGTCAGTTTCTGTCTGTGTGAACTTCTTGATCAGCCTGGGATCTGTTCCTGTGATGGTGTTACTCCTTCCCACGGCTCATATGTGTCAGTGCTGTTCCCACCTCTGCCATCATACAGAAACTTTGCTTTAGACTGGACTCAAGAGGGTTGTGGGCTCAATACTGAGATCCCTAAGAGAATCCTAAGCCCTTGTGACCAAGATGTTTAGAAGGAAACCATGTGTTCTGCCCACAGCTTGATCTGGAGGCTCTGTGGCACAGACCACCTATAAAACAGTCTCAGCTCTCCCACTCTCCCTTCCATGAGGAAGGCAGAAACTGTCTCCTGGAGTCTTCAGTGGAGAGGAAGAGAAAGTGAAGATTTAGCCCTAGCCTGTGTACCAAGTGATAGAGGGATATTAATGCTAGCACAGGACATCTCTGTGGATAAGCGCATATCCTGTCTCATATGCAAAAGGGTATCACACCCCGAGCACCTCCAGTGACTCAACAGCACACCTCTAAAACTTTTCTACATCTGTATGTTCTTGTCAGGTCAAGCTGAGCACTTCAAAAATCTATCATTTCAAATTTTCACTCACAATTCAGCAAACTGATTTAGTTTAGGCTTGAGGAGTAAATATACCACATTTTCTGAATAGTTCTCCTTGATCTGTGGAATTTTGTTGTGATTGATGTGACTACAGAATGATACTTAACTATTTCTACCTCAGTACTCTGTAGCCCTTCAGCACTTGCCCTTGCACTGTTCTTCATTGCGTGGAGAATAGCAGACTGAAAACAAGGCAAAGTGTTTACTACCCCTACATCTTTATTGCCTACAATTTTACTTTCTAGTTGAATCTTTATACACTGTTTCTTGATTTATTATTTTTATTTTTTAACTGCATCACAGCAGCACCCTCGTAATTTCTTATAATCTATGAAATTTATTTCAATATGTACCAGAAATTTTGTGTTAGTCCATAGCACAATACAATTTAAACTGAGGACCTGAACGTTATTAATTTCATAAATCCTTCTAACTGATCTACTCACCCTCTCCACCCTGAATAAATTTCACTATCATATTCATGAATCTTGTCTTTAAACTTGAGATAAATGCTACAGGTCCTATTCTTTTATAGAGAGGAGGGAGGGTTTCCACACTGCAGGATTTTGTATGTACAGGGAAGACCAGGACTATTCAGGGGAATCCACTGAGATTTCCTAGAACAGAATTCTGTGTCTGGATCTAGTTCATGAGAAATTGTGCACAAAAATATTATGGTTATATATATTTAGAAATATACTTCATAACACATATACACACAGAGAGAATTATTTTTCTTTCAGTAGTTAAAAAAAATAGTTACACTTTCTATCTGCAGAAATAATGCCCTTTAAAATTTGCCTGTACTTTGGAATGATAGGATACATTGCATCCTTTCTACACTGTAATATACAGACTATTAAGTATCCCTGCACAAATTCAATAACTTGTGCAGTGTTATATTGCTTTAATTGTGTGAGGCTTAACTTGAATTCTTATTGACATGCAGTGAATAAAAATAAAACTTTATTTCAGAGCTAATTACCAGAGTCCCCACTCTCTTTCAGGAAGGGCAGGTTTGAGCGAGCTCAGCTACATCTATTTGTAACATAGAAATGGATTTACTGGCATCTCGATATTTGTTAATTGATATTTTAATATTGGAGAGTGCTGATTCATTTTGTGCCCAGTTCAGTGTTCTTTTTCTGAGGATTGTCTGATGAGATTCTTCTTTTTTGTTTTGGTTTTTTTTTTTAACAAAAATCTGTATCTCTTCAAGAACATAAGCACATCTCTGTTGCTAAGGGTCAACCCGTGGAGTGTTTGGTACCTTATGCAATCTTGCTAGGATTGCAAGTCATGTAAAGTAAAGTCATGCCATTTTTCTTTCTAATACTGACATTTTCCTCTTGTGCTATCAGTAATTATTACTGGATTAAAGCCACTATATAATTGTTGTTGTATATATTGTTAAAAGCTGATAATTTCAGATTGTAGCTACTGTTGCAATTCTGAAATATTTCTTTACTCTTACATTGTAAACTAAAGCTAAATTGCCCATTTGTGTGGAAAAAGCTGTGGAAGGCATATCAGAAGAGATAATCAACAAAGTATTTTTTAGGAGTCATATTAAATTTCTGCTATGTCCAGGAAAACAAAAATGTAGGATCATAGAATGGCTTGGGTTGGAAAAGACTTTAGAGGCCATCTCCTTCCAACCCTCCTGCCATGGGCAGGGACATCTTTCACCAGACCAGGTCACTCAGAGCCTCATCCAACCCGGCCTTGAACACCTCCAGGGGTGGGTCATCCACAGCTTCTCTGGGCAACATGTTCCAGTGCCTCAGCACCCTCACGGTCAATAATTTTTTTCTGATACCTAATCTAAATCTACTCTCTTTCAGTTTAAACTGATTCCCTGTTGTTCTGTCTGTCTGTTCTGTTACATGCTCTTGTAAATTGTCTCTCTCTGTCTTCATTGTAGGTTCCCTTCAGTTTCTGCAAGGCCACAAATAAGGTTACCCCCAAACCTTCACTTTCCAGCCTGAACAATTCCATTTTTTTTCAGCCTTTCCTCACAGGAGAGAGGTTCTACTCCTCTGATTATTTTTCTGGCCCTCCTCTAGAGCCACTCCAGCAGTTCCATGTCCTTCCTGTGCTGGGAGCCCAGAGCTGGATGCAGCACTGCAGGTGGGGTCTCAGCAGAGCAGAGCAGAGGGGCAGAATCCCCTCCCAGGCCCTGCTGGCCGCGCTGCTTTGGATGCAGCCCAGGACACGTTTGGCTCTCTGGGCTGTGAGGGCCCATGGCTGGGTCATGTCCAGCCTCTCAGCCACCAGCACCCACAAGTCCTTCTGTCCAGGGCTGCTCTGATCTCTTCATCCCCAGCCTGGAATGATTCTGGGGTTTGCTCTGACCCAGGTGCAGCACCAGCACTTGATCCTGTTAAACCTTGTGAGGTTCCCATGAGCCACTTCTCCAGCTTGTCCAGGTCCCTCTGGATGGCATCCCATCCTTCAGGAATGTCAACTGCACCACTCAGCTTGGGGCTACCTGAAAATTGTCTGACGGTGCCTTCCATCCCTTTGTCTATGTCATTGATGAAGACATTGAATAACTCTGGTGCCAGTATAGAGCCCCAAGGGAAACTGCTTGTCACTGATGTCCACCCTGACTCATTGACCACTACCCTCTGGATGTGACCATCCAACCACTTTCTTATTCACCTAACAGCCCACCCACTGAATCCATCTCTCCAGTTTGGAGAGAGGGATGTTGTGGGAGACTTTGTCAAAGGCTTTAGAGAGTCCAGATAAATGACATTAGTAACTCTTCCTCTGTCCACTGATGGAGTCATCCAGTCACAGGCCACCGAGTTGGTCAGACAAGACTTGTCCTTGGCTGTCACATCCCTGTCCTCCATGTGCCTTAGCACAGCTTCTAGGAAGATCTATTCCATCATCTCAGGCACAGAGGTGAGGCTGACAGGTTGGTAGTTCACAGTATCCTCCTTTCTACACTTTTAAAAGATGGGTACAATGTTTCCCCTTATCCAGTCACCGGGGATTTCTCCTTGGCTGCCATGAATTTTCTAATGCCATGGAGAGTAGCTTGGGAACTACATCATCCAATTTCCTGAGGACTCTGTGATGTATTTCACCAGGTCCCATAGACTCATGTATGCTCAAATTCCTCAGATGGTCATGAACCTGATCTTTACTTACACTAAGAGGGACTTTGCTCCTCCAGTCCCCGTCCTGCTGTTCATCCATTCATGAGGTATGGGAAGAGAGGCTGCTATTTAAGACTGAGGCAAAAAAAAAAATTGAGTTACTCAGTTGTCTTCTGTTTTTACCAATTTAACAGCGTTGTTTATCGGGTGGTACATTTTCTTTTACCTTCCTTTTCTGATGAACATACTAGTAGGAGCCCTTCCTGTGACACTTTCCATCCCTTGCCAGGTTCAGTGCCAGCTTCAATAGGATTGATCTTGCCTAGTTTTACTAATCTACACACTGGACCTAGAACTAACTGCATCTAGAACTAAGTCCTGAAGAATTGTGCAGAACACAAAATTTGCTTTACCCTCTTCTTAAGAAATATGTAAAAATGTTACACAAAATGAAGTTTTGAACTACCCTAGCAGGAGTTTGTGCTTTAAAAAAATGCATTTCAATTGCAAAGGTATCATGTTTTGAGCAGCTGTAGGATGCAGTGCTTATTAGAGAGCAGAGTCATTGGAGATTAATTGCAATCATAACTCCAGTCCAGGATAACTATTGTTTTGCTTTATTGCAATGTGACTTCTAATTAAATTCTCCTGGTCATGCACCTAAATAAATTTAATCGTGGTATCGCCATTGAAAATTAACAGGGTTATTCCCATTTAAAGGAAGAGAACACAAGAGTGCAAATAAACTTGTCTTTTAACATCCTTTCTGCACCATTTTTACTTGACAGAGGCTCCTTTCATCAGAGCCAGCCACTAGGATTGGAAAGAATCATTTTAATGGTGTCTGATTTCTCGTTCTTAGAAGAATTTGCTGAGATCTACCTTAAATCCAGTATGAATTTGGGGAGCTGATTTTCCGGGTATAAGAACTGCAGCAAGAGGTGTAACTAATAATGAGAAACGTTTCTGTTTGAAGACAAAGCCTATTAAAAATTCAAGGGTATTGTTGGTTGTCCTTGGTGTATGAAATGATGTTGTTAAGCTATTGCAGTTAAGCAATACAGTGAATTGTTGTTAAGCATACAGTGAATAGAGAGCCATAAAAAAATGAGGACAGCTTTATTTGATCTGTTGTCAGAATCTAGGCTTTACATAGAGGTGCTGGGGCTGCAGTAGAAGATAATCCACTCCCGTCATGGACCATGGAGAAAGAGAGAATTCCTGGTTCTGAGATTCACCTCTGCTGTCAAGTAAGTGGTTAAACTGGCTCAATAACTGCATCGGGGAAAAGAAGGTAATATAAAGCTGGGGTAGCCTGTAAACATGCAGATCTAGTTCACCACTGCCTAAAGCAGGCTTAGTCAAAACCTGTGCTTTTTCACTCAAATTAATTTGGTGCACTGTTTTTCATCTGGCATAACCATTGAAAATTGTCCATTATGTTAATGCATTAAAGGTGAATCTCAATTATTTTTTTCACATTACTGTTGGCTAGTGCTAAGATGTATGTTATTGTAACAGTCACCAAATTCATAAACTACCTTGGCAAGAAATGTTCCTTACAGCTGATGTAGAGTGATCTAGGCCAGGGTTTAAGGATGTTCACTTTGAAGCATATTAGAGGTCATTAAAGAAATGTTGAATGGTCATAAAGGCCTGAAGCATTCAATCAGTAATTTTTCCTTTAAATTGCTCTAGTAATAAAGTTTTAGAGGCAGTTTGCACCACTCAGAGTTATATGCCATTCAGTTATGTAATTTTTCTTGCTTAGATTATATTTGCAGCTGAGGCACTGCTATAGATGTGTTTATTATATCAGGATATTAAGTTGAGAAGCTTGAATTCTGGGGAAATAAAGTTGGAAATCTGTTAAGATATTCTGCAAATCCAAGAGACAGAGTTAAGGTGCTCTAAATCAGGCCAAGGAAATTTAATCATTAGCTAAGTATCTCTTTGTATATTACTCTGTACCTATTTTGCTGTCTACTGATCTCCCTCACATTTTATACTGAAGGTTTACCAACTCAGAAAGAAATTGTTGATGTTTGCAGTGGAAAAGGAAGAACATTTTGGATGGGTTATGTAAAATCCAGACTATTTTTTCTAAAGTCGATTGCCCAGTTTTAGTAAAAAAAAGCCATAGATACACTTGATTTGAATATAAATGCTTGTAACATCTATCTTTGTTTTCTTTCATAGATTACAGTGGAATAAAAATTTAAATGTAAAAATATATTCCACTGTATTTATGGACTTGGAAAGGTACTAATGTGGAAAAATAAAACTTGATACTTAAATTTTAATATCATCCATGTGTATTTTGCAAAAGAAAATATTGTTACCTGGTTTTGTTTTTCACTGTCATGGACATATTTTGTTAACATTTCTTCTCTGCTTTGTTTTAGATCCTAAAATCTTCTGCTGATTCCCTTCTTCCAGAAATACACCTGCAGATCAGAGACTATTGCTGAACATTTTCCAGGACAGACATTCAAAGGGAAGACAAATCGAAGTGATCTTTAACCTTTATAAAGTATACTTATCATCTGTATTGTTCTGCCAATCCATGAAAAAGGCTTTCAAGTCTTGGAGATTTTAAACTTTCATTTGCTTTTAATTCTGCATATTTATGTGAGTCATATGCCCTTTTCAGCTTTTAAAGTGTTTTAGAGCAATAATTAAAGAAAAAGATCATATCTACAACTTCAAATACATATACTCTTGCAGTGAAAAATGAGATTAAAGATACTATTTTGGTCTCTAATCTTACCTCTTCATTTTCTAGCCAAAATGGTATTAGTTTCTTTATGCGTAGCTGACTCACCAAAGCAGCAGCACTTCCGTGCTCATATTTTAAATAATCAGCAGTCTATTTTTATTAATTTGTCAAAAAATAAAGATGTGGGAAAAAATCTGAGAGATATTTGCAATAAAAGCAAAGGGTTTTGCTTTAAATAATTAATACCTTGCCATGACTCATAGCTGGGGCACACAGCCAGAGGAACTGAGCTTTCTTTTTTTTTTTTTCACAAACTAATTAATTAAAACCCCCAAAATGCTGCTATCACACAAATCGATACCAGAAGTAACTGAGGAGTCAAATACCAGTCGGATGCTGGGTGTTGCTTCTTGTCTGGCTGCTGAAGGTGTGAGTGTTCCTCTTCTCCAGCCATGATCTGGGAGCTGGATTGACTGTAGGACAAAGCTGCCTGCTGGTACCCTGTGATCAACTAAACAATTTCACTTGACTTTTCCTTCTAGGATACATGTGAAATGTGTGTGGTGGCCCGCAAGACATTTTGGAGGGTGAAAATGATCCAAAAATTTTCATTTTCAGGATTTTCCAAGAAGTCTAATCTGTGTTTCTTTTCATTAAATTCAAGGTGGCAGGTATTCCTTTTTCTCAGTTTAAAGTATTCTCTTGATGTTACCTGGTGTTTCCATTTTTAGGGTGTTTCACTTATTTCCATAATAATATATTAGTGATCGTGCAGTTGGACTAGATGATTGTTGTAGGTCTTTTCCAACTGAACCAATCTACTAGAAATTAAATTAAGCTTTTACTCAGCAAGTAAAACCTATCCCTGTAGAGTCAGCATCTATTCTTACTTTTGTATATATTTTTTGTCTTTTTTAACTGCCACAGAAGAGGGTTGGTAAAATAAATTAATGCTATTCTAAAACCTACATATGTATTTTACATTGTTAAATTTTAGAACAACATGAGCTGACCATATTTTTTGTTTTAATCTCTAGATGTATTCACTGCAATCTGCTAGAAAACCACTGCAAATAATTGCTCCATAACATCTATTATAGGTGGATTCACTGCACAGGTTATGGGTGTTCTCTTCTCCTAGAGAATCAGTAGGAATACTGTATTGAAAACTACATATTTGTACCAAATATTAACTCTGACTAAATACTAACCTCTCTTTTCTGAAATTCGTATCCACAAAATCAACTGTTATAACTATAAGGTCAGCATATTACAAAATTATAAGATCCTAATTCTTACTACCATGTGTGCCAAATTTTTAACACAACCATGAATTCCTTCTGTAATCTTTGCTATACTTACCTAATTATCTAATATTCAGCATAAACTCTGGTTTTCAGATATTACCTGTAGTGCTTTGACAGTACAATAAGGCATGATGGATTGTTCTGCACACTGTGAGAAAAAAACAAACCAAACAAAGTGTGGCATAAAATGTTATTAAGACTGTGGAAATGGTTGAACTAACTTCACTTAGTTAGTGAGGACCAATTAACATAGCCTCACAGTAATCTGCATGCAGTTTGTGATACCAGAAAAATTTGTGCATGTAAGAAAAATGAGAGTTCTGTCTAGAAGGGTAAACTGACTGGTAGCTGAGAAGTGGTCTCAATATCTGTTTGCAACCTGAACACCACTTGTGCAAGAGAAGCCTTTAACCTCCATATGGTCCACCATCAGCTGGTACAAGTTCCTTTTCTTTTTATGCTGAGATGTAAAAGGATCTGCCAGGATTGCTTCATGCTATGCCTTGACATCTGCTGAAGATTAGGGTAGCTTGACTCCCTACAGAACTAAAATGAGTTGCAGAAGCTACTCATATCACGTGAACAAGGCTGAGCAGAAGACTTCAAGGCCAGTTGCTGGCATAGTTTTTTAGTTGCCAACAGCCTACATATACCTTACACTACTTTTCTCATGTTCTTTTTTTCACCCTCTGCAGTTTGGAATTTAATCTGCCCACTACTGCTATCGTGCCAGAAACAAAAGAACAGCTCTTTTCCTGCCAGTGTCAGATGGAGAGGTAATAATGTGGATTTGGTGGTGAGAGTTGCAAAGACCATTTCTCAAGAAGCTGACTAAGACCTGAGTATCACCCGTTTGCCATCTTGGGTCTCTGTCTCACCACTTTTCCGTCATCTTTTCTGGTTTTTGTGATCCCATACTGCTTTGTGGATCAGATGAGTAAGCAATGAAGTTAAAATATCTGGATCTGAAATGGGTGAAATTAAGGGCCTCACGTGCTGAAATTAAGCACCACAGTAGCTTATCCTTCTTTCATTTTCCTGTGTTGTTTTTAGGTTGATCAGCACTAGGTTAGAATCAACTGAAGAATATTGACATTTTGTAAAACTCAGGGAGGGTATGTAAAGTGATCACTTTGGTCTCAGAGGCATAATCTTGGAGGACCTTTCTGGTAATCACGAGGAGCAGTCTGAGTAAAGTTGGCAGAAAATCAGTTCTGAAGTAAGAAGAAAGAAGACCAAAAGGAATCACAGGCTCATCGTGTGAGTACCAAAAAGTAAATAACTGGAACCAGATGTAAAGTAACCGGGGCAATGACAGTGAAAAATGCAAGGAAAGAAATGGATCATGAAAGACAGTATTAGTTTCTAATCTCTTTCTAGTACCTTACTCACTGCAATAGTATTAACAGAAGTTAGGAAAACATTTTTTCTTCGTTTTCATTGCTTCACATATTTGTTTTTCAGCCATAGGTTGTGCCTGTTCATATCTTTCTTTCATTCACTCATTTCTTGTTTTCTGTCTCATTTTATTTTCTTTGGGTCATGTTTTGACAGGCACTAAACACAAGCAACTTGCATCAGTCTCATTGTATTTGTCTAGTACTCAGCAAGGAGCTGATCTGAAGTTCATTGACATTATCATCAAGTTGGGCAAGGGACTGGATCCTACACTGTGCTCAGCAGCTTTTGGAGACTATGATCCACTGTTTTAATAAAAGTGCTGTGCTAGCAGCTGTGCGCAGGAGGCCTGCATGTTTCCGTGTCTTATTTAAACATTATCAAAAACATCTTTTTATAGCTCTCTATACGTCTTTCACACATGTAATGCTGCGGGATTTGCTGGACCGTTGATTGGTAGATCTAATAATCTAAGGATCTACTAAAGCATTAATGAATGAAGTTTCCATAAAAGTCATGACTGTTAATACACAGTCTATATAAGAATTACTACTGGCATTGGGAGAATGCTGTAAGAGACAAAATCCTGTGGAAAACAAGTAAGGAATTTACGTGTAATGAATATAGGCTGTCTTACGGGCTTTGATTGGGATGGGATACGGACATCTGTTTTAGCATGTGTCTGTGTAAAAGGGAAATCAAACTTGGCATTAATTCTGTATTTGCCAAAGTGACATGGATTATGGACCAAGCCTCCTCATGGCCATTCTTCTTTTAACACTTTGTTGAAAGAAGTGTCTTAGAGCTTGGCTTGCAGAACAGGCTATCATGAAGGTGAACCTATGGTCATTATTCATGAGAGGACCTCACTGTTGGAAATTCTGGAGACCAGATATGCCATCTCTGAGATATTTAGGATCACAATGCCAAAGTATTTGCTATTTGTGGATGGCAGCAGCAACTATGACAATAGATTTGTAACTTACCTTGGTGTAAATGTATAAGAATTTTCTGAGAGCCAAAAAAGATTGGAAAAATGCTGCTGAAAATACCAGACATGTTGCAAATTTGATTCTTGGCATTGTTTTTGCAATGGTTTTCCCTCAAAAGGATGAGGAATCATGGAAGACAGTATTAAATGCCTGCAACCAGTTTTACTTCAATATAGTATACAGCCTCAACTGAGTAGTGAACTCACAGGTGCTATGAGAGTGGTTAGTAAGTCCACTCCCAGTTTCTTTTAACAGATCTACCATAACTGAAGCTGATGGTTTTAGTTATCCCACTCCCCAGCTCTCAGCAACTCATCAAACTAATGTTTTATTCAACCTTCATACTGAGAATTTCTATGCCAGCTGGCAGGTTAATCACTCTGTGGCCATGGAAGACAGTCAAATAAGAAAAAAAGTCAACCAAGTTCTAAAGAAGGCCATCCACTATCAGACAGAGGATTAGGAGGAAGAACATGCACAGATGAAAATAATAAGTTTATGGTATGACAGGCTGTGTGCAGACCTGTGTATAATAGCTTTTCTGGTGGCTCTAACACTGTGCTTAAAGACTTCCTCCTGACGTCTCTATCCATTCATAATTTTCACAGTTCTTGATGGGATCTCTAGAACAGAAGTGAAATCTGGTCAGGCCAGATGCAGTCACCCAAGGTCAGCACTGCAGCTGGGCAAGCCAGCCCACAGGGAGAGCTCAGCTAGAAGAAAAATGGAAATATCATGTTTCACACATGGCAAGATGGAGGGGCAGTGGGAGGATTTAGTGGAAGACCTCTTGACAGACCAGTTTTAGCAGTGTCTCTTACTCTTCCATTTTTTATCCATAGCCATTTAAATGTCTGAAAGTCTTAGCTTTTTCATTTCTCAGAAGGGTATGGATAGTCTGATAAAGCAATTCCTATCCCAGTTTTTGCCACATCTCACTTCATTTTCTTTCACAAAATGAAAATGAATTTGGAAAACATTTTGGAGGGTACTGCCAGTTGGAACACAAGTTTTGGAAAAATGGGGAAAAGTCTGGAGCTTATTAGTTTAGTGGGGGTTGTTGGAAGTATATTTGGAGAAAATCTGATGAGACAATTTTGCAAAACACCTCTCATCTTAAACTTCACTTTGATTTGTAAACACTAGCAATCTTTTTGCACTACTTCCATTTCAAATACGCTATCACATGCACCAAGGAACTTGAAGGGACTAATTGTTTCTGTAACATCAAATGAATTGTGTGAAAATTGTGTATCTGATTTGCTCAGGGAAAAGTGATAGAAGGAACCCTGAATATTTTCGTAAGAGTATTGAAAATAAATTACATGAGATTCTTGTATAGTTTTCAATAAGAAGGATTCCAACATCAAAGGCAAAAAAGTCTGCCTTATGCATATATGCAAATAGTCACTTTAAAAATAGAATATTAACTTTTTCAAAACAAAAATCAAACTATTTTACAAATTAAAAGAATATATTCAAATATAGTAATGTATAAAATTTTAGTGAGGTCTACAAATAAATATAATTAAACAACAACCTTCATATCTGATAACCCTTTGCACAGTCCATTCAAGAAACTCACATCTATGAGCATGGGTTTTGCAAGTCCGTTTTATTAGCTGCCCTAAATTGCCACGTTAAGTAGTTAAGGATCAGATAGACCATGAACAAATGCTGTTCTCTATTGTCTTGTGTGATTCTCTGTGTATAGGACTATGTAAGACTCTATCTATGATCAAAAATCCTGCACACTTGGCCAATTTGGTAATAGGATTGGTTTGCACACAGGAATACCTTCATGGTGTTTCATCATCAACTGACAATTACAGTGGGAGGACAATTCAATTTTTATTGTCCCTGAGGTCAGCTACAAAGTCTAGAGAAAACATTCATGACAGCATCAGTGTGATATTTTATTTCCCCATTAGGCTTGACCAGTTGCAGTACTGCTGATATTCCAGTAGAATTAGAAGGCTGGAGCTATGTTGTAAGTCCAAAGTGAGTGAAAGGCTTTGGATGTCTCTAGTGGTGAAATCTACATTAAAATAATAATTCAATCCTTAAATTAATAAGCCCGCATTGATATTTCATGTGGAGCCTCTAGGTACCAAAAATGATGGGAAAGTAAATTTGCTTTGCAGGGGGGCCCTGGAATCTTCTCTCAGTGTTCATAGCAAAGATGTGAAGGCTTGTAAGTGAAACGTTAATCAGTTAACTGAAAACATGCCATCCAGAGATGCATTAGAATTTAAAATCAGTTGAGACAACTGCATTAGTAAAGATTAACTTTGCCATGGAAATGAACTGTTGTCAATCAAGTTGACCTGCAACTATAATCGGCATGTAGGGCACCCCTTCCACCACAAGACTTTTGTCTCATATTATTCAGGATCTATATTAAGGTGATGCTTCAGTACAATCCTTTCACCTCCCTTTTTAAAGTGATGTTCTGTTTTATGTGCTGAAGAGACACTGATTACACATTCATTAACCAAATGGAGAAAAGGAAATGCAAATGGAAAAAGAAGAAGACATACTATACTCACAGCTCTGCTAAGTACGGATAAAGGCAGGTTTAATAGCTTCCTGACCTAATATATGGATAGATATTCCATAGCTTTTATTCTGTCCTTGCTGTTTATGCTGTATTTGTGCTGATTTGGTTACTTCTGAGAATGGATATTTCATTTCACTTTAATCCATCTCAGATGAATAAGAATTGTAAATAACAGACACAATGTCACAAAAACACTAAAAGAAAGCAGGCTGTGAAAGCACACTCAGCAGAGCCACTGCATTCACCTCACTCAGCCACCACATAAAAATATTTTACAGTACAGTAGAAGCAGGGGAGCAGCCAGCAGGCCCCCACCACACCTGTGCATTGTAAGATGGCCCATGAGGTTTGTGTAAGCATGGTTCATGGTTTTGTGCCTTTAACAAACAATAAATTAAAATCAGCAGACAGGAAAGCTGTTCTGCAGCCATCCTCTCCTGCAGTCTCAGCTCAGTTTAAATGCAGACTTCATCTCCCTAGCTCCTTCCACCAGCTATAGAAATGCTCTAGAGACTTGGGGATTCGAACTCCTGGCTTTTTGTTTCTTGCCTAGTCTTGCTATTTGCAAGCATAAACCCCTGCTAAATATTAGATAAGGAGGGAGGAAGTAGGAGGAGAATAGCAGGAAGGAAAAGCCTGGCTCTCATCAACCCTTGCCCCCATTCCCACACCCCAGCAGAGAGGCATCAAAGTGAAGGTGCTGGGCAGAGGGGATGTTGCTCTCTTGTGAAGGAGCAGTAAAGATAAGTTCAACGTTTGTGGAGAATAGAGGGGATCAGACATGGAGAAGGATTGCTAAGCCTTCTCTGGCCAGCCTTGAACCCCCCTCTGGCTGTTCCCAGCCTCCTCTGAGCCACTGCAGCCCTTTGGGTAACCTGTGATTCCTTAGCACTCTTCCCTGGCTCTCCTGCAGAGCCTTCTCAGAACCTGCATCCTGCCTTCAGCCCTGGAGTCCTCTGACAACCTGTGGTGTGTGGACGCTTGAAGCAATGTGAGAGAGAATGCAATAGGCACAAAAACAACTTAAGGGCAAAAAAAAATACCTGTTTTCATAATAGCTGAGAAAACAGATTTAAAGGGATTCGTTTGGGTTTAGTGAGCTATGCTTTAAAGCCTTGTTGTCACACCAGGAATGAAATGTTGAGAGTAAGCATGTACTTCATAATTTCCTGATGTAACACTGTGTTGAAAGAACATGTACCGAAGTATGTTGTCTGACTTGCAGCGTATGGATGGTTATTATTTTTCTCTTTAAGTGAGAACGAAGGAAAGATCAGATATGTAGTTAGCTGCAGAAGCTGGAAATAGTAAAGATATTGTGAGTGTCCCATAAAATTCTGTGTGTTATATAAATGAGCAGATGGACAAACACCCTTTATTAGCTTGATTTTATCAGGTATCTGGTCCAAACGGTTTTTTTTAAGCTGAAAACAAGATATTTTGTAAGAGGTATGTATCAACAAACCTCACTGTATGGCAGGAAAGCTCTTCATGTGTCTCAATATTTTGTGTCCTGTGAGATGCGTTACGTCAAAATCACAGTATGTTTGTGGGAGCAGGCTATGAACTGGGGTTCAACAGAGTACAAAACTACTACAGATATTCTATCTATCTTGAATTATGCTATAGATTCCCAGCATGATTATTTGCAAGAAAGAGACTTTTGTCAATTCTGGAAACCAAGCCCTTCAGTTAAACATAAGGATAACACAAAACAAATTTGGGGATTAGAAGAAAACAATGGAGAAAAAATAAGATGAAGTCAAGAAATGGTCCTTCCAAACGTTTCAAAATCATGTGGATTTCTTTATTGTCTTATTTGGACACTCCTGGCCATACCAGCAAAAACTATCTGCCCACCATTGACATGAAGGAGGGGCCACAGTGGTTGAGGGCCAGCCCATGTCTCAGCCTGAGGCTTCTTTGGGAAGCAGTATCCAAAGACCACATGCGCATGAATGTAGAACCTATCCTGCAAAACTTAAAAACCACAAGGAGCTTTTTTTCATGCCATTAAATCTGTGGAGCAGGGTATGCTACTAGTGGGCAAAAGTTTCAACATAATTAAAAATTTGGGGGTTGTGTTCCCTAACCATGTTGTTAGTGTTCAGTAAATAATTGATATCTTCATGCAAATGGGGTGAGTTTTCTTCATCCACAAGTCTCTGAAACTGCAATAAGGATCAGGTGCTGTAGGTCCTTCTGTTGCTATAGTGATGCAGGCTACAGAGGTTTTCAAATCAGCAGAGAGATTATCCAAGCTGTCAAAGTGAAACATAATCTTTAAGATAGCTGGAGAGGTCAAGATAAGACCTGAAGAGTGGCAGGGGACTAGCTGAATGCAAGCTGTTCGGTTTCTGGACAAGGCCATAGCAGTAGAAATACTGCTAGGATATGAATAGGAGGAACACCCCTGGGGTGCTGTGTACAGGCAGGACAGTTGAACTGTTAAGGCTCAGTGGTGGGCTGATGAGTCTAATGACACAAGATAGTGTTTTTGCAGGGTCACCTGAAAATACCCTAGACTTTTGTTTGTCCCAGCTACATCCCAGTTCTGGATGCAATAAATGCATATCTGCTGTTCCTCTCCGACCTGGTTCAAATGGGAAAGAAACAGGGTTATGCAGGCCTAGAGAAAGTCACTACATTTTCAAAGGAAATGGTCAACATCTCTGTTGGTGACGTTGACAGTGGGAACTGCAGCCAGTTCACTGACAGCAGCAGGCTGTGTGGGGCAGTGACACGCTGCAGGGGAGGGATGGCATCCAGAGGGACCTGGACGGGCTTGAGAGCTGGGCCAGTGCAAACCTCATGGACGTCAACAAAGCAAAGTGCAAGGTCCTAACCTGGGTCATGGCAGTCCCAGACACACCAACAGCTTGGGCAGAGAAGTGATTCAGAGCAGTCCAGCAGTGAAAGACTTGAGGGTGATGGTAGATAAAAAACTCAGCATTAACCAGCCCAGAAAGCCAAAGAAATCCTGGGCTGCATCAAAACGAGCGTGGCCAGCAGGGCAAGGGAGGTGATTCTGCCCCTCCACTCTGCTCTGGGGAGACCCCACCTGGAGTGCTGCATCCAGCTGTGGTGCTCCCAACATAAGAAGGACAAGGAACTGTTGGAGCAAGTCCAGAGGAGGCCATGAAGCTGATGAGAGGACTGACAGACCTTCCCTATGAGAAAGTTGTAGCTTTTGAGCCTAGAGAAGAAAAGGTTGTGTGGGGACCTCATAGCAACCTTGCAGTATCTGAAGTGGCCTACAAGGAAAGCTGAGGGGCTTTTCACCAGGAACTGCAGTGCTGGAGCAAGGAGTAATGGATACAAACTGCAAGAGGGGAAATTTAGGTTAGGTGTTAGGAAGAAATTCTTTACTGCGAGGGCAGTGAGACAGTGACACAGGTTGCCCAGGGAGGTTGTGGATGCCCCAATCCTGGCAGTGTTCAAAGGCAGGTTGGACAAGGCCTTGAGCAACCCCGGCTAGTGGGAGGTGTCCCTCCCCATGGTAGGGGCAGGTGGGATTAGATGATCTTTAAAGTCCATTCCAACTCATTAACATTCTATGATTCCATGACTCTATAATTCTTTGATTCTATGAAGAACCCATCTCTGACTAGTGGGGACACCAGAGCTTTGCTGTGGGGTGCTCCAGCACAGCAAAACCAGAGACAGTGTAGGTGGATTGATCGGCTGCACCAAAGGAAGGTGAGAACCATGCTTAACAGACACGAAGTGTTCCTGAACACATGGTGGTGTCATTAATTAGATTAGCCATATAAAAATAAGCAGATCTTTAACTTTACGGAAGTTAATGCCAACTCACTCATTGCAATCTCTAAACATATATTAATTTTAAGCACTCTTCTCTCCTAAATTCACCCCCTTCCTACTTTAATCTGCTTCCTCATTGCTACAGAGGTAAGTGGGAGTGTGCTAGTGCTGGCTAGCATGCTCTGGCAGGTTTCCTTCAAAGGAAACCTTTGCCAGTTGTCAGAAAAACTGCATAGCTTCATGGAAGGGGAAAGAGAAGCAGGGAAGCATAACTAACAGCTTGAGAGCAAGCCCAGTATGATCTGGAGATACTATGGTCTCCAGACTGGAACTGGTTCGAAACTATGCTTGCACCATCGCTTCCCCAGCATTCTTGTGCGGAAACACATTTTGTTTTAAACTAACTTCAAAACAAATTTATTTGGGAGACCTAGGGATTCTAGATATGTTTTAGGTTAACTAGTGTGAGGTTGTAATAAAAAATTTCCAGCAGCATTTTGATTTCTCTGTGTCAGTTTTGCAGACTCTGCACTCAAAAATTAAACAGAGACTAGTTTATTATGAAGTCATCCACCATCCACCAGGACTATTTTAATAACCTCTGTTGTCATGCAGCAAATGCAAAACCTACATTTTTCTCTAAAACTGGTTTCATGTCATTGCTTAGTTAGCAGATGATATTTAGGGAGCTCACTGTCTTGTTTCTCCTGCCATAAGCTGCCACTGATAATTTGGCAAAACACTGTAAATGAGGGATAAAAAATTGACATAGCCTTAACATATTCACATTTAATTTGATAGGAAAAGTGATTTCTGTCATACCATTAGTACAGTTTATTCCTTTCCTGGCCTGCTGACAGTGGAAAAGTCCTTGGCTGCCCTCATCCTATCAAGAGGAACAGCTACTGCCTGTTGCAGAGCTAGCAGCATCCTGAGAGGAGAATTGCCAAGATCAGCACCCTTCCAGTCTTGCTGCTTTCTGATCTTCCACTTGGGACCCACAATAAAACATCCTGTGCACACACTGGTGTATCCTATACTTCACACCACCTCTCGATGTGGTGAGGGCATTGGGCTCAGCCTCAGGCTGGAAAATCTACTGGAAGGATGTGCAAAACTGTCTATGTCTGACAGACATACCAATGGGATTATGAACCCACATATCTAACCATTTGGGCCTTTTTAGCAATCCTGATCCATTTTAATTGCCTGATGTTGCTGTCCATCATTGGAAAGTTTAAAGCATTGCTGTTTGCCAGCAATCTGAGTTAATAAAGGGGTCCTAGAGCATCAAAGTCCACTTTAAATTCTGCATCTGTGAGCAGTTTATTAGGACTGCTTCCAGACTTGTATTAAGATAACTGGAATTGTTTTTTGCTGTGATAGGAAAATGAGAATACTGCCGTCTAGTCTAGGCAAGACTTTGGGCATTTTGGTTTTTGTGAAGCTTTAGAGCAACCATTGAAGGATGCTGCTGCTCCTAACTATGGAATGAAGGGGTGAGGGAAAATGAACAAGAAAATATGGACAAGAAAATATGGTCAGAAAGCTTAAAACTTTTGCTTAGCTGAATTGATTCCAAATATTCACTAATAAAGGGGAGGAGTCCAGTACATCGACATTTCTTCACCTTTAGTGGGCTGTTCGCCAGAGCAAGGCACAGAATGAGGCACTGCTTAATCTCAGTAGGGTAACACATAAACTGCATAGCTGTACTCATTCACCTGTACTCATTCTGTAGATGGGTAAAATGTATTTTATGAACAAGAATGCTTATTGTGGTTTCATCAGAAACACTGTGGCCATGCATAGCATGAGAACTTACACAGCATGCAAACTAATAATAACTACTGTGAGAGGCAGAGTAAATTTATTTGGGATTAAAGCAATACGGGTATTGAGCTTCCAATTGGCTTCAAGGGCACACTTCTGCTATAAAAGACAACAGATCTAGCTCATGTTATCCATGCCGCAGGTATAACTGTTTCCACACCCGTGGGTCTGCTTCTATCATCCTTAGCTTTTATGTCTCTTTGAAAAATGTCTCTCTTCAAACTTCAGTTTTGACAAGTTAACAAAAATATAACATATTAAATAGAGTTGTACTATGGTAACATTCTTTCAGTTTAACTGAAATGTGATATAAAACATTGTGGAGAGAGGTAGCTCCATCTCTGTAAAGAATCATGAATAATGCATTTTTGTCAGTTATTGCTTCATGAAAGGTAAGAAAACTTGTACAGACTCCAACTACTGCTGTAGATCCTAGCTAGCTGGAGAGACTTGGAACAGTAGAAATAGTTAGGGGTTCTTAAAGCCAAAGCATAGTTAATTGTAGAAAAGGCACATCCACACACCCTTCAAAGTCTGCATTTTCTTCTTATGTGGGATTTTTCTGCTGTTATAAGCAGGAAAAAAGGTGATTTTAGTTTCACAACTACAAATTAGACTGCAGAAAGCCAGAATTTTGGAACACTTGCTCAAATGAAATGAAGAGAGAGCTTATGCTTTGAGATTTTGCCAAAAAAAAAAGTAACCACTCTCAAAACATGAATCCCACAGCCAAAGAAAAGGCACCAGAGCATGCAAGGGAAGTCCTCTCCACTCAGGCAGTTTCTCAGCCGTTCCCTGCATGGTGGGCAGTGGTGCTCCAGGAGGATCTCTGGGTTCCCCCCCTCCACAGCCACAGCAGGCCCTGCCCTGTGGCCCCGGGCTGAGCACTCCCCAGGCAGGCAGCCTCTGCTGGCAGCTGCACCAGGGCGCAGACCCCTTTGGCAGGGTGAGCGACCCAGGAGGGACCTCCCCCTCCTCACAGGAGAACCAGGGATTGCAGTGTTAGAGGTCCTGCCATGACTTTGGTTTGCTTTTGTTAGCCAGATGTCGGTCAACACACACATTTGTCACACTGTGTTTAGCTGTGTTTGTGTATACACAACACTCTGGTTGTTTGTGTATACACAAACACGAAAAGATCCGTGTGTATATATGTACATAGAGAGATATGTAATGGCATCTGTCTTTCACTGTGTATTTTTCATGCTTATTTTACTCCTTTTTTGCATAGATTTTCAGATGTCCTGTTGATAAGTGATTTGATGCTAATGTAAAAACTCAAATGAAATTGCATCTGAATTAGACCTGCAATCATAGTGGTATACTGGTTATCAGTAAGGTTAATTTCTTTTTGTGAAATGAAAACCATGAAATGTAATTTCTTGAATAGGTCTCTAGAAGCACTTTTTCTTTGGTGCCTGTTGCTTGCCTCTGTCTGAAAAATTTTCAGTCATAAGTATTCTCAGCCAAAATTTCTACATAGTCTACGTTAATCTGAAAGTGCTTCAAACTGATCCACCTTCTTCATTCTGATTTATGATGGTATTGCCAGTCTTCTGAATATCTGTTTAATTTCAAGCAGCAGATATTTACATTGGTACATGTCCAAAGATTGACAAAATAAGAAAAGATATATTGAAATACACACAGTAGTTTTCCAATAAGCTTTTCTTACTATAAACAGCACCAGATGTACTGGAAGAAGTCGTAGAACATTAAATATAAATAGTCATGTAAAATCTTTATTTTCAGAAAAATTTCTTTCCAAACAGAAGCAGTTATCTGACTCAATTTTTTTTTTCTTTGCTAGATATAGTTGCATATATTATTAGTCGTACTGGAACATCTTCTTTTTCTAACACTGCTGTTCCTTTGCACTGATAATATATGAAGACTGTGTGGTGCCCAGATTCATGTTTCATCAGGTTTTGAATCTTAATTCAGGAAAACATCCATACACCTTCTACTCTCAAACCTATAGATACGCTTGCAAACTCACAGGATTAAGCTTTTGGCACACAGGTCCATCTCTTTCCTGTTCATTTGCTCAGGACAGAAGCAGGTGCTCAGATGCTTTGTTTAATCAGAAATACAGTTACATAGTCGTGGTTGGCTGAAACTTATGTTTCTACTGGCCTCAGTGGATGCAGGTAGATCAAAACACTGCAAGTTCTGAAGAACTGGTTGTAAGTAACTTTCTTGTATGCATATCTCAGCTTAGGTGCTGTAATATTAGCAAGATTTGCACATCATTAGTACTGCTAATTTGAAAGTTTCAGCTCCTTTTGTAGCTATTTCAATTCACACTCACAGGCTGCATGCCAGAGATCAAGCTGTGACTTCAGTGACCCATTAGAGCATTGATTTATGTGCTCACATGGCTCTCTTGTCATCTTGTTTTGATTTTGGTCAGTTCCAAATTATTCCTGAGGCCATCCCAGGTACCAGCTGATCCAGGAACTGAGAAATGACTTTTTCTTCTTTCTTCTCCCTCCTGCTGGCTCAGTTGGCTCAGACACAAAAGGTACGTGGAGGAGCCAGGCAGGACTGAAGCACATAGATTAGCTTATTGTGTAAATATCTGAATAGGTAAAATTATGCAAGAAGCATTAATATGTCAAAATTGAAGAATCAAAGGAGAAAATCAAAACAGAAGGGATAAAATGAACAGAAAATGGACTAAGTGTTTTTAGTTCCAACACTGAATGAGGGAGGTTCATATAAGACTGAAAAAATGGAGTTCAAACCAGTAATTTCAAACTGGATGGAAACCAGTATGAGGATATCTGAAGATCATAATGATACCATCCTGCTCTCTGGAAGGACAGAGTAACCTCTTTGCAGCATTGTGGACCGTGATTGTGTACTAAAAGCTGTGATTAAGAAGTGAGGTACAGCAATGAAGACAAGCTGCTTGGTGGCAATAATGCAGTGCTGCAGTAAGACAGGAAAGAGATGCAAAAAGACAAAGTAAATCTGATTTAAAATGTTAGTGACTTCACTGCAAGGTGTGGTCAAGATTCTTTGCTTTCTCCTTTTCCTTGCTTATTTACCTTCATGTGTGTCAGAAATGTGTGATGTGTTCTGAAAGGGGTTACTTCGAAAGAGAAACTGTGTTTTCTTGCATTTCTTCTTTTTGTATTTTTAGTATTCCATCAGATCCCAGCCCTTACAGAGAGCTACATTACTGATCCATGCAGCACCCATAAGTATCCTTCACTTTGAAAGAATAGACAAACTTTATGCATTAATAGAGGAAATAAACTGAAAATAGGTTTAGATTAGACATTAGGAAAAAATTCCTTACCATGAGAGTGGTGAGGCACTGGAACAGGTTGCCCAGGGAAGCTGAGGATGCTCTGTCCCTGGTAGTGTTCAAGGCCAAGGTGGGATGGGGCTTTGAGAAACCTGGTCTACAGAAAGGTGTCCCTGCCCATGGCAGGGAAGTTTGAGCTAGATGGCCATTAAGGTCTCTTCCAAGCTGAACAATTTTATGATTCTATGAGTCTATGATCCTATGATTCTACGGAATCAGTGTTTGTTTTAAACAGTTTAACCAGATTTTTTTTATTAGTTAGTTGCTAATGGATTGCTAGTTAGTTAATTGCTGATATACTAGCAGCCAGTAAACTAAAAGTCCTACAGAAAAGAGGAGGCAGTGTTTTATTGTCTACCTCTTCAGGTAAGCACCATAGAAGAACCCCTGGGGGACACAGAAACTGCGAACATATCCCATCCCAAATCAAGTGACCAAGGTATTGCCATGACTTTCCTTTCATTAAAAATGATTTTCTAAAATCCTGAACAATGCGGAGCAAACACATTCTTAACATTCTGAAATTTTGCAATGTTTTTTTCCTGATGTGGCACGTTCAAGTTTTATTACTTTCTGGCTCTGAAAAAATGAGAATATAATAATGTAAGAAGACTCAGAAACCCCAAAGGATACAAATGTCATTTTTCTCCTAGCTTTCTAGATTGGAAGAGCAATTTACTTTTTGCTTATTATGCAGGAAAACATGTCTCCCCCAACTCTGCCCCAGCACAATTTGTACTTGCACGTATTTTCAGCTTTGTGTTTCTCCCCAAGATTGCCACTTACAAGAAATATATTCACCAAAATAATTATTTTCACATCTCTTTTTATAATTTTGTTCTACGGCAAAGCTTTTGTTTCTGAGGTACAGTGACACCCTGTTATGAGACAGGGCACATACCATGGGCTATGTCTTGTTTTAAGACAATTTTAAAAAGTGCACACTCCGAACTCAGCTACCTCCCCTTAGTTTCAGGCAATTGCTTTCCACCAATAAGAGACAAATTTGAACAGATATAAGTGAAAAAATAAGAGTTTACTAACAAGAGAAACAACAACGGGGGAAAAAAACTAGTAAATAACAACTAGATACAAAATTGTGAAATCTCACCAATGCCAGGGGAACAAAGAGATACATGAAATAGTGGAGTACCACCCCCTTCTGAGATGGCTGCCCACACTGTATGAAGGGAAAGGGAAAACGGCACCAGACACTTTCCCAGATGGAGCCAGCCATGGGTGACTGCGTGGCTTGAAAGACAGAGGGAAAATGAATCAGCTCTCTGCCCCATAATGGCACTCCCCAGTTGACCACGTGGTCTGGGAGATGAAGCGGGTCAAAAAACCGAGATGGTGAATAAAAAGAACCTTCCCGGGAAAGCAGAAGCTTAAGGAGCAGTTCTAGGGGCAGTCAAAGACTTGCCGGCGCAGCAAGCGCCGCTGCCTGACCCTTCCTCCTGCCACCCACGAGACTCCACTGGTGTTGGTGCTGATGTTGGGGGGGAAAAAGCTGGTCTGCCAGCACCAGCCTGGGGTGACCCAGGCTCAGGGACCCGCCCAACAGTAACTGCCTATAGCGTTTGCGAATTTACTCAGAAAACAGTTTCTAATTAATTGTGATATGTTGCTACTGTTGTTACTGTTGCAAGCCCAGAAACCTTCCCAAAATAGAGCCTCCAGCAAATGCTACCAGGCAAAAGAGGAAGGGGCTTGGGTGCCCAGATATTCAAAAGGGACCAGCACCTCCTGCCTGCCCTGCAATTCCAGTTCCGACTGCGCCAGGTCTTATAGAGGCAATAACAATTTTGGGGCACAGATAATGTGGAATACAATGATATTTTGTGTTGCTCATGACAGCTATTCTGTCACACTGTTTGAGTATTACGATGATAAGAAGGAAACATCATCAGTGATCTGATGCCTGAAGATTTTTAGCTTTTTTATATATTTGTAGCTTTGTAGATTTTTAATATATATGGCTGTATAGCTTCTAGCACCTTCTCACACTTTGGAAGAGTAGCTACCCTTTTTTACATATTATGCTATATTCTTAAAATTCTGTTTGGTTTTATTTTCAAGGAAAAGAATTTCTAACAAGGACATCCTGTTTTGCACTAGTACCAGGGCCAAAATAATAAGATACTTCATAGACATAACAAGTTCTAGGGTTAGGAATCCTAGGAGGGGCTCTAATGCGGCAGATCCAAGGGTGGGTGAGCAGGGCAACCATTCTCCTATTGGATATACTTGCTAGATATCCTGATTAGTTAAACTTCTGAAAATTGTGAAATTTTGGTGCTGGGTGTGCTCGTAGGTATAACATGTGCACCGGAAAGCTTTCATTAAAAGACGGCTCTTTATGTTATCAGTTTTAATACTGTTTGGAAAGCTTTTTTTTCCAGTTCTAGGCAACAGACCTGCAAAGGGCAGAGAGCACCCTGAGTATCCACTGAGTCTGAAGCAATGTGTTTCTGCACAGAAGAGGGCCATGGTTTAACCAAGCTATCAACCAAGCCTCAGGCAACTGCTTGCTCACTGCCCCACCAGTGAGCAGGATCAGGAAGCGAATCAGAAGGGTAAAAAACTCATGGGTTGAGATAAACCCAGTTTAATAGGGAAAGCAAAAGCCCTGCACACAAGCAAAATGAAAGAAGGAATTAATTCACTTCTTCCTGTGGGCAGGCAGGTGTTCAGCCATCTCCAGGAGAGCAGGACCTCATCACACACAACAGTGGCTTGGGAAGACAAATCCCATCACTTCAAATGTCCCCTCCCTTCTTCCTTCTTCCCCACTTTATATGCTGAGCATGATGTCACGTGGTCTGGAATATCCCCTTGGTCAATATGGGTCACCTGTCCTGGCTGTGTCCCCTCCCAACCTTCCAGGCATCTCCAGTCCCCTCACCAGCATGTCAGTATGAAAAGCAGAAAAGGCCTTGGCTCTGTGTAAGCTCTGCTCAGCAATAACAAAAACATCTCTATATTATGAACTCTGTGTTCAGCACAAATCCAAAACACAGTGTCACACCAGCCACTGTGACGAAAGTTAACCCCACTTCAGCCAAAAGCAGCACATAGAGGAGGGGTCCTGCCTTGTGATGTGATGACCCATGACATGGAGATGGTGCAGTGTTTCAAGCTTTGAAGATTAATGTTCCTATCTCCTTTATGCAAAACTGTTTCTACAATGAATAATTTCCTTATTATTGAAAGAATTTAGAGATGCCAAATGTATGTATTATTTATATGAATTTTAAGTCTAGGACTTGAATTGTACGAACCATGTGTTTTTAGCCACACGGAGTAAAAAAGCAGGTTCCCTGAGGCTGTGCGATCCTAATTTCTCTGTGGAGTGTCTATGTTTTGATCTCCACTGTGCCATGAATGTTGGACCTCCCTTTCCTTCTGGAGTATGTTTGCCAAGATGTAAATCTGCATTCATAGCACCTGACGGTTAGCAACTATTTGTTTTTGAGAATTTGGGGTTGCCCCTCTTCGCTTTTAAATGGTAAGGCCGAAAGAAGTAGCAGTGGTTTCTGATAGTCCCCTAACCTGCACATTCTTGAACGCTGATCCAGGTCACAGCTAGGCCCCAACTAATTATTTGCTGTGGCATTACAATGACTTCTAGTTCAAATAAATAGCATTTTAATATGAATTTTATCAGTGTGGGAAGGAATGGAGTTAAATTATGTGCTAGGATTCACTGGGTGACTTCATCTTGCACCCAGAAAATTCCCTGAGCGGGGCTTTTTTCACTCAAGTATTGCAGGATCAAGTAGGCAGGAACCAGAAGCAAACAGGAGACACCTGGAGCACTTGTATCCCTGCTCTGTGCTCAGATCATTCCAGCCTCTTTGGAATCATGCAGTGTTGTCATCATCTGCGGAAATGGACATTAAGTACTTATTTCTCAAAGTCATGCAGGAGGAAACAGATGACAGTTATGAGAACAATCCTTAATGTGATTAATGTGAGCTTCCTTAATATGATTAATAAGCCCTATATCTTCCCTTTGCATTTTTATTTTTAAATTCTGAATAATTTAAAGTCAACTGCTTGGAATAGCATAGAAAATCTCTGTTGGTTCTGACTTTGTTCTTTTTCCATGTTTGCCTTTTTCTTATAAACTACCTATAAGAACACAGAATAGTTTCATCCTGTGACTTCTAAAACTTCTAAAACTAATATCAACTTTTTAGATTTTTTTAGTTCTTTGTAAAAGAAAATTTGATATTTAACCCGAACAATGGTCATGAATATGCAAGGAAAACTGAAAAAAACCATGCATTAAAAAAAAGGTGGAGACAGAAGTAACTTACTAATGCACCCATATATGTTTGGTTGATTCAGAATTCATTGATGGAAGAGTGACTCCACTTCTGTGTTACCTGTGATTTAACAGTTTTTAATAGGGTAAATAAAATTGTTTTCAGTGAAATTCTGGGCAATATTCACACGTTTCACCATTAAAAAACCCAGCAAACCAAATACCACCATCCCCAGAACTCCCCCCAAAATAGTAATCCCTACTGAAACACAGTAGAAACTGTGATGTAGTGGTGGTTGTTGATGAGCTGGTGATGACAAGCACATTATGGCACGTCAGTGGTACACACAGCCAAAGATGTTTTCTGCCTCCCTCCAGCCGATTGCTTTTCCTTGTGCTTCTGCATAGTACAATATAGACAGCAAGACCAATGTCTCCTGCTTCTTTCTAGCTGCTGCGTTGCAGAGCAGCAGTTGCTCCTCCGGGAAGTTTTTTCCTCTGGCAGAAATTCTTGTTTTCATCCCTGTCACTTTCCAAATTTTCTAATCTGCCACTGTTGTGGTTTGTTTTCCCTTTTTTTCTCTACATTGTAGTGTCTCTGGATGCCTATTAGTGCTCTGAGCTGAGGAGATATCGTGGCCCAAAGTGTCAGAAATGAGCCATGCGTACAGCATATGAATATCATTAAGGGTAAAACACAAAACATTCTCTCCAGAAGTGCTATGTGTGTGCTCTAAACACCACCACAATATAATAATTCCTGTACTATATAACTCAGGGAGTTCAGCTATGTTTCTGTTGCCTGTGCTCCCCTTAGCAATTAATAGTTTATTAACTTCTGTATTGCTTAAAGGTCTTACATGCTGATTTTTGCTTATAGTGATCTTCTATGGCTGTACTACAACCACCTAAGATGCATGTGTCATTCTTGCATGTTTCTCTTTTATGAGTCAAAATGATTCTGTCTTTGGGGGTTTTTTTGATGTGTGTTCAGAGTAGAAAAATAAATGGATGGATTTTAATTTCTTTCATGTACTATTATTTTTAACTGTATACTTTTGTTAAATATACTTTTATTTTCTGGGAGATACAAAATGATTGTTACAGGTGTGTGGAAAAAATTCTGGTTTTCCTAAGAGTTCCAGATTTCATCTTACGTCACTAATGACATAATAACAGCAACAGCAGTGATAATTGAACCAAAATAAATACTAAAATTAGCCATTATGACCACTAAGGGAAATCTCCAATCCATAACCGATGCAGCAAAATCTGACTTACAAAAATTTGTAAAAGGAAAGTAATGAGACGTGTTATCTGTTGCCCTAAGTTTTGGTCAGGAGTACAGGACGCTTCTTTTGTTAGTTTTTCTGTTCAAAATGCTTAAGAAATAGAGAGAGGATATCGTACTGAGAAGATCTTGTCTATGGGTAGGCTTTTAATACCAGGCAAACTGGTTAATGAAGGCTGTTGCTGATTGTATTTACTCGTAGGGCAAACCTTAAACTTATTAAAAATCCCATTAAAATCATCATTCTCTATTTTCGTACTATAATTTAGGTAGAAAAGGATTTCTGAGCTCATTCCAGTCTGCTTCCTGCTCTTAGCAGGGGTAATATTAATGGTGTAGTTGTTCATGGCTTAGCCCACTGAGATGGTAAAAATATCAGCGGACAGAGATTCCATGATCTCCCTTTCCACCTTGGGAGCCATCGAGTTTTGTGTGAAGTTTTTCTATTATTCATATAGTCTCAATCTCCCTTTTCTTGTTTTGGATTGAATCAACCTTTTTGAAAGACAGACTGACACTTGACATTTTTTCTGTCTTTACTGCTCTATTCCCACTGTACGAGGTCAGCAGTGAATAACAGCTGCACCCCCAGCCCACAAAGGACTTGTGTCACAAACAGTGTAAGAACTTGTGCAATCATGTGTCACAGACTGCAGCCAGGACACTGATGGGGAAACTCCTGCAGAGAGACATCGTTTCTATATTCACCTGTGCATAGCAGCACTGAAAAAGTAGGTTTGATTGCTCTAACTGTAAGAATTTCAGGTGCAATACAGGAGGTTCTACAGATTGTCTTACTTTGAACAAGTTTAAGAATAAAGTTCGGCTCTGGTTGTTCTTTGTGTTCCAAACGTCTCCCAGAAAATCTTTTGCGATTGCGTGGTGTCAGAGCTGGCTGTGTATATTGCAGAGCAGGCTACTAATAAGTTCTGCAAAGATGCTACACAGATTGGTTCTTTCAGCAAGCTGTATTCCTCCAGCCCAACATGTGAGTCATTGTACTTTATCAGTGTTTGGATCTCCACAGTAATTCTTGCAGGGGTAGAACTGAGCTACCAAGTAAAGGTGGTTGTTTATAGGTGAAAGACACAGTTTTTAACTAACTTTAAGTCTTCAATGAAAAAAAAACCCCAAACCTGACACGTATGCTGGCTGATGCTTATTCTAATTCCATTGCAAAACCACTGCAATATCCAAGAGCTACATACCCTTTTTAATAGGTTTGAAATTTTAAGTCAAATTTTGTCTATATTTTCTCTTAAAAAAATACGAATGTAATTTGTATTTCATGAATCCAGTGAGGATGATAAAAGGGATAGACAGTAAGAACAGCATGGTATTTAAAATAAAAGCGTTATCCCTGTGGGTTAGGGAGGGATGAATAAACATAAGAACTGAGAAATGGAAAGGTCCAAGCCCTCAGCTGATGTAAATTGGCGCTGATACCAGAAGAAATTGTGCCACTTGACACCATCTAGAGTCCATTGTTACAGAAGAATATGAAATAAAAGGCATAAGCAGTTGCTTTTGAAAAGTAATTTGTAAGCTAAAATCATGGAGATAGGCAAAGCAAAGCTCTATGGCTTAAAAAGGTGACATATTTCTGGTAATGTTTCTTCTTTGTGGGGATTTACAGAGAGGATAGAGAAAGTAAACATAGCCCTTAATAAAAGAAATAGAAGAAAGATGTAGAATTTAAAGTAGTGACTCTGAACTCAGCTTCCAGGGATTTTAAGAAAAGATTGTGCTAGACAGTCAATCTTTGCTAATTTTGTCTGACAGATCGGGTGGATTGTATTGGATGATAACTCAGAGAAGACAAAAGCATAAAAGGGAAAATCATGGTGATGTATACCAAGTTTCCAGAAGTCTGGACATCCTATAATGGAGAAAAACTCCATTATAATGTTGATTCCAGTTAAAAAATAATTCTTCTCTCTCACATCCACATCCTCTTTTTGTCTTTCTTTTCTCTGTTGCTTCTCTATCTGTGCTGGAAATTGCTACCTCACAAATCACAGTGTTTTCGTTTATTGATAGAATTTTCCTAGAATAATATTTTAAATGGTCTTAAATAAGAGGGATACTATGACTAATAGGACTCATTTGCCTGATCTTTTCTTTTCTTTTTTTTTCCTGAAATGTTTTTCTCACAGACCAATATTAAAAGGGGAAATCCTTTCTTTTCAAGAATGTAATTTGAATCTAATCTTAAAAATATGCCTTTGCATCTTCAGATAAGCTATTAAGTTGTCAGAAGAATTTTTAGTTTTTCATAGCAGTAATAAGAAGGAAGGACATGCACTTTTTAAAATTGATTCATAAATCATATTTGCTATCTATTTTATCAGTGTTAACAATTACATTGTTTTATTGCATTTTTGAACAGTACAGGATTAAATTTACTGAAGGACAATGTGTAGACTTTTTTTCAAAGTTAAAGGATGTGATCTTAGATAATTGATAGAAAACTGACCCCAGGATTACATTAACTATGTATTCAGGAAAATTTATTTTGGATGATTAGTGCAGACAAGTTTTTACCTGAGGATTGTACTCAGCTGATAGCTACTGAGTATGCAGAGCACTAGGCTGACCAACCAGGTCTGTGTATTTCAGAAAACTCTTCTCCTTGTGAGTCAAGTAAGTTCCAGCATTTGCATCAGTGGAAGACATGCTAGAACTGAGTCAGATTTAAGACCCCCAAAACTGTTAAGCTGAGGCAAAAAAGGAGGGCAGATAAGGTGCTGAAATTTCTCCTGCCTGAAAATCAGCACACAAAATCAAATAAAAAGACTCAAATTAAAAAAAAAAAAAAAAAAGTATCTAAAATGAACATTAAAAAATCAAGATGTTTAGAAAGTCTATTTGAAAAAACCTCTGCATTCGTACTAATCCCAGCTAACTAGCATTATCTCCTGCATTTGCTGCTGTTTTCCTCTTCCATCTATGTTAGAGACTGCTGCTACCTAGAACTCTGTGTTGGCAGGGAGATGAGAAAGTAAGAAGACGACTGTTTAGAAAATCTTTATTTGGTTTTCAGTGGCAAGCAGTGCCACTGCACTTTTGGGATTCTACTGGAACCTGAAGTTCTGTTCCTGTCATTTTGGTCACTGACCTTGCTGTACTACTCCTAGGCTTTCAAGGGTGCTGAAATCAGAACAGTACAAAGGCATACTTTAGCGTGATGTGAAACATTAAGGTAGTGCTGTTTCCCTTTTAAACTTCACGTAGTTCCTGATGGCACTGCTTGTCTCAGCTCCAGGGAAGAAAAAGGAGGATGGCGGGTTTGGAAAAGATGAACTGCATAAAATACAGTGCACATCAATATGAGTCTGTGCTGTGCTGGGTGTGGTCTGCGTGATCTGCTTAAAGCACTGCAGGTTCCTGCTCCCAGGCTGTGCATGCTGGTGGCAAACACTGCAGCACACTCTTCCTAAGGCCAAGTTTTCAAAATCAGTGCAACTATTGCCACTTTGCAGTAGATGATAATTTGCCCTGGTCTCTCTAGTGGCTTAAACTGCTTCTGTCATTCGTTTTGGTGGCTAGTGATTAATTGGAAATGGAGAAGGACGTGAGTGGTAGTGCTTTGTTCCTCAACCATATATAGTGGAACAGTTTGATAAAACCTGCTCTTGGGACTGTCCAAGGTGCAGACTGGAGAAACAAATGTCTCCTCCTCCTGCTGAGGAAATGGAGCCTGGTACCACTGAGGGCTGTGAATCAGTAAACACTAAAAAAAAAGTTCTGACATAAATTTGTTGAGTGTCTCTGATGAATTGTAAGTACAAGTTAAGTGTTTGAAGCCTTAAGAGATTCTACTTTTTATTTAAAGTTCCACAGCTCAGCATGTGTTATTGGTTTCATACTTTTCTGTACAGTTATAGTAATAACTTCTGACTCAACTATTAATAAAACAAAAAAATTGAAGTTGCAATGATTGATTTTGGATAATTAAGAGATCCTTGCAGAGTTGGTCCTGTTGTTGGAAAACTATTGTGCAGATCTGACACACACGTACAGGGAGAGTTTATCAGTGCTGTGCAAAGCAAGTTCATCCCAGCATTTGGTGCTTGAGGCTTGAACTCGGTTATCTGCTTAGCTCACTGTTAAAAATTGTCTAAACTCCTTACACAATGTGGGCTCAGTCCCCAGGGTGTACAAGAACAGTCACTCCTCAGCAGTAGGAACACACACAAAAAAGGAGCGTTTTACAGAGAGCAGCGCTCTGCCACCCAGTCACCAAGTCCATTAGCCCTACCTCCACATCAGTCCCAAACTAGTTCACACAGGGGCTCCCTCTGCACCAGGACCATGTTCCCAGGCACTGGGACACCAGTGGTATCACATCAACTGTGCTGGGGAAACCATTTATCTTAACACACAGGAGGGCATGGAGGGTGAATGTTTGCATTGGTTCATATGCACATGATGCTGGGTAAGTAAAAAACACCTGTCTCTTCTGCATTTCAACGTGGATGTTATAATAGGGATTTTATTCAAACCCTTTTCTCTGAAATTTCTTTCATTCACATGTAAGAAAATAGTAAGTATTATTAGTAAGAAATAACTAAAACTGTTGGGATTCTTTTAATGTTGCTAAGAGGAATTAGGGATTATGCTGATTCTTGAATTTGATCTAAAATATAGTGAAGCATATGAAAGTCAGTGTAGAGAATTTTATGGGTATTACAAATATGACATTATCTTTTAATATTTTCTGATGAAGAAAGAAATAAAATTTCATAATTAAGGAGTCATGATTATGCTTTAAAGGCCAATTGGTAACTTTTGAATCCATGCTAACTTCTAAACTAACTGTGATTTAATTTAGCTGTCTCCTGCAGTCTTTCCTTCACTCCTGATAAAGCTTGGTACAGGAGGTATCTGTGATAAAAGCTTAATGCTCACAATGATATGAAAAAATATTACAAACTGGAGTTTGTGTAGTTGACATTCCAGAGCTTTCATTTTAAAAAGTTCTATCACACATTGACTTTTTATTTCTTTCTCAATTATACTGTAAGTGCTGAGACAATTTAAGACTCTGAATAAACAAAGTACTACAAGCATTGGAGGCCTTCCTGATTTCACCGAGGTGTTGGTATTTAGAAAGAAATAGCTGGAATATTAATAGGGCTATGTTTGTGCTGCTCCTCTGTGGATCTGTGAAGATGCAAAACTTAGAAAAATTTAAAAATCCCAATGACAAAATTTTTACTAATGCCACAGCAGCAGCAGTTTTCTGAAAGTCAGGTGATTTCAATTAGCTTTTCAAATTATACGTGCCAGGCTTGGTACAGAAAGAATAAAAGCTGTTTGTTAAAGTTGTTAGACTTCCACTTGTAGTCTACAGCCTTGTATTGGTAGCCTGCAGCTCAGAAATGTCCCAGAAATCTGTTTTGAAAAGGATCCAGATACCTTCCATTAGACCTTGCAAAAATTCACATATTCACAGGTTTTAGGAAATGTCTGTTTATTGAAAACTTAGAAGCAAGTTGATAGGGATTCAGTATTCTTGCTTCACATCAAATTCAAGAAATAAAAAAGTACAAAACTAAGGATCTTCCCTCAGACTGCTTTGTGTGTAGGCCCCTGTTGGAGCCTGTAGGAAGCCCAGAGGTGCCCGCCTGCCTTTGGCAGTGAGCACAGTTGTGTTTTGGTCAGGGAAAGGAGCACAGAGTGCTGGCATGACTGTGTGTGCCTTCCTCCAGTAAGTCTGCTTTTTCCTAATGTTTCATCTCAAGCTTCCCTTGAATGCTAGTGTGACATCAGTGTATGAGTTTCTGAATTCCACTCCTCTATTTTCTGTCTGGAAAGAAATGTTCTCTTCACACTGACATTTGCATGATGGTCACCACAAGGTTGGTGTCAGTGTTCAGTGTGGTAGGACAGAGGAGAACACGGGTTTAAGGGAAGTGGGGTGAGGCCTGATGCCTTTTGGCAAGGGCTGACATGGACAGTTTTGGTGTAACTTATCCTTACTTTAGTGAAGCATGTTGGCTGGCCAGACTAGTTAGTTCTGTGCTTGTTGAATGTGATGTAACATGCTCCGTCTCCCTGAAACAACAACTCAGTCACCATGTCATCCATTCAATCACCAGGTCATACAGAGATCATACAGATGGAAAAAAACCCTCTATTTGTTGTTCCTTGCTTAACCCCAAGCATGTAAATCATTGCATTGATTTGACTGGACTTCTTAATAGGCATATTTTAAAGTATGTTAATAACTATTTGTGATTTTAGTGAATTAAGATATTTAGTTTCCTTGGCAAACAATTTTTCTTGATGTGTGATGGCACCTTTTTGCTGACACTTCAAAGTATAAGAGGTTTTTTTGTTTGTTTTGACAAGACTTCAAAAGATAGCTTGCTTTAGATACCTGTTAATCCTTTTCTAAACATCAAGCTGACATATCCTTCCCCAGTTTAGTAAGTGTTGCAATACCTACCACTGTTGACAAACAGGGAAGTGTGGCATTTATAAACTTCTCCATCAAGAAAGCTTATTTAATAAGCTTCTGTGTCTGAATCCCAAGAGATTACAAACTTATCACTACAGTAAATAATTAGGCAGGCAAAGTATTAACGTTTTTCATGGATTTCCACAGCAATTGATCTAGAAATGTTAAGGAATGGAGGACTTCCAGTTCTTAAAATATTTATTTGTGCTGTGATTAACAAGACTTTCTGTGTGAAAATGAAATTAAAAAACCACCAGTATCTTATTGGAATCAAAATTAATTTTCCAGTCATTGTATGTTTTTATGTCATATTACTGTACACACTAAATATATGAACTATTTAATGGTGAAAATGGCAGGAAAATGTTGCTTTGATATAGCCCATAGAATAGAAAAGTGGCTTATATCTCTCTGAAAACCTGATGTTTGTGTAGTTTTCAGGCTTATATATTTCCTTTACTTGATCATAAGATTTGTGAATATTGTTCTTTTAAGCATGGGTGTGAATTTGCTGCATTGGAGTGGCTTTACTAGTAAAGTATGTTTGTAATATTTAGTGCATTCCAAAATGTAAAGCCAAAATTTAATTAAATTTCAAATGAGAGCTGTTTGATGGTGTATCAGCAAATTCAGTATTTTTCTAAGGAAGACTTGATTTTGAACTGCTTTGAACTGAAATCAGGTATCTCGGGGTGATTTTCTTCTATCATCTTTTGTACCTTTAACATTGTTATTTCAGTCATGTCTTTTATAAAAGAATATAATTGATATTGTTTGAGAAACACAGTGTTATTATCACAAAAGATTTCTGTAAGATCGTTTCTTTGTTTCCAATAAGGCACTTTTCAGAACTGCTTGTGGTAATATTTTTAGGAATTTTGCCCCTTCCTACCAATTAATGTTTCCTGCAGAAGTGAAATTCCCTTTAATGTTTACTTAATTTTAGTGCTGCAAAGGAACAAACCAGACAGATAAAAATACCCTTTTTGGGGGGATGTATTGGCTTTGTATGGCCAGGTTTTGGTAGTGGGGCTGCTACAGGAGCGACTTCTGTGAGAAGCTTCCAGAAGCTTCCCCCATGTGCCACAGATCCAGCCTCAGCCAGCTCCAGGATGGTGGTGCCACTGGACAAGGCTGAGCCCATCAGAAATTGTGGTAACAGGAGAGGTCTGTGCAGAAGGAGGGGCAGGAGCTGAGGTTCCCCTGCAGCCCGCGGTGCAGCCATGGTGAGGCAGCTGTGCCCCTGAGCCCATGGAGATCCACAGGGATGCAGAAATCCACCTGCAGCCCCTGGAGCAGACCCACGCTGGAGCAGGTGGATGTCTCAGAGGAGGCTGTGACCCTGTGGGAGGCCTGTGCTGGAGCAGGGTCCTGGCAGGGATCTGCAGACCCATGGAGATGAGCCCACGCTGGAGCAGGTTTCCTGGTAGGACTTGTGACCCCATGGGGGACCCACATTGGGGCAGGCTGTGCTTGAAGGACTGCACCTCGTGGAAAGAGACCCACACTGCAGCAGTTCATGGAGAACTGTTGCTTATGGGATAGATTGGAGAAGTTCATGGAGAACTGTCTCCCGTGGGGAGGCCCCATGCTGGGGCAGGGGAAGGACTCCTCTCCCTGAGCAGCAGCAGGAACAACATGTGACGAACTGGCCATAACCCCCACTCCCTGTTTCTCTGTGCTGCTGGGGAGGAAGCAGCAGAGCTGGGGAGGAGGGAAGGGTGGGAGGAAGGTGTTTTGAAGTCTCATTTTACGGCTCATTATCGTGCTTTGATTTTGTTAGTAATAAAATTCAATTAATACCTCTAATTAGAGTCTGTTTTACCCCTGGCAATATTTGGTGAGTGATCTCTCCTGGTTTATTTCAATCCACGAACCCATTGTTGCATTTTCTTTTCCTGTCCATTTGTGAGGGGAATGAGACAGAGGCTTTGGTGTGTGCCTGGCGCCCAGCCAGAGTCAACCCACTACAGGGGAAGAAGCACGATGCGAGTTTATGGAGGAAATCCACTAATTATCTAAATTTGCCTTAGATCCCAATGGCATGAAGGCGACTTCCTGAGATTACAGGTACCAATATCTTTCCTTTCCTGTTTTCCTATGTTTCTGATAGCTTTCGATCAGTTCTGTTCACAGGTATAATGAAAGAGAGTACTTTTTGATCTGTTAAATTGGGGATTCAGTCTTCTATATACTGAATCTTATATATACTATATATTCAACAGGGCTGTGGCTATAAGAGAGATCTGTAAAAGAGATGTGGCTTAATTATATTTTTAAAAAAAGTATTTTCTAAAGGATTTACATTCTTCAGTGTGTTTACAGTTACTTTTGCCCACAAACTTATACATGTATGTCAAAAACATAGAAGAAAAGATAAATATTTATTGCATTTTAATTAGCTAGTAGAAAAAGATGGAAAGAAGTTTTCATTGAAGAGAAAACGCTAATGACACTCGAGAAAGCCCCATTTTGACTCTACTGCTCTTTCTTTAAGCACATAAAGTGAAGTATTCAATGTGTATTGAGAGAATGGTCATTATGTATAAAAGCATAATAATGCATAGCTTTGAGAAATACAGTGGAGTAATACAGTGGTGTGAAAGAGCGGTAGCTGTCTGCCAGAAAGTCTATCTGATGTCAGAGGAATTTGCCAGCTGAGAGCCTTGCAGGCTTTTTCTCAGGGTTTGCACAGTTGGGCCATTCAGTTATGAAGCAGTCCTCTCTCACAGCACACGCAACTCCATCGTGAAATGGGGAGCCCACGGAATTCGGGCTAGTTTGATCAGCTGTCTCGAGTATTGTGGAATATTCTTTTATATACATAATATTGGAGGTCTTTTCAAAAAGTTTAGGATAGCATTTGTCAGAAATGAGATAAATGACTTCTTGAAGATCCTTGAGCTCTTCACCTATAGTTAGGCAGTCAGATACAGTTACCATGCCAAGTTAATTTCTACCACTGACTGCTTGCAAATAGCACTTTCTTGCAGTGGCAGGACAAGAAGCTAAGCAATAGTTTTAATAATGAGATTATCCTTACCTGGGTTTGTAAACATAGGCTTGAATGTCTAGATTTAGACATTTGTAAATGAGTTGTAGTTTTAAGCCTTTGTTCATTCTTACTGACTTGACGTTTCCTGTTGGCCCTGACAACAGGGCTGTGGCTATAAGAGAGATCTGTAAAAGAGATGTGGCTTAATTATATTTTTAAAAAAAGTATTTTCTAAAGGATTTACATACCAATTTCTTACATTTTATAGAGCAAATTAACAAATTTATTTATCCATTCATAACTTTCCAATGTTTTTATAGCACCAGTTTAACACTGTTCTGTTTTCCTTGTGTCAGTTAAGAGGACTAATAAAAATTAAAATATTTTCCTGATCTGTCTGAACACGAGCTGTAAGTTTGCTAAGGCCAGCACAAGGGAGGCAGAGAATGTGCAAAAGTGGGGCAAGTCTACTCTTTTTTGGTAACAAAGCTCTCATAGCCCAACTTAAGCAGCTGACTGTAAGCGGCCAGCTATGATAGCAATGCCTGTGGCCTAGCCTAGTAAAACAGTTTTGGGGCCTGTGACTGTCTTGTCTTGGTACTCATCTTCTTGCTTGTCTTGGGGTTGCAAAACGAACTTCCTGCACTCTGCCATTGCTCTGCTGCATGATGCTCTGGGCAGCGGCGCCCAGCTGAGGGGCAGGACCGGCGTGCAGCACCAGTGCCTGCATGTGCAGAGGACTCCCCCTCTGCTGGGGAGCTCGCAGCTCTCACCACAAAACCACAAAGTGTTTCAGAGCTTCTTAGTGAAGAATTTGGAAAGTTTATCCTGTGCAAATGCAATTATGAAACTACACAAGTCACACAGTTCAGATTTGATCTTTCAGTGATAGAAGTTTTTGCATCTGATTTGGTATTTATGGCAAATTTAGAACCTGTTGAGAGAAATTGCTTGTGGACCCATAATTGGTGAGTGGAAGGAGAGAGGGAGGAAGAGCTAAGATTGTTCCAAAGGATTCTCATCTCAGGCTTGGAGGCTAAGTTTATGGGAGTATGCTGCTGATAAGGAATATGCAGTTCTTCAAGAATCAAAATGAAAGGCTTCCAGGGCTCAGTAAAGCAAGCTTTCACATTGCTTCAGGTAGGTTGCATCTGAATATAAAGGTAGATTCATGACAAATAATTCCAATGAATGCTTCTTGGTTTTTAAACGGATCATTTATTAGACTAACAAAAAATAGATTTCCAACCTTATATAATATGTTATGAGAACACTGAAACTTCTTCAGTTGTTTTTTGCGGGGTATATATCAATTAGTCTGAGCGAAATATTTGGGTTTCTCTTATTTCAGTGCTGGATTGTTTTTGCAGAAGCTAAGGCTTCACCATCATTGTTGACTTCAAACCATGGCCTGCAAATGCTTGCAGAAAGGAAAGATACAGTAAAACTAATTTTCTAGTATAGAATTATGTTTCCTCTAAGATACAGTAGAACTAGAGAAGACTGTATACTTACTCAGTAAGTGGGAAATGACCAGTTTTATCTTTCATTATTAGCCACTTCAATATTTAATGCAAATTTGACACAGTTTGAGTACAGCATCTGACAGACAGTGCCTGAAGGGAACATTTTTTTGACATATCCTACATAAAAGATATCATAACACTCTCATTAGTGAAAAATGGGGCACATACTAATTATTCTGCCCCAGGCATAGCACACAGGTGTTGCAATAGGGAGGGGGAGAAAGGGCACAGAGAGCTCACTGGATGACTGGATTAAAACATCCTTGCCCTGATTTCATCAAGTCCAGTCAAATTTCACTGGCAATTAAGATGAAAAATTGCACCAAAAAATCTCTGCACAGACGATATTTTTAAAAATTGTCTCGAATTATCCCAGGATTCACACAGGCATTCACTGGGTGCAGTCATTTCTGCACTGTAGTCTGCCACTGATTTGGTCAGTCTTATACTGAGTCTAAATCATGTTAGTGCTTCAGAAGAATGCCAGAATGCCATTATGCAGACTACAAAAACACAGAATGTTTAACTTAGTAAAAATAAATAGATGTGAGCATAGCTGTAGTGCAAGATTCTCCAGGAGGCTCTCCTGGCCCTTTTCCACCTGCCAGGATCCTTCAGGGCTACTGGCTGTGAGTGTTCAAGCATGCAGATTTCTCCAGCTGTTTTAAGCACTCTAACTTCAATGCTCACTTTAGTCCCACTGACTTTTGTCCTCTGTTGGCACAATTTCCAGGACAGATGGAGGCAGCTGAAGGACAAGAAAAGAGTATGACTCCTTCTGTACAGTAAAGCACAGAGATAGAAAATTTGTGTGATAAAAAATTAATATACACTAAACAGTCTTGGTAAATTTCCAGAGCAGAAAAGGCTCTCTCCCTATGAGGGAACATAGCCAAACAGATGACTGGCATCTGTGTCTTCCTCAGCGTCAGGCACTGTGTATGCTAGCAGTACAAATTTCAATTACAATCTCCCAAAAGACTTAAATCAAGTGAAGAAGACACATCATCTATCACAGTCACTGAATATTACTGTAGGCCCACTTAAAAAAAAAAAAAGGAGTATGATGGAAAGCTGGGAATGCCTTACTGTATCAAGAAGGAGGGCTGCACTCCTGTGATCATGCAGCTGGGTCCATGGTAGTACTTTTCCTCTCCATTAAAGAAACTCAACAAAATCTGAACCCTTAGCATGAAGGAAAGTATGAAGAAATGGATAGATTTTAGAGAAGCAATAGGAAGACCCGTCAGTTAGGTCACTGCAAATCTGCTGAACCGTGGAAAAATAATTAAAGTGCTGGAAGAGTCTGATGACCAATACTTGTATTTTGGGTGTTGCAAACCACTGCTTTGGGGAAGTGAGAGCCGGTCCATACAAACCCAGAACAGGACAAAGAATCCAACCCGGTTTCTTTGCCTTTTAAAAATTTGCGTCAGTTTGACTCCAAGAAGAACAGGAACAGACTGTCAGGCTAATTTTCTTCCCTTTCCCTCGTGATATAGAGATGGAGATGCTGTCATCAATGCTGTCAACCTGACCAGAGCCAGCTCCCACCAGGAACAGTGGTGGGACTGGAGCTGAAGCAGAACATAGCTCTTTTCTCCAGTCTTAATTGTACACATCCAGATGCAGTGAAGTGTCAATGGCATGGGTAGTTTATGTCCATTTAGATACACAGGTGAACTTTTAAAGAATTCCAGTAGAAATCTGTAAAAATTAGTAGAATGCATTCTGGATTTTCTGCAGTTGAAAACTTGTGCTGGTTTTGACATATCTTGTTTTAAACTTTAAAAGCACAATGGAAAAATCATTTGGAGGGACTGAAATGTAAAGATAACTAAAATTAGGCCTTTTTGAGGAAGAAAGGAAAGAACGACTGTGTAAAATAGAATTTTCATGAGACCACATTTTATGATAGTGAAACTTTATCTGTGCTTCTGTATATCAGCTGAGGAGTTAGCTGATAAAGCTTTAAAGTGCGTTTGAGCCTCCGTCTCTTGCTCATACAGCACACATCTTGATTTCTGTGTTAGGAGCTTCCAAAGGTGTCTTCCTTGTCTCACCACGTCTGAATAGCTTTTCCAAGGGTCTGAATAGCTTAATCTAGATTCACTGGTGTCAGTGACCAGACTCCTGAGTACCTCAGATGTCTTTGGTTTCTCTTGGTGAAGAGAAGACCAAAAGACATACCAAAGTGTAAGAGACGGTCCGAAGACCCTTCATCTGCCTCACAATCATCTAGAGGGACTGAGACTGAATCCCCCCCCTCAAGGGGGGAAAGGACTTTACACAAAGCCTGGGCCTGGCCGAGGTGAGATGTCTGCCAAGCATTGTGTGCAGGTGTGCCCGCTGGGGACTGGTACAAGCCACCTAGGGTCGTGCCGGTCTTGCTGCCGAGCGTGGCGAGGACGGCGCCGAAGCGAAAAGAATGGTTTGTTCTGTACACACACCTGCCCCTGCTCACTCGCTTTGCACCAGTTTCCCCGAACAATGGGGCTGGTTTCCCCCCAAACAATGGGACTGATTTCTCAACACCTGGCCAGTTGCCCCTCGCTTTCGAAAAGACTATAAAGAGACTTTCTGAGAAGACCCCATTTGGGAACCCCCCACGGAAGACGACGGATCCGTTGCCGGACAATCAAGAGGACTCCGCCTCTCCGTTGGTAGCTATAACC
>VZRR01010911.1:174360-190799 GCA_013398015.1 Oreocharis arfaki | reverse complement strand
GGGTTGCAGCCAGGAATGTCTCCAGCTGCTGCTGCCGCCCGCTTCCTCACAGCTGTCAGAATGCACTTGAGGAAATCCACTCACACCTCCCCGAGCAAGGGTCTCCTCGGCGGGACGTGACACCGCGCCGCAGGACCATGGCTCCACGGCTACGCACCAGCAGGCACGTCCTGACACCCCCTCGCAGCCCCCAGCCAGCCCCGCTCGCCTCGGCCTTCCCTGGGTTTTGTCTCAGGCCCGCGGGTTTGTGTGCTGGGGCTGAGCCGTGAGAAGTTTTATTTGATTTTTTTTTTCTCTCTCTCTCTCTTTTTTTTTTTAATCCTTCCGGAGGGTTTGACATCGCAACGTCTTTCTAAGGTTGAAATTCTGAACGGTGGTGCCAAGCTCGTGTGGAAATTCCCTTTTATCAACATGCTGCTGCCTTCGGAACTGCAACTCGCAGCTTTCGTCTAAGGAGCTGGCTGTGCCAGCGTGGATGTCTGCAAAGCCCCCCGTGCCCCTGGGATGGGCTCTGCCCTTTCTGACAGCAGGGCTATTAGAGGAATAGGTTTTTCTTCTTCATTTGTACCTCACCCGGAGTGCCTGGCCCTTCTTTTGTCCTTGTTCTCTTACTATTTATACTGCTGAAGAATTTTGCTGTTTAATTGCCTTTGCTAGGTCTAACTTAGCTCTAGTGTTCAAAGACCAGGGGCTGAATGAGCTGAACTCGGGCAGGAGAATTTAAGGGATGGCAGTTTTTCTCTGTTAACAGGAGGTAACAGACAGTGCACTGCTCCTAACCAGCAAGTTTGTATTATATATAAAATAATTTTTTTTCCTGGTGCCTCACAAATGACACTTTCTCCTAATGCCTTTTCCCTGTGCTTTCAGACTGATGCCCTCCTGCAGCCATTCCTCATCAATCTTCCTGCCTCTTTTTAAAGTTACAAATTTTTGGACGCGTTTTGCCCTTCTGACTTTTGAATTCTGTGCAGTCTCCATCCTCCAGACCCCGTGTTCCTCCCTCTGGTTGATTTCTCCAGCCAGGTCTCATCATTTCTCAGAGTGTGTCCTTCCAACCCTGCAGCCTTGGCTGCCTTAGTGGGCTGCTCCTCCCTTTCAGCCCATATTGTATTAACCGCTCCGATCAAGGTTATTTTAACATCTTTTCCTTACCAAAACCGTGCCTAAAATAGCCCCTCCTCGTGTCACTTTGGGGAAGAAATCTGCCGGCTGTCAGCACGTTGAGCATTTCCCATCTCCTCCTGCTCAGCGCGCCGAGCTGGGCGGCGGGTGGCACTCAGAGCTGCGGGATTTTTCCCTGCTTTCCTCTCTCGAGGTCACTCCTCAGGGTGCTCCTGGGATTAGAGGACCTGGTCCCATCCCCAGCCCTTCCTTAGGCAGGCAGGGAGCTGTGGCTGCGCTTTAAAGGTGAGCGCTGTGAGGGAGAGCGCGCGTGATCCACAAGTCACGCTCCAGCAAATCTGGCGTCTCTTGGAGCGTGGTGTAACTCGCTCCCTGGCAGCATGATCAACTGCCAGTCGGTGTGCCAGGTAATTTTATAGAATAGTTACCAATTCCAGTGATTTAGAGGCTGGTTTGCAGGACACTTGGGATGCCTGGATGGCAAAGGCACTGAGCCTGCAGCTTTGCTCCAGCGCCGGGAGCTTGCGTGGACACAGGAGCCTGACTGCAGGATGGTTGCGAGGTGTTTGAGGATGTATTTGAGCAGCAACACTTTGGAGAGGACCACAACTCCTTCCAGAAGTTCTGAACACCTGTTGGCCTTCAGGAATACGCTCTGAGCTCCCTTTAGTTAACATACACAGGGTTTTACTTTTTAAGAGTGTTTCATAATTCGATTAAGGCTTCACACGATCAAGCAGTGGCACGAGCATTTTGCAACTGCCTTGAAATGGGAAGCATTTAATTGTTTGGCGTCTTTAGGGAGATGAGCTGCCCTCATGACTATTAAGAGGGCTGTGTCCCTGCAAGGCCGTTGCAGGCAGGTGAAGGCTGAGGAATGCTGTGCAAGAGGCTCCAGCGCACAGGGAGAGAGCGAGCACACCCAGTTCTGAGGGATGGAGAGGCCGATGACTTCAAAAGGGAAGAGGATGCTGTGGGGAAGGTGTGCCAAGGTCTGGATTCTGGGTTTTCTATCTGTGACTAAACACATTTCACAGCAGAGTTCGAGTCAGCTGTGCTGTGCAGCCCCAGCAGCGCAGTGGGATTTCATCAGACTTGAGAAAATAAGCAAGGCAGGGGAATTTAGTGTTGCCTCTTCTCCTGGGTAATTTTCCCACCTCGGGGCTTAGTGCAAGGTGCTGACTTGCAAATGACACATCATTACGAAGCCAGCCCAGAGCTGCAAAGCCCTGCTGGGAAAGTGGTCAGGAGAGCGGAGGAAGCTGCCTCTTGGACTTGGTTCCTCCTGGTGTGGGACCTGCTCTGGGAACATGTTGATTTAATTCCCACAAGTTGGTTCTCGGATGGTGCGAATAAAGCTGCTGACAGTGACTGAAACGGGATTCGACACTGGAGAACCTGTTAGGCTCTGTAAATGTAGGTCTGCTGGGAGGCTTCAAAGGGTTGTATTTCAAGCCACTTTTCCCCTCTCATCATCGATTTTGAATTTCTGGTAACTGGTTTTTATGAGGAACGAGCAGAAGTCGACAATAAAGTCACAGAAAATGAAATGCATGACAAGTCAGAGCTAATAACATTAAAAATGATGCAGACCTTCTCTTCCCGATTGCTTGTGTAAAAATCATGTCTTTGAGAAATGCTCTGGGTGAGTTATGCACCAGGTTTAAAGCTGATCTGGCTTCTTTGATAAAATATGAACTATTGGAAAGATTTATAAGAGTCAGAAATGCTGCCGAATATTTCAGTATTTAGAGCAGCAGGAAACCACTCTGAGATATTTTTAAAACAGGCATTTACTCAAGTAATTGGTTACTTTTAATGTGGACTAAGAAAACCTGGTGCAGCTATATTGGACTTGACATAAAAGACAGGTATGTAATTTGTGAGCAAAACAGGGAGGAATGTCCACATTGTACCTGGGGAGGTATTTCAAGAAAGACAACTCCTTGAGACAAAAAGGCCAAACAACCGACACGCCGGGTTACGTGCCAGGATTGCTTATTCCTCTGTTAATCAGCTGTGTGATGAGTGTCCAGAAACAATCCCTTCTGCCCAGGTAGTTTAAGTTTCAAACTTCGTCAGCTTTGTGGCCGTCATAAAATGGATTACATGGAAGTTGGACGGAAAACACATGTTTCTGAGAACATTTTGGTTCAAATAATAATAATAATAATAATAATAATAAAAATGTGGCAACGCCTGTGCCAACAATTTACTACAGAATATCTGAACCAGATGCTGTTAAACTATAATTCCAAACAATTTGCCAGGATTATGTATTTACTTTATTCTTTAAGTCAAGCTAAAGATATGCATGTTTTCTATTACTGCTGGATACAAACAAAAACGTGATGCGATTACGACTCGTATGGAGCAGATAATGCCCAACAGTCAGGATTTCTGGGACTACTGCATGAGCTGAAGAAAACTGGAAGTTCTGTTGGTAATTATGTGTGACAGGGTCACCAAAATGGGGCTGTTCAGATTGAGACATATCAGACTGCAGTCTGCTTAGTCACCACAGAAGAGCTTTGGCCAAAAATCATCCATTTCTCCCTTTTTCTCACAGTAGTACATTTTTTTCCACCCTGAGGGAACGGGGAAGAGATCTGTAAGATGTGGAGAGTTCCATTCTCAGCTAGAATAATTCATGGAAGGGACTCCTGTTAGGAGATACCTGTAGGCAATCTCCAGCTTGCCAGTTTTTATCCAGATGAGCTGCTCTGTGGTGGTTGAAATGACAGACCCTGACGTCAGAAACAGCATCTTGCAAGGATAGAGTGAGTTTTAGCAGGAGTTTTTACGACATTGCGTGTCATTGAGGTTATGAAGGCTTCTACCTGGCACTCCCACGAGCTGAAACAATCTTTACCTACTGTCAAGAGGCTCTCAGAAAACCTCAAATAATTTCCTCGAGTGAAGTGGCTACCTCAGGCAGCTGTGGCCTGACACAGAGAAGTGCTGAACATCCTGTAACACCCCTATGCCCACGTCAGCTCCGAACCAGCAGGGAGAAAAATTCATCAGGAAAAAACTGGAGAGTTTCAAGAAGCAGCTTTGATTCAGGGAATTGTTTGCCAAAAGAAGTCACCAAAACCGAATTCCCCTGGGTTCTATAAAGAAAAGAAGGATCTGCAAAAGATTTGCAGTGGAGTCTCTGGTTTCATCCAGACCACGGCCTGCTGGGACACAGCTCCGGCTCCCAACCCGGGGCTGCAGTGTGGGATCCCGCTTGGAGGGGCATGGAGACTCCTCACAGCTCTTCTGCAGAAATCCTGTTAGGTTTTGGGAAAGAAGAGAGCAAAAAAGAGCTCTCTGGGTCCCCTGCCTGAAGACCACGTGGTACAGAAAGGATCCTCTTTGTTTAATGTGGTTTGAGGTTACCACGGACTCAGTTACGGGCAGGATCAAATCCAGAGGTGAGCTGGGTTCCACCTGCAACACAGGATGGTTTTGAGTTCTTGAACCCACCAAATCCTGAAGCAATATCTACAGAGGAGATGAGAATTACTGCTACAACAGTGATGCCAAAGCCCAGTGCAAATAATTTCGTTGAGTGTCCCTGCTGACACATTTATCAGACACATCCAGTTTTTGTGTGTTTACAACGCAGTTACGTGAGGCAGAAGTTAAAGATGGGCAAGATTTGCTTGTCCCTTCTCCTCTGCAGTGCCAGGTCCTTCCAAGGTTCTGGTTCCTCCGTTCCTCCTCACCTCCTGAAGGAGCCACAAGTGATACTCGCAGTCAAAGCAGACGTTGACAACATTTTTTTTGCTCTGGCAAAAAAAACAAACCTACCTTGGCATTCCTGGCCTTCCAATTCACACTGAACCTACCAGCTTGTGGCTGGAGCAAAAGAAAAACGCTCCAGCCCATTGTGGCAGGGCTATCAGAAACCCCAGTCAGGTAACGGGACTGTAATTCCGTGGGGCTCGCCAAGAAGGAAACGTGCCAGGGTAATTAGAGCGGTAATTACAGCACCGGAGTCACCGCCCACAGAGCACGACTGCACGGAGCAGCGATTCCACAATCAGAGCCCAAACAATCCAGTGCTCTGGAGCTGCCCTGCCTGCCAGTCCAGGCTCTCACTTGGCTTCACCTGGGATCCGCAGTGGATCTGCTTCGCCTGGGAGTGGCCGTGCAGAAGCCAACAGCTGGTGATGAGATTAAGGGTCGGTTTGTGTTTTCGTGTTGGACACAGCAAATTCAGCGCAATCCTGCAGGGTTGGTAAGAGCAGTGAGAGAGAAAATCACCTCTGCGATCTGATCTTGGGCTCTCACTTCCATACCTTCCATAACCACATTTCACTTCTTATGTATAGATGGTCTTCCCACTGCTTTGGGACTTCTCAGTTGGATCAGACAAGAATTATCCCGTGGGTCCAGCTGTTCCTATGGCCTGGTAGGACCTCTCCCTTCACTCTGAGATCTGGGCAGATGCTCTGACACACAGCACAGCCTGTGAACCATGTTGGCTTAGAGGTATTGCATCCGTGACCTACATGACACAATTTATAGGTTTTTATTCTTCCTGTGGAATAATGAGTGCTGTGAGTTGACAATCACGTTAAAAACTCCCCCACGCTTTTAAGTAAATAGTTAATTGCCAGTTGAGGCTAAAAAGATTCTCCAAGTCTTAACAGTTATGAGCCAGACTTCGAAAAACCAGGGCTCAGTGTGGTGAGCAGAGTCACAGAGCCGTGGTCCTGCTCCAGCTACCAATACTGGAACAGGCAACTTTTAAAATACAAATTAAGGTCCTGCTGCTGTCATGGAACCTGCTGGGACCACTTGGATGCAGGAACCTGCCTGAACCCCTCTTTCTGCAGGGCTAATGCTGATACCTGCTTTCAAATTAACGTGGTTTTCATCCCCCACAATGTAACTTGCAGTAACTCTGCCATCATGATGTGCCTCTCGCCTGCATCTCCCCTATCTGTGTTTATTTAACGTGTTTTTGTGATGAATAGTTAAGATTAGATTTTGCTTGTGGTGGAAGCCTTCTGTTTTGTGGGGCTGTGGTGATGGGAGCCCTGTCCTGGTGTTTGTACCTTGCCATGTGCTCGCTCCGGGGAAGTTGTGCCCGGCGTATCCACAAATGTTCCCTCCTGCTTCCAGTGGGATCCCACGCCAAGGAAAACACATTCCTTGAAGAGATAGGTAATTGCTCGAGACCTTGTCTAATGTTGGAAGCAATGGACTATTTGAAGCAGTTCAGTATTCATAATAATACGTGGTTCAGAGCTGACTAAAAGGCTATAATTCTTTTGAGGGGTTCCTCTGACATCATAAACCACCAGAGCTCAGCCCGTCAGCAGAAAGCAAAGATTGGGTTATAGCTGGGCTCTTCAGCATGGGACTGTACATGGCAGCTTCTCATGCCTGCAAAGGGAATATTTCAGAAGGTTTTTTCCTCCTTATTCCAAATGGAATGGACTTTATAACCCAAAATAGAAGAATTGCTGGATGTTGTTTTCTGTGTGAAAAACCCTCAGAGATAATATTCGCTCTTTTCTCTGTCCTGGTGCAATCAGATTTTAATCTGGAAACGTGTCCAGGAGTGCAGTTCAATCCTTTCACCCTCTGAATAAGATGTGGTGCTGCAGTACAGCTCTCACAGCACATCTGGCTGGTGCATGAACAGGCACTTGAGAAATTGTTCTCTCATCTCCCCAAGAGTTTTACCCATCCATGTACCAATCCTGGGCCCTGTATTTACTGAAACATGTTCTGGATGTGAGTTTGGTGGGTCCTTTCCTGGGGCTGTTTCAGCTACACCCATTTTCATGGTCAGTAGTGGGTTCCATGTGCCAAGCATGCCTTGATTTTTGGTTGATGTCGTATTGCATTTAGGAGTAGCTGGGGAGCATTTCAAAATAGAGATCTGTTTGTATAAATATTTATATGTAATTTTCTGATAGCCTCGGGAAACCAAGTCAGTGACTGAGGAAATAAATAGGCATGGAAAAAATCATAAGGGTATTGTTTATGAATATAGACAGATGATAATAACAAGCAGAACGAATTCATTGGAGAGGGAGAACTGACATGATGGATGCTAGCTCTAACACCATGTACTGAACTTTCTGTACATCTTGTTTCAGGATTCCTATTTCTTGAACATCCACAGGAATAAATTACTGTGTGGGTGAGAGGGTCAGACAGAGCTGACTCGAGGGTGGAATGCGCAGAACAAGACCACAGACAGGGTGTCCATGGTCTTCTGCTGCCTCCTGGGACTCCTCTCTGCCTTTTTCAGTCTGTGTTGAGTCAAGTGTCTCTTCTGGTAACTGGTGGTGCTTTGGCCAAGGTGAAAGCTGCCTGTGCTTTTGTGTCTTCTGCCACCAGCAGCTTTGCTGGGTGCTCTGGCAGCCTCTGCTGAGGTTCTGCTGTGTCTGTGATGTCCCCAGCAGGAAGGTTGGGGTGGCTCTCCCCAGTGGCCTGTGTCACACGAGCTGTTTCATCCCAGGTGGAAAACAGGCTTGGATGTGGAGCAGACCTTGCTCCAAGGGGCCAGAGCAGCTGGAGGGGGACACAGCTCCCCGTGGTGAGGGGCTGGTGACAGGGCTTTGTGTCAACTTGTGTCACCCTTGGGTGGCAGAGAATGGGCACAGCAGCCTCGACTCTGCCAAAATCTTTTGGGGAAACTTTGCAGGGCACAAACTTGAGCCCAGTACAAACTGCACCGAGGCCAACCTCGGCTTGGATGGCACCGGCCTGGGGTTGCCAGGAGGGTTTTCAGTAATAACAGCAGCCGTCCGAAGCAGTGACACAGTAATACTCATTTATATGATTTATGGGAACACTGTATGTAATGATTCCAGCATATACAAGCAGGACTGAACTCCTTTTTAGCCTCCTGAATAGAGGCAGTTGTGTAATACCCACAGGAGCTTAGTACTTGTAGGAATATCCGGCACTGCCTGTGGCTGGAGGAGCTGTTTACATCCATCATTTCAGCTGACCCCATTAGGAGTTTTTGAAAGCAGCAAAAGAAATTCCCCTGGTGTTGAACCTAGGAGAGCAGGTAGCCTGCTGTCCTCCTGAGGTTTCCATGTCCTTCTGCCCGCTTGTGTGGCGTGGTCAGTCAGGGGGATGCAGTTTGTGTTTGGGCCTGGATTATCAGTGAGCATAGAGCTGGTATTGTCTTGGCTGGGCCCATCGTTGTGGGCAGACTGGCTGACTACAGTGGCTTGAGTCCTGAGATCATACCAGCAATTCTTCTTCCACAGCCACTCTCCCATTATAGGCTGCTGGAACACACTGGGGTATTTCCAAATTCTTTCTTTTGCATCCGTCTAGGAGGGTTATGGAGTTCCCTCAGCGTTTGCCTCACTTTCAATGAACATCTCTGGCAGGACCAAATCTTTGGGTTTGTATTTGCTAAGAAATAGGTTGTTTAGTTCCCTCAGTGCTAGGTAGGATTTGTTAGGCATGGAAACCTTGGGGTAACCCTCCCAGAGCCCTCCTGCCACAGGGAACCCTCGGAGATGTGTGGATACACATCTGTGTCCACACGCATTCCTCCCCGTGTGCCTGGAAAGCAGAGCTCAGCACAGATGTCCTCAGCTGGCTAAAGAGGCTGCCCTTGTGACAGTGATTCACAAGAACAAGTCAGGGGAATATTCTGTTTGTCAAGAGACTTATAAAAGAGAGCAGGATCTGGGTTGGTGATTCAAGATCAGCTTGGTTTTTAAGAACTCTGAATTCAAATACATGAGAAAGGGTTGTTTAAGGCAATTTTGATTGAATGTTCTTTTTTTTCCCAGTCAAAAGTCTCTATAAATTGGCTGACATAATAGTTCTGTGCCTCTTCTGTGAAGTTTTGAACAAACCTGTACAATTTTTTGGAGCCTACAAATAACTCCTGTGCCAAAATGTGTCTCCTGAAATAATCAGATGATTAAATCTCCTGCCAGGAGGATATGATTTCTCTCAAATTAATGTCTAGTCTCTGCAAATTTCATCTTTTGTCTCATTAAAATGATTTGGAGTCTATTATTCTCCTACTAAAAGTTCACTCTGTGTTTTAAGGACAGAAACAACATAACCTAAGTGAGGATGTTTTCATTTCTCAAATCTTGAGTTAGGCTGTGTGTCATTCTCTGACGTATCTCTCCAACATTTATGGCTCTGAATAACACTCAGTAGAGCAGGTTATCATTGTTTTACTTTGATATTTGGGTGCTAGTTTAGTCTGAGGGCACCATGTTTAAATTACGAACATATTTCACTTTGTGTGCTATCCTGAGTGTCTGCTGCAGGGGTAAAAGTGGATTTATTTGTGAATGAAGCCTTCCACAGACAATCCTTGTGCCCACATGTCTCTTGGCATCTCTTTCTGCTGCAGTTGGGTCTGCTGAGGGCAGTTCAGGCAGTTCAGAGCTGCCTCTGGCTGTGCTCCAGGATGTGATTTTCTCTTGCCTCGCCATCTGACCAGCGCGATGATGACAGAGCTCCTGGAGGGCTCGCTCTGGTTTTAGTGCAGCCTCATTTTGGATGAGGGCTGGCTCCCAAATTCTTCAGTTCTGGAGAAGGGACTGGCCTTTCATGAGAGCCACATTACACCTTTCTCTTCTTTCTGCTGCTACATCTGCCAGCTTTTACCCCGCCGAGCTGTTTCAGGGCCAGCCTCTTCTCCTATGGCGCCAGGTACGCTGACCTCTGTCCCTGTGTCGTGACTTTCCACCAGACACTGCCTGATTATGTCATTTTTCTGCAGAACATGGTCTTTGAACCAGCGTGAACTGGTCCAGCAGGAGCAGCTGATTCCCACCAGTCCATAGAAATGGCACAAACATGTGGAGGGTCGTGAATGGGTTTCACAAACAGGATTCACCACGATTTTACTCAGAGTCCACATGAGGAGCAATTCTGGAGAGACAGTGAGGAAACCATGAGTTACCCCCAGAGTCAGCAATTGTTCGTATTCTCACCCACTGGAAACGTCCAGGAGAAAACAGCCCAGTTAACAGAGAGATGAACCCCCTCCAAACCAACTCTTTTCTCAGTTAATTTAACTACAGCCCACCATGGTAAAACAACAGGTAGCTGAAGTGACAGGTCACTGAGAGCCCCACAGCCCTGCAGACACTGATCATTTTATTGACATACCTGTATAATTTATTATTACACAGACATGAACTTGACTAAGAGCTGGATTTCTCCTGATTTGGCTGATATAATTATAGTTTATTTTGTTCTTGCAGTTCCCATGTACTGGAGCCGCGCACGTTTTCTGTGGGGCAGAGTTATTCCCGATCAGCAGTGCGGTTTCCAGGCTGTCTCTGTCCTACCTCTGATGGCAGCTGAGTGGCCAGGGTTTTGCCTGGGCCTTGGGGACAGCTGGGGATGGGGACTCTGCTGCTTCAGCAACTTCTGGTTTCCACCGTGTGGTTTCCCTACTCTCGGGCGATCCTCTCACTGGTGACCTTTGCCTCTGCACTGCCTGAAAGTGGCATCTGGCCTCAAACCCCTGTGGGAAGCACAAGGTCTTCTCTGAGCTGTGGGACACCAACCACAAGCTTGCACTTGGGCCTCCTCCAGTTTTCAGCCAGCTCACTCACAATCCTTTCTGGAAGGGCTTTATCCTACAGAGAGGGTAGGACTGGAAATTGCACACAGATGGGAGCTAACAGCTGGTGCTTTAACAAGCCTCCTCTTTCTGCTTCCCTGGGGGTATCTGGCTGATTTACCTTCATTCCCTGCACCAATGTAGATTTTGGAGTTCCCTTGGTCAGTTGTTTGTGGCCTGACTTTTCACAAAAGCTTTTTTAGCGGAGCCCTGCTATGAACAGGCATCTTTTCCTGCTGTGAGTTTTGCATTCTGCTCAGTGCAAGCCGCTTCCCAAATCCATTGCTGGGCTGAAGTGCTCCACCAGGACATCCCAAACCAGTCTCCTCACTGCATGTTATGTGCCAGGTCCATCTCCTCCCTCTGTCTGGCATTTCCAGCAGTTTTCATTGTAGCTGTCTGCAAAACTCCAGTCTGTGCAGGCAACAGGGGAAAAAAAGAGATAAAGGAAAAAATAATTTTACTAATAGCTCTTGCTAAGGCATTTTGCTCTAAAGACCTAAACTCCTTCATGAATATTGCAGTGGCTTCTCAACAGGCCTCCAGTCCACACAGCCCCCATCTGCTGTGCTTTTTCAGACCTCAGTTCATCTGCTCCCTCCTGCACGTCTTCAGCAGTGGAATAACTTTTTCCTAGCTGAAAGCCTTTGCCAGCTGTGCTAATACTTGCTTATAAACTTGCTTACAGAGATTTCACAATTCCAGCAGGCAGGACTTTACTCTTAGCCCCTGCTTAAAGTGCAGGCTGAAATCCTGAACTTGGCCCTTTCTGAGAAGTCATTTCTTTCCCTCTGCAGACTCATTGTAGGGAATGCTCATTCCCCAGTTCCCCGTGTAAACCAGGGCAGTCTTCTATGAATTGCAGATAAAAAATAGAAAAAAAAAAGGGAAAAAAAAAAGAAAAAAAAAAGAAAAAAAAGGAAAAAAGTAGATTGTGTTCTTTGTAGTGAAATAAAAACAAGTTTCTCACATTTCCTCCTTATTTAAAGAGAGTATTTTTGCAGTGATTTAAATTTTCGGGTTGAGTGTATTTTGTTGGGCAAAGTTTGCTCATGAATGCTGGTGTTATTCGGCTGATCTCGATGGATCATCACCCCAGAGTAGCCATTTCTCTGCTTATCATGGTTTTCGACCGTTTTCCTTTGAAGGCTCTGGGACAGGAGACTGGCAAAGTCCTTTGGGTGGTGCTTGCACGGGCTGTGTTTGTATTCCCTGGGCACCTCCGAATCACACAATGGGTTGGGTTGGAAGGGACTTTAAAGCCCATCCAGTGCCACCCCCTGCCATGCCCAGGGACACCTTCCACTGTCCCAGGCTGCTCCAAGCCCCATCCAACCTGGCCTTGGGCACTGCCAGGGATCCAGGGGCAGCCACAGCTGCTCTGGGCACCCTGTGCGAGGGCCTCAGCAGCCTCACAGGGAACAATTTCTCCCTAACATCCAATCTAACCTTGCTTTTCGTCAGTTTGAAGCCATTCCCCCTTGTCCTGTCACTCCATCCCTTGTAAAGAGTCTCTCCATCTTTCCTGTGGGCTCCCTTGAGGCACTGGAAGAAGATCCCAAATCCTTTCCTTTTCCCGGCTGAACCATCCCAAACCTGCCAGCCTTTCCTCGCAGGAGATCACTGAAGTGCTGTTAAGAGCTGCATCAGAAGAACTCGGTCGGGAACAGACGCAGCACAGCCACCATCTGCCGAGGAGAGCGTGCTGGGGGGAGGCAGCACGTTCCTGCTCCCCCCCGGCTGCTCGGACAGTCCCCCCAAGCCCGGCCAGTGCAGGGCAGGACGTGCCACAGCCTCCCTGGGAGCGGGGCTGGCTCTGGAGCAGCATCCGTGAGAGCAGCAGAGCCCCGGGAAGCACGGGCTCAGCTGCCCACCTGCTGCTCCACCTGCACGGCTCCCGCCCCTGCCAAGCGCTGGGGCCGGGGATGCGGAGCAGGAATCTCCCCGCGGAGCAGCCCTGTCCCTGCAGCTTCTGCAGATGTGCTAAACCGTGAAATCACGGAGAGCAGCAGATTTAGGGGGGGGGCTAGGGATGGGGAGGAATAGAGAGGAAGGGAGAGAGAGGCTTCGTTCAGTTCTCTGCGGCACCTATTTTGTGTTCTGTCTCCGCCTCTCCAGCCTTGGGCTGATGTTTTTCCATACTAAAAGGAAAATGTACAGGTTTGCTTCTGCTCTTATAGCCCCGAGTGTACAAAAACGGAGAACTATCTTCGATTCAGACCTCTGCTTTTTTAATTTTTTTTCCTGTGAGCTTATTTCCAGGATCAGGTTCTCTTGCCCACTCATTCATTCGGATCTTCAACCCAGCAGCAATCAGTGCCCTGTTGATTAATAGCAATTTTTTCCCTCTCTCTCATTACTTTTTAGCTTTTTGTTTTAAGCTGGGAGTTCTGGTATTTCTGTGCATCATTTGCACAAGGATTTTGTTGTTCTAAGCTTGATTTTCCCGTTGAGGTAGTGTTTATTGCTGTGTTGGTATTGTGACTGTAAAGGAACAGTACGTTTTCATCCCTGGTGTTCCTTCCCCAAGCAGATCAATCCCACAGTCTTACTCAGCAAAATTATGGGAGTTTTACTAAACATTTGCTCAGAAAATACATTCTGTGGTTAGAAACGCTGGCTGGTACAACCACGCTTCAACAGCACAGTCAGAGCTGACCTGGGATTTAGGGTTGTGGGGTCGATGTAGAGCAAAGGCTTCTTGCTGCTTTATTTAAAAACGTTGGGTAAAGCACGGGGGTAAAAATAAAATCACGCATAAAAATACATTAAATTTAAGAAGAAAAGATGAAAGTTATTCAGATTTCAGTTCTGTGAAGCTCGACAGCGTCATTTTGAGCGCCCTATGCAAAAAAAACAAACCCCGGTGATTCTCAGGCTGCTTAAAAGAGCAGGAGACAGAGAGCCAGTCCTTCCTGAGGCTCTGCCAAAGCCTCAAGTGGAGGCAGACGCTGATGTCAGAAAGCTGCTGGGATTGTCTTGTTTGCTACGTGATTGACAATCCCTGTGACACCATCCCTGTGCCCAGCACGGCTCTGCCGGAGTTTTCCACTGGCTTTGGTGAGAACTGGCTGAAGTCCTGCGTTTGTCCGATGTGTTAATGTGTTAACTGTGTCAAAAACTTCGTGACACCCTTGCCTATTGTGCAGCTGATGATCTATGGGATGATAACTGTATCTGAGGAGGACAGACGACCACAGGAATTTCTCTCAGTGTCTGTTGCATTGTTATTAAAGACAGAACTATCTGTGGCCCTGACAGTGCAATTGCATTACAACAACAGCAGATTTTCCAGGGAGTTAAATTTTGGATTGCCACTTAATCACCCGACCAATTAAGTGTTGTTTGACTGAATGGGGAACATTTTGCCTCTGACTGGATGGTTATTATTTTTAAGCGCCACACAATTTGCTGTTATTATTTTCTGTCAAGAATGAAAAACAAGTCCCTGGTTTGGGTCCAAGCTTTAGATAAAGAAACTCACAACAGAAACTAAGGGAGGAAAGCCCAACACATCCTCTCTGACATTCCTGTCATCGAGGGGTTTGTTGTTAAGGGTTGTGTGCGTGTGACTGGATGCCTTAAACATTTAATTTGCGTTATAATATTTAATGGATATTACGTAAAAGTAGAATGTCTGTGTTTTCAACAGCTACACTCCCTAAAAACCCTTGTGGCAACCATGGCTGAACCCCAAGGTCCTTTCTTGACTCTGCCTCCTGATCACACCGAGCTCCAGTGGATTTAAGTGGGAGTTTTGCTTGAGGAAAAGGGTGAAACTTGGGATTCGGAGCAGGATGTTCTGTGAAAGGACATTCACCCATAACCTATATTGCCTTGACTTGGCAGTATTGTTTTACCTTGTATGTCTGACACTCTCCCTTTCACTGCTTACGTAAGAAAATAGTTTGTACTGTCAACAGCTCTGTTTAACCTTTAATAATAAAATTAGTAACTCAAACCAAGAGGCCCAAGTCCTGAGGCCCATATTTGGGTAAAGTTTCCACTGAAGCCAATGGTAACTTTGCCAGGGACAGGGCTGGAAAAGCCCTGAATTTTGAACTCACAATTTAACCCAGCAAGCTTTTTCAGTAGCCTCTGTTTCTGCTCTCCAAAGAGCAACTGGGACTACGGTGGCAGCGAGAGGAAACGTTCCTGTACTTTCCATTTAATGACTTTATTGGACGAGACATCTGATGATACCAGGTTTTTCTAATTCCCATTTTTATAAGCGATCTAATGCGCGGAAACGTCAGTTCTGGGCATATGTTCCTGTCCCTGGAGTCTTGTTCAGACATTAGAGGAACATTTTCTGACTCAAAAGATAAACACTTCTGCTCGAGTTCAGGGACGGAAATTGTTTTCATCGCAGCAGGTGTTGCCCATTAGTTCTACTAGAACTGAAACCCTAAGCTGGGCTTTAAGGCAGATGCATAATCGAGCTCTTACATCATTGTGAGATGTACCGTACTTGAACCTTTTGCTTGCTGAGACTGTATTTCCTCCAAGAAACATCCTGTTTTGCAATCCCCCAAATTCCCCATGTGCCATACAGCATTAGGGATTTCATCACCTCCCGGGCACACAGGCTGTGCTTTCTGCACAAGACCCGGAGGGAGAGAGAGACAGAGAGCCAGACAAGTCAGAGGTTTCCATATTTCCTGATGGGACCATGTGATCCATGAAAGATGGCTTTATTTTCATCCCCCCCCCTCCTTCACTTCACGCTGTTTCCATTCTAGACCTGCTAGAGGCTGCTGATTGCATCATATCGAGGAAAGGATCATGCTCCCCTCAGTCCTGTTCAGTTGTTCCAGGTCCCATCTTGCTTTTAATGGCCTTGGCTGCTTTATTTCTGCCCTTCACCGTGTCATGTTTGAGAACAGGATATATTTCTTAGCAGTTTTTCATTTCGCACTGTCATTGTAAATCTTCGTTTATAACTTTAGGACCTAATTCGATTCATCTGAATCCACTGGGGATTGTTACTCTGGGTTTAAACAGAGGTTTGCCAGACCTCAGCAGGCTCTGACTTCCCTGAGTGGCTCCATCTGGGCACCCACCTGTGCTGGCAGGTCCTGAGCTGCACTTAAGCTCAGCCCCTGGGGACGTAGGGCTGTTGTGCTGAGCCTGTGTCTGGACCTTTGGGCTTGGTTTGGATTTCTCTGGGCCTCTGGAGTGTGGCTGACCACAGCTGTGGCTACTGGACCTGCTGACCTCTTGCCCAGGTGTTGGGGGCTGTATCTCTTTAGCTGGGGATGCTGCCCTGCTCTCATCCTTGGCCTGCTTGCCTGTCCCTTGCCAAGCACATTTCCATGGCTGTGGGAAGCAGGGTCGGGCCCTCAGCGGCTGCAAACCCTTTCAAGAGTGTTCACCCTAAGGACTGCACACTTGTTATATTTTGTACTGAGATTTGAGACCTGTTTGCAGCTCTGCTGCACTTTCACAGGTCGTGCCCTGACTGCAGTGCTCATTGTTGAACAAAAATGTTCTGCTTTTTTAATTACTGTTCAATTCTAGTGGCCTACCCAATATATAGAGGAAAATGGGCTGGATTTTTTTTTTCCCCTAAGCAATTTTGTTTGCTTGTGTGTTTGATCTTTTCCATATAACAGAAGAAGGATATAACCAGAGAATCATTAAGGGGTGAAAAGACCTCTGGTACCATCGAGTCCAGCCTGTGCCCCATCCCCACCTTGTCCCCAGCCCAGAGCTCTGAGTGCCACCTCCAGCCCTTCCT
>VZRR01010911.1:118398-174309 GCA_013398015.1 Oreocharis arfaki | reverse complement strand
CCCTGGACATGCTCCAGCCCCTCAGAGTCCCCCTGAATTGAGGGTCCCAGAACTGGACCCAGCCCTCGAGGGCCCTCAGCCGTGCCAGCACAGGGGGACAATCACTGCCCTGCTCCTGCTGCCACATTATTTTTGGGACAGAATGATGCTTAGAGCCACTGATTCCCTGGGTTATCACTGCTTGGCCACCTATAAAAGCGCAGATAAAATGGCCCTGACTCTGCAGTGCACCAAGCAGAGCTTTCACGAAAAGATTATCCCAGGAGTTTCCTGCTGGAGCTCACCCGGGCTGGAATCATCTCTCCGAGCTAAAACACTTTATGATCCAGCAGAGGTGTGCAGGGTAGAGAGGAGCAAAGGAGGGAAGATCTCGGCATGCCCATCCTAGGAGGGCATCCTGCCAGTGTTGCAGCAGCTGTCCCGTGCCGCAGGATGGATCCCGCCTGGCAGCAGCTGGAGCCCGGAGCAGCACTTTTCCCTCGTCCCACTAGAGGGTGGGTGCCGGTTGGACAAGCCGGGCTTGGGCTGGAGCTCTGCCGGCTTGGCAAGGGCACAGCGGGAGCGAAGCATTAATTTATCACCTAACGAGGGTGGCGGGGCTGCCAGGGCTGCCAGTTGGTACCTCACGGAATATTCAGCTTGGGGATGGATGCGGGAGTTTTCCCTCTCTGCTTCAGTCTCCGTAATCAGGAGATGCTCTGAGTGTTAATGATGTATAAATCGAGAGAGCCAAATGTTTGGGGTTTTTTTTAAGAATTATTTTTAGCAGCTTAAACCAATGTGTCTATACTTCGTTTCTAAATTAATTTGGGAGTTTTTCGTGTTGGCGTGTTCCACCAGGCACAGCATTTAAAAAGTGCTTTATTTAAAGATGGGAAAAGAGAAAAGAAATAGATCAGATCGCATTTTCTTTGGGTTTAATATTTGCAGAATCAGTTGTTTCGTGACAAAAAGACATAGAAATAAAACAGTCCCCTGATCACCCCCTCCACTTTGGAAATGAAGCCTGGTTCATGGTTTATAACAAATCTCAGTTTAGAAAGGATTTGTGTAGCCATCAATATCATCTCACCAACTTCCCCGAACTCCACTTCAGGTACAAGATATTATTTCAGGTTTTTTAATTTTTTCACCTGATCTATTTGTTTGCCTCCTGGGAACTGAGAATGCAATCTCTCTTCAGGTCTGAGCCAAATAATGTTGTAGCTGAACGATATAAATCATGTCCAAGACAAGATGGAACAAAGGTAGAAAAGAATAAAAGTTCATAAAGTTTGGAGGGAGAGAATTTATCTATGAAGAAATTGAATGCACCAACATTAATTTGGTGTTGAATAGGCAAGGAAAGGAATCAAAGCCCTTATAAACAGGGTAAGGTTAAGAAATAATCCTATGCAACTACTTCAGTGAGAAAAGATATTAATTTAGATAAGAAAAATATTTTTGACACAAAACTGAATTAATTTGTGAAGTCAAAGACTTGATCTCAAGAAGAGGGTGTTCAGATATGTTAATCAAGCTAAAATAAAGAGAGAAAAAGGAAGGACAGTCCTCCCACTTGGACATATGTTGCTTTATGACAGCCCCTGCCAGTCTTTCCTCTCTGGGGTAACATATTGCACACTTGTATGGAGAAGGGGAGTTTTTCCCTGGGTCAAGGGCAAAGTATTGCACAAGCAGCCCAGGTGCCTCGCAGGCGTCGTGGATCCATCTTTAATCTCCCGTTCCAACATCAGTGTTGGCCTCTGCTGGAGACAGGGGGAAGATGGATCACTGAGTCTGTTCTGGCGTGATAGTTCCTATGTTTTGTTCCATAGAAAGGGCTGTGATCAACAAAAGCACTGCCAGCGTCGGTCACTTGCCAGTTTATGAGCAATGGGATTGTTTGGCTGGTGTGTGCAGCCCCGGTTGTTTTTGCTGTTATTGAAATGTGACATTGGCTGACAGCTCTGTGGGATCTCACATATGGAGGCTCTGCTCCGCAGGGATGGGAGAAACCGGACAAATTGTAGAGGGTTTTCACATATGGGGCCAATTCATGCCTGATGAACCCCTGTGGAAGCTGTTGGCGCTGCACCAGCCGAGAGGCTGACCCGTCAGATCCACTGATTCATTGTGGTGCCGTTGTCATGATTCAAACACTCGAAATTTTCCCCCTAATGGGGGACCACGCTGAGTTTCAGCATGTCCTGCTCTGCTGCCCGCCTGTTTCTGTTGTTGTTACATCTTCTGGGTTGTTGTTTGTGTTTGTTTAAAAGGAGCACAGTGAACTAAGCTGGTGGTTGAAGCGGCAAATGTGGCTTAGTGGGATTATAAAGACGTTTGACGTTCTTTGCCACCTTCTTAAGTGTGTGACGTGAATGGGTATGAGAACAGGCCATGTGGATAAAGAGGAATCAGATGACAGAAATGAGACCAGAGTGGTGGAAAGCAGAGGAGATTGGAAAACCACTGGGGTTTGTTTGTTCAAGGACGGTCCCAATCCACCCTGAGTCCAAGTGGCTGAGAAGAAGGGAGATGTGTCTGGAGAAGGTGGTACCCTAAGAAGATGATCGGGGATGGAAGGGAAAGGAACACAGCGGGATTTGTGGAACTGGGAAAAGAATTCCCAGATGTTTCAGCTGGGTTGAAAGATGTGAGCAAGGGTGAGGGAAGATTCACCAGTGTGCTGTGCACGATTAAATGTGGCCTGGTGGATTTAATGGCCCGGGTTTGCAGCGTGTTAGAAGAGCTGATGAGGGCATGGATGCAAAGATACAACTGTTGTGCTGTTTTCCCAACGATTTTTGGCCATGGTTTAGAAAGCAAGGGAGAGAGGATGTCGGGATGAGTGAATTAGTAAAACCAAGCTCAAGTCTATTGTTACACACAGGCTCCCAGGGCATAGTGTGGGGCTTGCTTCCACTGCTTGCAGTGTGTTGTGGAGGAGGGGACTGGGAGAGGAGAAGTAAAACTCCATGAAAATACAAGTGTGAAGCTGGAAAAGAGTAGCAGGGCCATGGGCCCTCAATGAGAGACCAGAGGCATCGCATCTGAATAATGCAAGATGCCTCAGAACGGGCCGAAAGGGTGAATAAAAATCTGGTAACCGGAAAAAGAACTCTGTGGGTTATTTTTATCTTTAAGAGAGCTGGTAGTAATCCTAATTCCAGCTAGGAATACCAGTGGAGGCAGCCTGGGAAGGGATGTGGGCAGTGGAAGGAGAGTGGCTCAGGGTGGTGGAGAGAACTGGAGACACCTCCCTTTGCAGGCAGTGAGGGCCTGCGAAATAACGAGTCCCACCCCTCATTTCACTGTGTTTATGCACCTGTTCTGGCTGTTCCACGTGCTGCAAACTTTGGCTGGTGGGAGCCACAGATTACAAAAAGGAACGAGGAATTAAGTGTGGGCCCTGGGTTGTGGCTGTCCTGAAGGTGCCACCATGTAGTGCTTGCCTTGGAGCTGTCTTCTCCTGATCTTTTCTAACTGGGCAGACATGAAGATGTGTAAGCAGGTCACATCATCTGTCCAATAAAACACCAGGCTTTAAGAGCATTCATTCTTTTGTGCTTAAATTTTAGCAAACTGGAGTCAGCAGCAGTTGCTCCCTCCACAGGCCTAAACTCACATGTAAATTTTGAATCCAAGAATCCCACAAAGGTTTGGGCTGGAAGGGACCTTTAAGAAAACTGAGTTCCCATGGGCAAGGACACCTCCCACTATCCCAGGTTGCTCCAAGCTCTGTCCAGCCTTGTTTGAGGTAGAAGCTGGTGGGGTTTTAGCTTGGGATCCGAAAAAGGGACAGGAGGGTGAGGCAGGGATGGCATCCAAGTGGTGTTAGTCCGGTTTGTAGATGCACCATGAGAGAAGTGAAGAGCCAGGAGGGCAGATAGGTGGCACCTGGAGGGCACAGGGGTGAGATGGAGGTAAAAGGAAGATGCAGAGATGAAAAGAGGCTAAAATTGAGGATAAGGTTTAGAGGCCAAGCTTGTGGTCACTGTTAGAGACAGGAGGTTGAAGGTGAAGGACATTGAGCTGTTCAGTATTAACACCTTCCTCTCTTGAGTTCTCCTCACTCTTTTATGGGTTTTTTTTTGTGGTTCAGGCTCTTAGAGCCTGTTTCACACCCCTTTCACTGAGCACAGCCTTTCCCAGGCAAGCTGGGATGGGAATTACTTGGACTGGAGCACTCCAGATCCCCCAAACAAGAAGAAAATGCAGCTCCACACCAGCTCCACCAGTCCTGCTCCAAAGGCCAAAGTTATTCCTACAAAACTACTGATGTTACACTTAAGGATGGATTTTGCCACTGTGTTGGAGAGTCTGTGCACTCAGTGTGCAAGCAGGGCATCTTAAAAACCAATAATAAAATAAAAAAATGGTGTCACTGCCTTCCCCATCTTGCTTGTGTAATCTGCCTGCAGAATGCCTGAGCCATCTTCTCTCAATCTGGAGGTAGTTTTGGTCTCACAGAAATGGTTTTTGACGGGCCACCTCCGTCAGCCACTGTGTTTTGGAGCTGTAAAAATAAGAAAAATAATAATTTTGCTCCCTGAAAGCCAAATCAAACCACAGTGCAGATCTGACAGCTGTCCAGGCAACTGAAAACAATCAGTCATAAAGTGTCTTTAAATCAACAAATAGAGAACCGAAGAAATATCCAGTGAGATTAATCACTGTCAATTGTTCCAAGATTTTATAACAAAGGGGCAGGAGGAGGAATTAGTCCTGCAGACTTTACAGCCCCCTTTTTTTCTCCTTTTTTTTTTTTTTTTCAAAGGGCAACAGTTATCCAAGTCAGTAAAAATGAGGTAATTATATTGCAAAATTCTTTGGATGAGAACGAGACTTAATTCTAAAATGCGAAGCTACATTTACCCACAGCAGAAAATTGCTGGAAATCGGGTGAATAGCAGCTTGCATGTTTATTTTTCCTAGAAGAAAACAATTGACTCTTCAGAACTCGTTTGGAAGTGACTGAAAACAGATGGCAGTGGAGATGATTTGCTACCCAGAAGCATCAGGGTGGTTATGGATTCCTGGGGGCTCCTGTCGTGTTTGTCTGCCTTGGGCTCAAACAAATACAAACTGGACTGGGAAGCAAAAGGGGCTTTTCAGGAGTTCTCCATCACTGAGAGAGTGGGAATGCAGCTTTGTTCTTCCTTCTGCTGGGATCATTACTTTGGTGTATGCTAGGGGCTAGGCAGAGCTGGCACTACCTTCCTCAAATCCTGAAAACCCCACATTTTTATTCTATACCAGGGGAAAAAGGTGTCCAGAATTTCCAGGAAGGAGCTTGATAGGGAGAGGTGCCCTCAGAGTTGTTTGTGGGGTTGATCTTCCTGGTGACTCTCTGGCAGAGTTCATTTGTCCTCCAGTAAATCCAGGTGTTTGTGATTGTAATTCAGGACTCCACTGATAATGGAAAAAAATCTCCCTCCATTTTGTGTGCAGAAGCTCTGAGTGGATCCCCCAGTCGTTTTGGGGATCCCCTGCGCAATGGGGGGAAATAAGGAAGATGCTATGGAGGTTGGTTTTCTTTATCAGGATAAAGCTGGGTGTTCAGTGTTTGAATAAATCACCTTTCCCTCTGATGCTTTTTCAGTGTTAATACACCAAGAATCCGAACTCTCCTTCCAAGCCAACAAATAAAGGCATTAAATGGGAATTATGCTGAGTTTCCTCCAGCCAGAACACCCAAACCAGGCTTACTATTTTCCTATTAGCCACGGAGAACAGAGATATAATTACCCTTTTTCTATATCCTATATATGTATACTGTACAAGACATGGATTTTCAATGCATTTTATGCATTAGTCTTCATAATTTCTATGTCTGTGTGAGTTGCTGCATGGTTTTTGCTGTCCTGCTGATAGCATTGACAGAGCCAGGCATTGCTTGAATTAACTGCTCAGCCTGAGGACACCCATGGCAACACTTTGCTGATCCAGAAGAGTATTTAAGCAAATGTTTAATGATTTCAGATTGTCTGGGTTAGCAGTGTCCTGTGTTTAAAGGTGAGCTCTTAGATCCCTGCTTTGGTGGATCAGGGAGCAGGTGCACGTTCTCACAATGCTTTTTTTTTTTAAACGAATTTAAACAATGCTGAGGGGAGATTCCAGAGCAAACTCGCATTTTCAGGTCAGACCCGTGGTGTTGCAAACTGCCTGGGGTCTGAAGGTGGAGCTGTCCCTTTTTTGTCACCCTTTTCATCCTTGGTTTCAAAGATGAAGATGGCCCAGGTCGACCGCCCGTGCTGCAGCCTCTGGGGCAGTTCAGGCTTTCAGGGTTTGCTGATACAAGGTTAATTAGTGTAAAGTTTGACCCCTTGCCCCCCACTTTCTCTATCTGAAGTCACAGCTAAGCCCTTGGGCCTTTTTATTTACCTTGCATCTTATCTCTCTTTGTTCTCCTCTCCCCAGGAGCCCAGTTCTCTCTTCACGGCTTCAGCCTCTCTCCCTTTCTCCTTCTCTTGTCGTCACGCTGAGCCTCTGGAGCTCTTTTTGCTGAAGAAAGGCCGGAGTGAAAAGTCCCCACAGCCCAGCTCTCGCATAATCTGATCTGAGCTTAATCCAATTTGTCTTGGCAGGGAGTTTTATGGCTGGGATGGGCAGCCTCAGAAAGCAAACCTGTGCTGGCTGCACCGGGACATTCTCCTGCCTTGTTGCATCACGGCTGGCTCGGCCCTGGCCAAGGAGGTGTTGTGGGTTAAGGTTCATAAGTGAACTAAAAATGGATGGATGGTCTGTGGAGAAAGGGCCTTGCATCAGTCCCCAGCAGAGGAAGAAGCTGGGGCTGGGCAATTAAAAGCAGTTCAGTGAGTGGCTTCAAGGGCACTGAGGGAGCGGCTGGTCCCTGTGCAAGTCATTGGCCTTGGAGGTTTCTTCCCAGCTCCACTCTTGCTAGAGCCACCTCTGAGAGTTATCTTGTGGCCCCTGAGGGAGCTGGCTGCTTCCCCCTGCCCTCCTCTGGGGGGGTGGAGGGATGTGACTGTTGGAATCAGCTGGAAGCACTGATGAGTTGCTTAGATGGATTGCTAGAAACCCCTTTCTGCAGAGCATTTTAGTAAATCAGCTGCTGAAGCAGCTCTTGGTTACTGCCATCCACATTTCTCCCCTCACACTCGGTGAGCAGGATGAGCAGAGCAACCAGACCAGGTTTTTACGGTGGATGGGATGGGTCTGGCCCCACTGCCATTAGCAAAGCTCCTTCAAGGAGTACCAGCACTCCTTTCTCAGGAGGATTCTGAAGGATACTCTTCTTCACTGTGCTCAATTCAGGCTTTTGGGAATTTTGGTGGGAGCAGAGACTGAAGAGGTAGATGAGATGGTGTAAAACTGCTGCTTCCTGATAGTGCCCGAAACCACAGGTTTTTTCCAAGACTTTTGACCCTCTAGAGAGCTTAAACTTGTGGTGGTGGTGGAAATGTGTGTCCATAATGCAGCTGGGGCCCGTCTCTGAACAAAGAGTTCTTCAGGTGCCTGCTAATTTAGCTCATGGCCAGAGTGCTTTGGATGTGAGGAGTATTTTACCCATGTTTACAAAGGCATGAAATAGTGTTCCTTGTGTTAATGGTCCATTTAATAAAGGCCTTCCAGCTAGGCCATTTCAAGGCATTAATTGAACTTCTTGGGTGCTCAAGGCCATTAACCTTTGATTGTAGCCCACACCAGAGGCAAACAAATCACTCCAAGCTCTCCCCAGCCCTATTGCTCAAGCACAGCACAGGAATGTGGTACACGGTGGATAAATCATTCACCACGATATCATCAGGGCTGCTGGGCTGCCATCTAATTCTACTGGGGTACAGAATGTTACAAACCATGGCAATTAGCATTTGCAGGCACTGGGAAACCTGCTTGAGTGATATGCATGAGTCTGAACAAAAAGAGAAAAAAAAAGGGAGGAGAGAGAACCAGAGAAGCAGGGAGCTGGATGTTGGCAGGGAGCTGCAGCCTTCCCCCGGGCAGGTGCCTAACCTCTATGGTAGTTTGCTCTTATCTCTGCTGATCTGGACCATCTGCCAGGTCTTTTCCATCCCTGTGCTGGAGGCAGGGTTTGTTTGTGCCATAATGATGCCTTATAACGGGGAGTGCTGGGATGTAGCTGTGCACGTCTCCAGAAAATCTGAGAGGATCCAGAAAAAACACTGGAGACAGCTTAGAGCTCTGTATTAGAAAGTTTATTTTCTCTTATGCTTTCCTCGCTGTCTGGGGTAGTTTTCTGGGGGATTTGGATATTTTTAGCAGGGACTTTAGGCTGCAAATCGAAGTTGGTTTGCTGGCTCAGACCAAAGCTGACAGTCCTTCCCGAGGTAAAACTCACCCTGGCTCCTATGGGACTTGTCTGAGGTGACAGTGTTCAAGATTTCCTTGCTGGTGCTTTCTGGACTTGCTGTAACGAGCAGTCTGCGAGAACACCAAGAAAACAAATTAAAAATTACACTGACAACTCATTCTTCCCACAGAGCTAAACCAAGCAAACAAAAAGACCCTCCCAAACCTTGTTTTCCCATTCTTGTTGGTCTCCTAATTGCTTTTCCAAGAGGGGGCTTCCTCTTATTCCCATCCGGCTCCTCTGGGCACCCCCTTTCCCCTGGTTCTCCTGCTGGCTGAGTGCTGAGCTATCTGCTCATCTGAACCAGCAGGAGCTGTTTGGAGCTTCTCAGACCTCCACTGTTGGTTGCATCCCAACCCAATTTTGGTCTTCCAGTGCTGAAACACAAGCAGAGACTATTCTGGGAAGGAAAAGGCTCTGCCTGTCCAAAGCCAGAGGCTGGGACAAGCCCTCAGCATCAATCCCTGCTGATTCCAAGAAGCAGCTTTGGACTATTCTTGTGTGAAAAGCTGTCTCTGCTGCCCTGGGGCTGCCAGGAATCTGGAGGGGGCTACACGTGTGGTAGCCCCCAGTTACCAGTCCTAGTTCCCAATGAGAGGGACTTTGGTCCCAAGGACAATAAGAGCAGGATCTTCTGTGTGTCCGTGTCAACGTGACCTTGGAGCAATAGGACTGGAGGGTGGAGTCCCCAAATTTTGTGGCAAGTGGTTCCAGTCCTGCAGGAATCCAAAACCCTCCAGTGTGCTCATGAGCAAAATGAGGAGGAATGTGTAGCTACTGGCTTGGTTCTAGGACACTGCAGTCCCTAAGTCTAGCCTAAACTCGTTGCCAGAGCGATGAAAGAGCAGGGATGAGTTTGAGGGAGTGCAAAAGAACATGAGCTCACCCTGGAGGTCTTAAGCTGCCAAGGTTTTCCTGAAAAGGGAGCCGACTCCATGCAGACAGAACACAAGGACTCAAATGTCCCCAATAGGAAAGTTTCTATTAAAAAACCCAAATCCAGACATGTGCTTTTTTATTAATGAGAAAATTCTTCTGTTGTTTATGAGATCAACCCTTTAAGGGGGGCAGTGGGAGGAGAAGAAGAAAAGAAGCTGTTTGTTAGCAAAACGAAATCCAGACAAATATTTATAGCTACTTTCAAGTGGCTTGTTCTAACATGAGTCGACTATCCTTAATACCTTCCCTTTAGCACCATTAAGCATCTCACTGGCACTCAGAACAAATTTATGAATGTCTTATAAAAGTCAACAAGCCGCAGGAAAAAAATAAATAAAAAAGAGCCTTATGCAAACAGTGCTTCATTGCAAGAACTCAAACAAAGAAGGTCACATTCATCATTTGCTCCTGGAGAGGGAAAGCCAAGAAGACGGATGGATGATGACACAAGACCTGGCTGAGTTTAAATCCCCACCTAACAGGAGTTTCTGGAGGTGCTGCCAGGGTGGCCACACTCTTTGCAGGCTGCTCTCCTGCCACATCTCACACCTTCCAGTGGTTGCTGTTCTCCATCAGAGCTCTTGTGTGGCCACATGAGTCTGACCTGCAAAGTCACTTGAGGAGCTGAATTCCTGTCCAGCGGAGTGTGCTGGGCAACGGGCTCAATAAAATTAGGTGGAGGGAACCCAAATGGTTGGAGCCTGTCTGTCAAATAGAGGGAAGGGTATCAGCATGGGGGAATTGAGGGTAAATCAGGTGGTCAAATGTGACTTCACTCAAGTGTGACCTAAAGGAACATTCTTACTCCATTAGGATATAATGTTCATTTTCTCAGCAGCTTTTAAGAGTTGATATAAAAAGTTTTGGTTGTTGTAGGTGCTGGTTCCCCATTGCATTCAAGCACTGTGATACACGAAATGGCAATTCATTATCAGGAGCTTGCTGCAGTTAATGAGTGTTTTTATCAGTTCTAGAAAGCTCTGGAGCCAGAAGGGTGATTTCACCATGAAAAGGCTGTTCCTTCAGTGACACAGTGAAAAAGGGAGGACACCTGCATGGTGGTCTCTAGAGGTTAAAGCTGGGTTGAGCAGGGGCTCTAGGAGGAAGAAGGTTCAATTCAGAGCATTCCCAGTCATCCACTGTTCTGGGGAGACATTTGGGACTGGGTTCAGGTATGGAACACTGGGCTAAGCCTGGCTTTAGGGAAATGTCAAACCAGTGAAGAGATGGGGATTGTGGAGAGAATAAGCCTTGCTGGATGAGCGATGGGGAAAAAGTTTAGTCTGCACAGAGGATTGATGATCCTGGGTTAAACCTGAGACTGGGGGGGTTTTTTGTAGCTGGGGTTTTGGCTAAACACTCATTCCAGTGGGAAAACTCCTTTCTTTTGGCACCTGTGCATTTTCCGATGAATCCCTGAATTGTTCTTTCAGCTCTCAAACCTGCACTCTATTTTCCCTTTCCCTAGCTTTGGGAAATCTGCTCAGATTTGGAACAGAGGGGGTTTGTATTCTTTTCTTGCAGTGATGAGGAAGCACACGTGTGTGCACACAGGTCCCACCCCGACACAAACCCAGCAAACACAGAGCTGCACTTCCCTGAAATCAGAGTCGTGTCCCACCGGGTGATCAGTGCTACACGAGGGAGCTCACCCCTTTAGCCTCCAGAGCTGTGAAATTCTCTGAGTTCTGGATAAATGCAGATCCCAGTGTGCATTAAATGACAGAATTCTGCTGCTGCTCTCCTGTCTTTGCTGTCATGCAAGGGATGCTGAGAAACTCTGCTCCTAAATATAGGCTGGAAAGTCACTGCTCCTTGATGGGGTTTAGTGCTGCCTCCAAGTCAAAAGCCTCAGTGGGAGTGGGGCACAATTTTCTTGTGTCTATTCTGGTTTGTGCAGGGTGATAACCCAGTGGAAAGGAAGCTGTTGCAGGATATTTGTCTTTTTTTACCTCATTTTAACTCATTTTCCAGCAAAACTGGAAGGTCTATGCCTGTGAAAGAGCCTGCAAGTTCATGTGAAGGGGAGTGGAAAAAGCAACCCTCAAACTTTTCATCACTCACACAGGAAAGAACTAAAGGAACAAAAAAAATCAAGTGAGGCATGACAAAAAAAGAGCCTCAAGGCTTTGAACAGGTTTTTTTAGGGTAAAGTCTGCCTGCTGCAGAGTTAGACTTTCTCCTGCCCTGAAACCACGCAAAAGTTAAACAGTTCAAGAGTATCTGCTGCTGTAAATTGTTATCCAGAACCCCAGTGCTTTTGGCTGCCTGGGCTTTATCTCTCATGTGTGTCTTTTCCTTCAATATTTAAGGTAATTTTCCGCTTTATGGCATGACGCAAACCAGTAACAAACCCCTCAAAAGTTTCTTTAACCGCTTGTTTTCTTCCAAACATTTTGTCTTGCCGAATTATTGAGTCAGCTGGAACGACCTTGACGTAAACAAATACTTTGGAACTCGTGTGAGGATCAAAGACAAAAGAATGTGAAACGGAGGCCGGAATCTGGAAATGATCCACGTGAGGTTGGCATCAGCCTCCCATCTTTTCTTCATTCATTTTTTTGTGATTTGGAGCCCAGGGTAAATTTGTCCTGTCCAAAAATGAAGAAAAGTGACTTTCAGGCAGCGGCACAATGGTTGCAACACTGGCATTTATAAAAATTAATCTGCTTTGTTTCCTGCTTTAGCAGGATGATAGATGATTAGATTGATGATGATCATCAATATAAATCACAAATGATGTGGATTAAAGCCTCTGTTGTTTTCTGATGGCTCGTTTGCTTGGATTCTCTGACTGGACCGGAATTGTAGCTGGAAAAAGTAGCAGGTAGCACTTAACTGCAGGTTAAGGTCTTTGAGAAAGTGTGATTTTTCTGTAGAAATTCCCTCTGATCTCTTTAAGAAATTAAGAAATTGGGAGTTCAACATCACTGGGCCGTGTTTATGAATTTTTAATTTTTTTTTTTTTTTTTACTCTTACCAACTTTGAAACAAATGGATCAGCTGGTTGTCACTTCTAAAGGGAGCAGCCAGAGCTGCATTTAATAGTAGAGTCAGAACTTTGCTGCAGTGCTCAGATGGAATGAGGGGTGAGTTGTGCTGGCAGGAGCAGTTCTGCTTCACAGTTTTTCTGACTGCTGGCGCTGGAATTGAGAGGAGGTTTTGTCGTCTATTAAAACTGACATTTAGCTTTGCTTAAGGTGACTTAAAAGTCTAAAAACAAATGCTCTGGAAATTTCATGTGCTGCTGTGTGAAGTGCAGAGAAATAGAAGCTCTTTTCAGAAGCGGCCTCTGATTTTTGTGAACCTCCCCTTTGAAATGCTCGATCTCAAACCCTTGAGCTGAGCTTGGGAGCATCTGCAGCTTTCCTTGGCTTTAGTTGGAAAAGAAAGGTGATTATCTGTGAAAAGCAGGCCTGCTTTGTCCCTTAGGTTGGACATTGAGGACAAGAAGACATTTCAGCACCTGTCTGACACACTTGATTGTGTTATGGGGGTGCTCAGAGCTGAAATAACCCAATTCCCCAGCTCTCCTGTATTTTATCTTGTAGCCTGCTCTTCCCTGTTGGCAGTGGGAGGCTCTCTGGAGTTAAGGACAAGAGTGGTTTTCTCTTTAAAAAGTTCCCCATATCCCCCTTGATGCTGAAAATAATAAAATCCCCACTGTAGCTGTCACATCTCCTTTATAGGTTTGTTAGGTTTCTGGTGAGCAAAATGTTAAATATCTGAGAATTTGATTTTCCAGGATTTTAGTGGCATTAAATAGTAGATAGACTTTTTTGGAAACCTGTTTCTCCAGTAGCTGTAAGTTCCTAACAGTAACAAACAAACGAAAATTTGAGTTTTTTTCCCAGCCACACAATCTTTAAAATATTAACAGAGTTTTAGACATTTTATTTGTGCTAATAGTAGTTTTCCCAGCTGTTGGAGCTGATCAACACTTTCATTTTCCTCCCCTCCCAGCCCATCAGACATTTTATTTTAGTTTTTAACAAGAAGGAAGCTGCGTTGACTTCTTGGTCTTATTCCTAAAAATATATTTCTGAGTGCAATTAAAGGAGTCTTGTCACCAGTTCCTGGATTGCACAGAAGTCCTCTCTGATACTGCTGGGCAGCATTTTGCAGGCATAAATATGGGAGAGAGACTGCTGCCATTGTGACACAGCACCGAAATACTTGGTATTTATTTGTACATGCCAGCCCAGCTCTGACATCAGTGGCACCAGTGTAGATCTAAATCTTCCTGGGACATTGCAGTCCTGCACTGTGGCGTAACACCGGGACAGAAAAACTCCCAGTAACTTTCCACTTGCCTCATGGAGACCCTCTGCTCACAAAAAAACCCCCTCTTCCTTGGAAAAGTGGGGTTTTTTTATTGTTCTTTTGCTTTTGTCGGGAAAGGTGATGTGTCAGTGGGTTGGATGGAGCTCAGAGTAGGGGAAAATGGCATTCCCAGGACTCGTGTTAGAGCCACTGCAAAGGGCAACTTCGCTCTCCAAACTTTTTGGGGGACGCATGGTCAGACAGGGAACATTCCTGAGCATCCTTCTGGTGCAGAAAGATGCCTGGGGCTGGAGTGTGGGGAAAAAGCTGGGGACTGGCCAGGATTGTGGTGCAGGGGAATTGAGCATTGCCCGTGCTTCAGGAGCACCAAATCCTTTGGAACCGAGCATGGATTTGCCCTCTGGAGTGGCCACTGAGACCTTGGCGTTGCCAGAGGGATTGGAGAGGGGGTGGAGGAGGGAGGGAAGACTCGAGGTGGTGGCTGAGCACAGACACTGCCTCGTGCTCTCCAGAGCTTGGCTGCAGCTCCTGCAGCTCTGACACTCCTGTCATCTGCTTGGGGACATTTGACAGATCTGTCCTGATTTGTTGTATAAAGAACTCAGCAAAAAGCATCAATTCAATCCCTCGTAAGAGCATCAGCCACAACTTCAAAGGGGCAGATGAGGAAACCAGTGTCTGCACTGCTGCTGGTAATTCTGGTCCTCTCTGGTTTATAAAAGGAGGGGCAGCGGGGAAGTTGCACAATCTGGGAACTTGAATGGAAAATGAAGAGGATTCACAGAATCAGATAATTCTCCTGAGGGAAAAATAAACTCCCAAGGAAGTGAGTGGCTGGGTATTTTGAGCACAGAGGTTACCAGCAAATGAGGATCTCCCAGACCTGGCTGCGTGTGGCCCTTTGCTCTGCCGTGCAGCTCAGGGTTCAGAACATCTGCCACTCATGGCCAGGGGGGGTTTTGTGGAGAGAAACAACGTGCCTTCATCCCTTCCCTGAGTGAAGCTGGGCTTGGTGGGTTGTACTGATGATTCCTGTCTCGATCTCAGACATTTCTGCTAATAAAGTGCCTTTCAGCTGGTGTGAGGGGATGAAGCAAAGCACTGAGTCAGCCCCAGCTGAGTGACACCAGCCCCAGTGCCACCCAGTCCTGCCTGCTGCACTTCAGCTCCCGGTTATGGCACAGCAGGCTTAAAAATGAGTTGACTTTCACCGATCCGTGTCTGGGTTACCTTTTCTCCTTCCATCTCCGTTCAGCTGGCAGTGGGCTCTCAGGCAGCATTCCCACACTCCTTGGAGGAGGCTGCTCTTCACACCTGCTGATGTTAAACGCTTTGGGACCACGGTTCTGCAGGTTCTCACTGTCCCTAAAGACCGGGGTGGGACGGGATCCTGCTCTCCTTTCTTTGGGTGTTCTAAGGACTGGGCCTTCTCCTTGGACTGGTGCCCAAGGATTTTTACAAGTCCAGACTTTCACTCTGCCCTTGAGAGCTGCTAGGGGTTTCTCCCAGGATTTTGTGTATCTGTGTCTTTTCCTGGCCTGGCTTTTGGGGGAGAGAAATGCACAAAAAAAAGTGCTAAATTATCTTGATATATATGATAATTAGTTATTATTTGTAAATGAACAATCAGGCTCTCCCTTTGGCCTAATATCCATCAACTTCCAAATGTCCCTTCGGGAGGGAATGCATTACTATTTATTTCTAATCAGATTTTTGTTGTCTTCCCCTTTTACCTTAAATGCCTGAATCAAAATATTTTATATTACGCAGCTGGAAAGAGAATTTGTTGTGTTCAACGTCCTGTTGAGGAGTGACAGAACAGATAATAGGCACAGTTATCTGTAGAATTGCACTGCACACAGGGCAAACAGAGTTTTACAAACTTATTACTATTATTGCTATTATGACAAAATTATTACTACGACACCATATTTATATTCCATGTATTACTTGCAAAATGCAGCTTATTCCCATCTGAGATGGAGTTCAGCTGATTCGTTTTCTGTGTTGGTGTCCTTTGAACTTGAGGCTGGCAGGTGAAGGAAAATAAACCCAGGAATAATTTGTATCCTGGTTTTGTAGTCTTACTGCAGCATCTTTGTGCATCTGGTTCTGTGACGAGTTTTGGGGTGGCACAATGTAAACTGGAAATCCGTGATGAACTCAAAGGGAAACTTCACAGGAGGAAAATAATCAATAAGAGCTTTTTTCTGATTTTTTATTTTAATGTTTAAGGCCCATCCAAGGCACAAAGAGTGGATGAATTATGCCTCTGCAGAGTCCCCAAAACGTAGCAAAAGCAGTTTATGTGGAAGCTCAGATTTCCATAACTGAAACCATTTACTATGAATTTCCCAATGTCAGGAATGAAAGGATGAGTGAGGACACGGACAAAGGATCCACATTACTCCTGCTTTAAAAATTAGGACAAATTAAAGCAGCTTGAGCGCTGTCTCTTTCCTTACCATTCCCTGTTTTTCTGCTGTGCAGTGGAGGAATTCCAGCCACGTGCCCATCACTTTCCTGCTAACTCTGCCTGCTTAGATCCTGGTGCTGAAGAATATAATTTCAATGGGTTCCTGCAGGTTTGTCAGAGCGGGGATGTTGTCCACAACACCAGTGGAACTGGGCAGAACTGGTCACAGTGGTTTCTGGAGAAAGAGATTTCTTCCATTTCTCCAACAACTTCCTTGCTTTGCCTGTGTGAATTTTTCTAAACCTTCAAGACTGTGACCATAGATTGGGGAATTCAAGCAGAGTTTTTGCAGGGAATTGCAATCTTTAGTGCTTGAGTCTGTGGGAAGGAACGCAGACAGAGCTGTGCTGTGTCATCCCAGCAGAGTTCCTGCAGCTCGGGTCTGATTTGGGTCACAGCAACCGTGGAAGGAGAAATCCATAACACAGCAAGAACACAGTGATATTTCCCTTGATTATGCCTTCCCAGCTGGCAGCTGAGAAACTTTTTGAACCAGAGATTTGTTCCTCTTTTTCCCCCCTCTGAGATCAGTGGCAGCTGTGGGCACTCAGTAATCTCTGAAGCCTGGACTACTATATTTAAGTACCTAAATATAGACATAGAGGCCTAGGACCCCATGGGTACCACTGAAGTGGACTGGAAACTTCCCATTTGCCTTTCTGGGGATTGGATCAGGCCCTATTTCAGGTAACCAGCTTGAAACAAACAAAAAAAAAATGGAGTAAAATTGGATGAAGTGGCTTGTGCAAGATGGTCGAACAAATGGGACAAATGGCTGGCAAGGCTCGGGAGCTCTGGATGCCATTCCTGAGCTCCCACTGCCAAATTAAATTCGCTCCTGTATAGAAAGAGCTCGTGCTGGTGAGCCTGTTGTAGAGGTGGAAAGGCATCTTAATGGCATCTTCTCAGGGAACAGAGCTGCAGGGGTGTTTTGTGCTGCTCTTTACAGCAGTGTCTGGAGAGCAGCAGCTCACAGGATGCTGTAGCCTGGTTAGCAAAGGGGTTGAGACGCAACCTCCATCTGTTGGTCCAGAAAGGATTCACTGTTTCCAGTCCTTCTGCTCACCCCGAAGTTCACACGTGCATCTGGTTATGTAATTTTGTACCTCTGTTTGAAACCAAGGCATTTAGAGAGGGGGAAGGCAGGGAATCGGGGTTTGCTGTATCAGTAAATAGGAATAATTTGGGGATTTCTCCTGCTCAGGCTTCAGCTCCTAAACTGGTGGCAGAGAGATGAGCCAGCCTGGCAGGGAGCTGTGCCTCAAGCATGTGCCAAGGCCAGATCCCTCTCCCTTTGGAGGCAGGGAGAGTTAAACCATTGACTTCACTGCAGTTGGGTTAAGCCTGTAAATAGTTCCTAACACTTGCATATTATTAGTTGCTCTCATGGCCAGATCTAAGCATACTTGATCTCTGGAGGAATTTGACTTTGCATACAGCCAGACATTCCTCATTTCTCATTAGCTGGGTAAACACATGCACAGAGAAGTTGGGTTTGTCCTCTCAACACAGTTGCTTCTTCCTGAGAGGGTGATGAATGGCCTTGTGGAAACTGTGTGAAACACAACATTTCTGGAAAGAAATCCACAGTTTGTCTCACAACGAGCCGTGGCTGTGACAGCTGAGCAGGGGAGGCTCAGGCCGTGCATAGGTTGAAGTCTTTTGTGATGTGGGGCCTTTGGCATGTGCTCTGCATGTCACAGAAGATAAGGACAGCAAGTGGGTGCTTCAATAGCTGGGATGGGAATCCAGGGGAATGGCAGGGAGCTGTCATCCCATGGCTGTAGCAAAGGGCATGGGAGAGGCTTTGGGATACTGTCTGTAATTGTGTTTTGCTTTTTACTGTATTAAACTTGCATAGAGCTGTAGAATGGTTTGGGTTGGAAGGGACCTTAAATTTCAACCAATTTCAACCCCTGCCATGGGCAGGGACACCTTCCACTAGACCAGGCTGCTCCAAGCCCTGCCCAGCCTGGCCTTGGACATTTTCAGGCACCCTGTGCCAGGGCCTAACCGCCCTCACAGGGAACAATTTCTTCCTAATATTTAACCTAGTTTCCCCCTCTGCCAGCGTGAACCCATTCCCCTTGTCCTGTCACTCCAGCTCCTGATGCAAAGTCCCTCTCCAGCTTCCTTGTAGTCCCTTCAGGCGCTGGAAGAGGATATGAGGCCTCAATGCCACCTTCTCCAGGCTGAACCCCAACTTCCTCAGCCTCTCTTCCTAAACTCCGTCTCTTGCTTCTCTTCATCTTTTGCTCCCCAGTCCAATTTTATGCTTGTCCTTCCGCAGTCATGCACCAGGAGACTTCCCTATAGATTTACCAGGAGGAAAAGCCATCAGCAGGTGCATTGGCACCTCCCACCAGTGACTGGGCTGCACTGGCAGTGCTGGAGTAGCAGCCAAAAGGCAGGAGGCTGGATCCACACAAAAGGAGACTCTCAGGGTCTGAGCTGCCTGGGCTCTCCCTCCCTCAGTGGTCACGGGAACGGTCACAGGATTTTGGGACTGCGTGATCCAGCTGGTCCTGAGGTGGGAGATGGCTCAGAGCACTGGAACAGCCAGCCCGCTGTGACAGGACAGGGCCATGGCTGAGATAAGGCTGGGCACCTTCTTAGTACTGCTGGGAGTGCTTCAAGCTGGGTTTTACTCCTTATTGAGAGCCCGTTCTGATCCTCATTTCAGCAAGGCCAAGCTGCTGTGTCTCAGCCGATGCAAAGCGCTTGTGGTTCGTGTTGCTCTCCGAAGAGCTGAATGAGTTGCATCTTGCCTGATATCTCTGGGCAAATTCCACGCAGAAGGCATTGGGCAGCCACACCCAGGGCCAGAATTTGCTCGAAAACGCCAGGGGTTGGTTTTCCCCCCCAATGCTCTGCAAGCAAATGCAAAACACAAAGCAATCCATTTTAATCTGCAGTTTCCCAGAGCAAGGGTTTGGACCTGGACGTGTGGGCACGAAATGAGTCTAAAATTAGACTTACCTAACCTTCAATTAAGCTCGATATCTAAGCATCCGTGGGAATGATCCCCAGGCCTGGAGTTATTGCCTGCTGAGAGCTGAGCTGTTTCCCTGTCTGAGGGTAGTGCTGTATTGTTCTCTGAAGGGCTGTGTGAGTCACATCTTATATGAGTTGTTTTATCACTGTAATTAGTCTACATATTGAGGGGAAAAAAAAATAAATAAAAGAAGGGTATACAAAAGGATAAAGGCAAAACATATTAGGAGCCCCTGTAAAATCGAGGGGCTCTCCATGTGATTTTTTTTTTTTTTAGCTGACAAATAAAACATTTCTAACTTCTTTCATTTAGGCTTCCACAGAAATGTCTCTCCCATATGTCAGTGGTGTAATCTACATAATGAACAGGACTTCACAGATGGACTGGCTGATGCAAGGGACATTCTTTAATATTGACAGCTACTGAGCTTTTGCTTCCTATGTTGCATAACTTCAGAAAAGTGCTGTAGTTCAGGGGAGGTGAGGTTTTGTTCCAGAATAATCAGTGGCACGAAGTAGCTGGAGGAAAAGTCAGCCATTAAAAAGAGAGGCCCCCAACCAAAACCCTTTTTAGAATGTGTGGGCCCTTTGAAAAACAAATAAACAAACAAACCCCACTCTGATTTCATGCTTTACTTTTTGACCAATGTCCTCAAGTTAATGGGTTTTTTCTCCCCACAGTTTATGCAATGATACAGCTCTTCTCACTGTCTTGGAACTTGTTTGTGCCCTTGGCTTCTGAAGTTTTTAAAACTTGTTATAGGTTTTATTACAAATGCTTTTTTTAAACTAAAGGCCTTTTAGGAATGCAGGAAAATATTTGTTTTGAAGTCCAGCTTTCACCTTCATTGCTTTCCTTGGCCAAAACTCACCACTTATTCAAATTCACAAAGTTCTAGGACTTCAGATTTTATTTCTGTAACCCTACTTGGTAGGTTAGAGATCAAATCCCTTCTGGATCCTCTCTCTGTCCTTCTCCAAAGATGCTTGGTGGTGACGTGGTTTTAAACTCTGGCTCAATCTCCTCTGCCAGTTATTGCTGGACCAGGGAGGTAAAGTCAGAAAGGTTGACTTTACTATGACCGTGTGTCCAGGACTTGGAAAAGCTCTGTGGAAAACAAAAGTCTAGTTTGTATGAAAGAGGACATTTTCTTTTGCTGTTTTATTGAGATGGGTCATCCCAGCCAAGAGCCTGGAAGACATTAAAGTCGATGTGATTGTCACAAACATTGAGGGTTTCATTTTTTATTTTTGTTTTTATGAACCAGCTACACTTTCAGAGAGTCTGAGGTGGAACTGCAGCCCACAAGGAGGCATGAAGGTGACATTTTGGTTATCCAGGAACAACAGTAACACGCAAGAGTTCTCAGTTCTACGTGTGTGGGGAGAGTATAAAATTTTACGAAGTGATGGTTTCCAGTATAACGAAAGATATCTCACTCTTGGAGTGAAACTCAGGCATCCACCCATCCAAAGCCTTTGCCTGAGGCCTCCCCAAACTCACACTCTCCTCCTTTGTTCCCCAGAGTTGCCTGATTCCTGGGTCTTCAGCATTTATTCTGTCCCCCAGGGTATGTCCAGCTGAAGGTGTGACTGCTCCCCTCTTGTCTCTGTACCAGCAGAGGTGTGACAGCACTGGCAGCTGCTTGGTGGCCAAACACCTTTGCAATATTTCCATGGAGAACGTGAGTTCCCTTCCCCAGGGATTGTACCTGTCCTCATGGAGAGGTGTTTTTTCTTGACTCAAATCAGCTTCAGGCTGAAGAGTTCCTTTCATGAAAGTTCCTCTTCCACCTTTCCTCAGACCGATTTCAGGTGTTGCACGTGATCATCTCTCCCCTCCTGCCCTGCCTGCGTGGGACTGTGACCTCTGAATGCCTCCCTCTCTATTTCAGGCATATTGTCCTGGTATTTTTTGGCCCAGAGCCTGCAGCCTCTGCTTTGCTGGCTGGAACAGCTTCCCAGGGACTCGCAGGCAGCTGGAGGTTGAGCTGGGAATCGAGTCCGTGCTCCTTGAATCCCAACGAAATGCTCAGCCTGCTCTCACCTCCTTCGCTCTTCTAGAGGATCTCCCAGGAGAAAAACGTTCTGCTGAAGCTGTACATGAAACCCTGGGTGCCACAAGTGGGATGCATCCATTTATTTTTGGTCATATTAAGGAAGGCCCCTCTTGGAAGTGATGTCTGTCCTCAGCTTCCAGAGTTGCACCGGCCTGATCCCCTCTATTTTGGAGTAAATTTGAAGCCAAACTTCAGTCTCAGAATATTTTTATCTGTCCATCAGTAGGTTCTTGAGCTTGGATAAATATCTCATCACTGTCAGATGCAATCACGTGCTCCAGGCAGCATTTATGCTTTGATCAATTTGAGATTGCCTCGGGGAAGGGGAGAGAGTGGTCCCACCTCAGATAATCCATGGCAGGAGGAGGGAAGTGAGCTCTGGATTTATTGTTATTGGCTGGGTGTAACGTGATGCAACTGCTGCACAATAGAAAATGTGGTTGCATTTCTAGACTGAATGATTCCTGGTTGAATTTCCATTCAGTTTTGGCCTTTCCTGCTAATTCATCACTGGTACACAGGCCATAATTTCTTTCAGCATATTTTAATTCCAGGCTAGCAACTGGTTTCCTAAGAGAGGTTAATCTTTGGGATTTTATTGATTTTTTTGGCCTCACTAATTAAAACTCAATATCTAGATTATATAAATTAACTGAAATCTGTTAGAGAATACACATAATGTTATTTTCTCCTTGACTGGATGAGTGTGTACCATTTCCAAAGTTAACAGGGATCCTCCATCCTAGGACTGAGACTCCACTTGTTCTTTTTTTCAAACCTTCAGAGTAAAGCAATTTTTTTCTTGTGTTTAAACAAAGTTTCCTGCATTTCGCTGTGCTCATTCCCTGGATAACACAGGGAAGATTCTGACTTTGTCTTCTTTTCTCTCCCTGTCAGGTATTTATCCACTAAGCTGTATTCCTGCAGTTATGCAATTTCCTGCAGTCTTCACTGTTCATTTAAAAATAGGATTTTTGCTTTCTCAGTCAGAGGGCCGTTTAGCATTTCTCCTCTAGGCACAGGAACCAGCAGGAATGTGGCATTTGGACTAGAGATGATCTCCAGCCCTGTGCTCTCCCCTGCAGGACACTGCCTCCTGCTCTCCTCTGCGTGGAGATAAGCCCACCTATGGCTATCACACCAGAATATTTACCAAATGGCTTTTATTCTCCTTGCACACGTGTCCCCCAGCCCTCGGCATGAGGGGGTGTCACCTGGGAGCTCGTGCTGAGACAGTCTCACCTACCCCTCCTTTTTGTCTTCCCTGTGTTTTCTGCCTTATTATAACTCAGCGAGGGACAGAGCAAATGTTGGCTTCCCTGGCTGCTCAGTGCAGTGGCAACTCTTTTTTAAAAAAAAAAAAAAGAATTAAAAAAAAAAAAATTAGTCCTAATTAAGGAGTTGTCCTCATGATTTGTGGTTTTGTATACTGGCGAGCAGGCCAAGGCTGTCTGATTTCATTTCTGTAAAAGAATGTAACTCCAGCTCCTTGCCAGGTTATACCATTCCCCATGCCGGGCAGTAGATAATTTCTCATGGTCCCAAAGCTTTCAACAATACTCTATTATGTTTCATGACTCATAAATGGGCTGGTGCCCATGGAAAGCCATGTGGCTCTGTGCAGGCAGCACAGCTCCCCGCAGTAGGTTTGAGCTGATTTCATAGCCTCCAGACCTAGCACGGTTTATTATTTTTATGACTTGCTCACTGTTCTCATTGTTGCTAAGGCCATATTGCATCAGGAATAAAATTCAAGGCCCCGATGCATTTCTGTGCGGAATGAAAAGCACAAAACGTGGAGCTGCCATTGGAGGCAGAAGAAAACAAGACCAAACAACGGGCTGGACTCAAGTCAGGTCCAACAGCTCCTTGAGATAAGCAGCTCCTATGAGCGGGAGGCAGCTGATAGATACGATATTATCTTCTCTGTCAGAGCTGTGGGGAGGATTCTTGGCTCACCTGTGCACTCAGGGCTCTGCTGATGGATGTTGCCCACCTTCTCTCTGTTAAATCAGAATAAACTCAAGGGTTGGAAAGATAGGATAAATAATCCTGAGCCTGCTCCGGCAACGGGAGCTGAATCAAAGCAGCCAAGTGTGACTTGCAGAATTCCTTGCTGCTCTCAGCCTGCTGAGTGTGTGCAAACACAAGCGAAGCCACAGGCCAGCCCTCCACACCTGAGCAAAGGCTGGGAGATTTCAGTGGTGTGTTTGTCCTGCTTTTATTAGTGTCCATGGAAAAAAACTGCTGGCTGGCTCCTGTCCGAGGGATTTTTTAATCCTATTGTGATTTCCTGGGGTTTAGATTCGGCTGGCGTGATCTCAGCAGCCTTGTGATATGGGGAGGGCTGTTCCAGAGGGGCTGGGGTGGAATGGGAGCCAAGAGGGGATCAGTGGAGGAGCGTTGAATGGAGTGGTTTTGTCTGCTGTTGTAAAGCTGTTTTGTAACACTCAGATAACTTCTTGAAACTGCTGCCAGGTACTCTTGCAAGCGTATGACTGTGGAAATAGCTGCTTGAGTAATAAAAACAATAGAATTTGAAAAAAAAAATATTATTTATGTTATTATTTTTTTAAAATTTAGCTTGGGTAATAAAAACAAACACGTCAGTATTGCTTTATTGGCCTAGTTAGATCTGCTTTCAGAGTCTTATATTCCAGGCTAAGACAACGTTTGGGTTGTAATAATACAGGCTGAGGGGCTATTTATTTTTTTAAATATAATAATCCCTTTCCTTCACATATTTGCTCAGTTTCTTGTGGAACCATTCATTCAGCCTTTGATAGTTGAATTTTTTAAAAATTGCTCCCAGATTTAGCCTCAAAAGAACATGCAATAAAGCTTTTTAAAATGCACCTTCTTGTTGTAGTTGCTCCTTTTTAATATAATTTCCCATTTGCTATTTCTCTCTTCTCATTTAGCCAGTTAGGCAGTTTACAATGCACATATTTACTTGAGAGGGCTGAATATATTTGGTCTAGTGAAAGAAAAGTATGTTCCACAAACAGATCTGTTCCTTCAGCAGAGCTTCATCTGGTTAGCAAATTTTTCTCCTTTTTTTTTTGGAAGGAGTCTCAGCAGTACCATCGGGAATGGGCACGGCTGCTTGAAACAATCACTGGGCATTTGTACAGAGGGCGGGGACTGGAGTCGGGGAGCTTTGAGAAGCAAAGCGTGTGTGGATCTGCTGCGATGCCTAATGACTCATTTAGCGCGCTGCGCTTAATGATTCTAATGAGCAGATGTGGTAATGCTGCTGCCGTCCTCACCATCTTCCTCACCCCTTTTCCCCCCTGAACCAGGCTGAGCAAATAAAAACCCAGCAGCAGCCAGGGCTTAGGCAGGCTTGGCTGGCAGCAGGGCCGTGTATTCAGCACCCTGGGCAAGATGCAGAGCCGAGGTGGGATCCAGGTTTCCCACAGCCTGGCCCACGCTTGTGGCTCCCATGGATTTCCCACGAGCTCCAGCAGGGAAAATTCCCCGCCGTGGACCCAGCTCGGGGACTGAAAAGGGAGGATGAGGTGCCCAGCTGTAATTAAAAGTGCCTTCCTATTAGTCCGTGCAGCTGGAGCCAAAGGATCCGTGCTCTGATGCTGAGGGAGGCAGGAGCAGTAATTAATTAGCTGGATGAGCTTTTCCATTGCGCAGAGCCCAGTCCCATGACCCAAGACAGCTTTCATTGCGAGGCAAAGGGAAGATTTATTTATTAAAGCTTAAGGCAAAGGTACGCATAGATAGGTAAAAGTTTTGGAAACAACCTAAAATCCTTGTAGTGTGGAGCAGCCCCGGGAACTGTTTACCCAATTTTCATGCAGAATGCCCTCCTTCCATCCCACCTCTGACCAACTCCAGACAGCCACCTGCCTAGACATGCTCCCTGGGGATTTTTCCCTCAATTCAAATGCAAATGCTATGCTGATCACTTGCTCCGGAGGTTGGAAGCTGCTCTGGAGCAGTTACATGAATGTTTTCCCCAGCAGCAGAGGCAATTTAGTTTTGCCCCCACGTTTGGCCACTTGCTCTTGGCACTGTCCCACGCAGTTCATTGCCCCCCAGTTGTGCTGAGGCAGCTCTTTGTGGAGACATGAAATCATCCAAAATTAAAAAAAACCCCACCTGACTGCTGCTCCAAAGAATTTTCCCTGACCCAGTTTATCGCAGAGCCCCACACCCAATTGCATCAGCACCTGGAAACAGGAGGTAAATCGAGGTGTAGGGATGAGAACAGGACACCTGGCTCGGGCAGGGGAGTAGGAACTTCTCAAATTTGATTTTTTGCTGGAAAAGAGGTTGTATAAATACATCTCCAGGTTGTGGTTGTACAGTAACAAACCTGTGCATCCAGAGGGAGTAAATTGGTGGAGGTCGGGGTTGGGAATGCAGTTGCTTTTCTGTCGAACACAAGATGCAGAATCCACACAGGACTGAGAAACAACTGGAGGTGGCACTCAGTGCTCTGGTCTGGGTGACAAGGTGGGGATTGGTCACAGGCTGGACTCGATGATCTTGGAGGTCCTTTCCAACCTCACTGATCCCGTGACTCTCTGCTTTGCCACTTTATTTCAGATTTATGCTGGTAGCAGGAGGATGGAGAACACTTGGCCTGGCAGGAAGCCAGAGTGGTGCAGGCAGGTGGTGTTTGCCCTGGCATAAAGCCTGCTGTACAAAGCTGATGTGTGGAAAAGTTCTGAACAAATTGGAGCTGACTTACACCTTTGTGTCTTATCCACGTGGCTGTGGCGTTTTCAGTCAGGATCCTGGTGTTTTTTCTAAACCGTGGCATGGATGTGTCGCTGCTTTTCCCTCATCGCAGCTCTTTGCAGGAAGCTGTTGAGCTCCTGAGGGAGATATTCCCTTGCTGCCCTCATGGTTGGCAGCTGGGGCTGCTCTGTGCCTCCTGTGCCACCAAAATTGTAGTTCAGAGCACAAGCACTTCTCCACACCCTACCTTGGCTCCTCACAGAGGCTGCACAAGACCTTTAGGTTTGCCCTCAGAGTAGCAGTGAGGCTGCAAACACGGTGCTTTCTTGGATGCACAATCTTTCGGGATACATCTGCCATTTCCTGCTCTCAGGATCTGGGATTCCTGAGGAAACAGGAAGAGCAAGCTATCCCCCCAGAGGCCGAGGGAGGTGAAAGGCTTGTCTGTTGTTTGCATCGCTAAGGTGAAGCTCAGAGGCAAGAGGCAGATGGAAAATGGGAGTAATGTGAAGTTAATGCTCTTGACCAGCAACTCATGTATTCATTTATCCAAAACACAGGCTTTGCAACCCCTTCTTTGAAAATTGTTCCAGAAAGCATGGTTGCTTCTGATGTTTCTCTCTGTGCTGTAGTTCCTGGCCTGGCTTCTGGCTGGCAGATGTGGACAGAAGCTGCCTCTTGGCAGGACGAGACAGGTTTGGGTTTGATGTCCATCAGGACCAGAGCCTCTCCCGTGAGGCTGCTGCTGAGGAGATGCAGAGCTGAGGGGGCCAGACAGTGGCTGTTAGAGAGCAATTACTGTCAGAGATCAGATTTGCAGATGTAATGAGTTAATGCCTAAACGAAATTAGTTAGAGCCCAGTTAAACCAGCATGCTGTGCCTGAGGAGTGGTACAAGGCAATGCCTTTGGATGAGCATTGGAAAAGGATTGTTTTCCCTGCAGAAGCGAACTGCTGGCTCAGTACAGAGTATGGTGTTATTGAATAAATGTCAAAACCTGTGGAAACACAGGCCCAGAGATTGAAGCAGTGTGGGGTGCACAGCTGGAGGACTGTTTTCGAGCGCAAGGGCTCTGAGTCTGGGCGCAGGAGGAGATCCGTGCAAAAAGCTAACGAGGTGTGTTTTCTGGAGAGGTACCTGGGGTACATCCACAGTCCCAGTGCTTGAAGAGGCAAGGCTGAGGTGTGAGTGTGAGCATTAGGCCTGGCAAAGTGTCTTGAATGATGAGATTTGGACACGCAAAGCCAACACACAATTACTTTCGTTTCCCTTTTCCTGTACCTTTTTTTTTTCCCCACGATTAGCTAAAGGTACCTAGAGGACGCTTTGTTGTGCTGTAGCTCCCTTTCCCTCATTTAAACCAGCTTAGTGTGCTTTCCTGGACAGCAACCAAGCCCGTATTTGTGCCAGCACCCCAAGCTTGTGCTGACTTGTTCCACTGTGGCAAAAACTGCTAATGAGTGCAAATGTGTTCCTGGAAAACCCTTTATGCTGGAGAGGCATCTCTGACTGGAATGATGCTCCTGGCTATGAAATAGCTGAACACCTGTTCCTTGTTCAGTACAAAACACCCAAAAAACCGAGAAAGAACCAGAAGACCCTCAGCAGCTCTGCTCCTTTTTTAATTTCTGAGTGTCCCCTGCCTGCAAGGCCTGCTGTTCAAACTCAGGTTTTTACCTTTTTTTGTGCCAATCACTCTAAAAACTGCCACATTCCTTTACCCCCTCAGAAACAAACCCTACTCTTCTGCTCTCACATGCAAAAGGCTGTCAAGCTACAAAAGACTGAGGGTTGACCATCAAGAAACAATTCCTGCCAGACCCAGAAGGAGGTAAAATGATATCTGGAAAGCTGTTTGGCTTGGTGACATGAGGGATTTTGTTTTAATGCTGACCTGTAACCACCTGAGTCCTTCCTAATCAAAACTGAGACTTGGGCTGTATTTATTGCCTAGATATATTTGTTATTTGCTTGTAGTAGGGTTGTTCTGCAGTTTTATATCCCAGCTGCCACCACTGGTGCTGTGCTGGTGGATGTATTCATACAGAGGAGCTGCTTGGCTTTTTCCATCCCTGGAAGTGTCCAAGGCCAGGTTGGACAGGGCTTGGAGCAACCTGGGCTAGTGGGAGGTGTCCCTGCCCGTGGCAGGGGTTGGAATGGGATGGGCTTTGAGGTCTCAATCCAAATCATTCTCTGATTTTACAGGAGTCTGTCCATCTTTATGGAAGCAGATCTGGGGTGGAAGAGAATGGGTGTAGGAAAAAGTATCTCTCAACAGCTTTATCATCATCTTGAAAAAAAAAAACCCAACAAAAAACCTCCCAAAACACCACCCCCCGAAAAACCAAATAAAAACCTCCTGACCAACAACTGCAACATTTCCAACCAAGTTACAAACCCACCCCACTCACAGAGTCAGGCTTTCAGTGTGTATAGACTGGTCTCACTCTGAGCAGTGGAAGAGCTGGCCTGTCCACACACAAACTCACAGCTGGCTCTTCATTTCTGCATTTATTTTGCCATCTGTGTGATGGTTTTTGGGGGTTTTTCTTTTTTTTAAACAGTACAGGAGTTGCATCACCTTGAGCTTTGAAGGTTTTGCTGATAACCAAAAGGGACTTTCATCTCTGTCTGAGTCTTGAAGGAGATGAAGATTAAAGGCTCTCCTGAGCACTAGAATCGTTTGGCAGCTATGGCTCATCTCAGGGATCCCTAACTCCTCCAGGGCTGGGAACAAACAGTTCTTGACTGTTTTCAAAATCTATCTCTACCAGGCACTTCATCATTTTGACTTTATGATACATGTGTTCACAGAAATATATAGAACCACTTTAATAGCTTCAGGCTGTTCTAGGTTGATCTACCCTGGTAGGTACTGGCAAAATCTGAACCTATTACTTCATGAGCTGTTGTTCAAGAGACCTGGATGGGTCAGAGGACTGGAAATGGAAAATAGTTTGGGTTTTTTGGTTTTTTTTTCCTTGGGTTCTGGTGTGAATTTGAATACCAGGCAGTCTGAATGTTGCAAATTATGAGATGAGTTTAAGGTGTTTCAGTTCCATTTCCAGGGAGCTGAAGAATCGTGGATTAGTAGAGTGGGATATAGGATTTTCCTTCTCTTATTCTGTCTTTGCCAGAAACAGTTGATCAGAATGGTATTGGAGAATAATGAATAAAAAGAGGGGAAAAGGAAAAGAGGGAACAGCTGTTTGCAGTGATTAGTAATGGGGTGGAAGGGAGGCAGTGCTTCAGGAGGTTTTCCCAGCCTGGAAAAGGTGCACAGTTTGGGGCTTTTTTTTTGCAGCTCTCTCAGTTGTCAGAAAAATGCGCCCCAAATGTGGCAGAGAGGGCAGGGGCTGACGCTGGGGTGGGGCTGGGGCTGCCCCTCTGGCCACCCTCTGCTGAGAAAAACCTTTGCTGTGGGTGTTTGGGGACAGGGGCGAGGGGGACAGTGACCCCGGTGCCAGCTCTCTGTGCCCTGCTCAGGGGGAGCATGCACTGAAGGGATTTTAGTGCTGGGACCCCAAAGCAAATCGCTGCTCCCCTACAAGGTCTGAACTGGTGCTTCCAGCCTGGATTGCCCCAGCCTGGCAGCCAAAACCCCTGGGCAAACTCTGCAAACGAACCACAATTTCTGTGGGAATCCAGAGCGATGCAGCCACCCCTGAGGGAGAGCTCTGAGAGCGGCACTCGAGCACAAGTAGTCAATACTTGTACTTTACAGCTTTAAACTGCTCTCAGTAGAAGAATAATTATCTAATAGTTAACACACTCCAGCTTGGAAGTGGGAAGTCAAATCCTTTTTGCCTGCTGTTACCTTAGTTACCCTGTCTGTACGTTGGGGATAAAACGAGAACCCCCTACAACAGACCTGGGGAGCTGTGGCAAGTGTTAATAAACGTTTGCACAGCTCTTTCGAGTTCTCTGATTAAAGTAATGCTGAACTTGGGAAGTGTTAAAGTCTTTTTGTAGACTTGGCTGCAGTGAAGAGTGACTGGAATAGAAGAAGCTGAGTCCTGAGTTTGAGAAACTATTGCAAGCAGAATTTGAAAGAGGGTGGTTATACGTTAAACTGTAAAAACCAAAGATTTTATGTATTTAGAGAAAGGCAGATCTTGTGGTATTGACACAATATTCCATTTTTTTCCCCATTTTTCCAAGCCAAACCATCCTATTTCTTGGTAGAAATTCTGAGAAATGTACTTTTATCTTCTATTTTAAATGTTCTTTAATTATTATTACCCTTTCCTGACCACCAGAAGTACAGAGATGTCTCCCATAGCAGCTGTTCAAGAGACTTACAGGGAGAAGAGTTCACAATTAGTTCACATAATCTCAGAATTAGACCTAGAACACCCTTTGCCTGCCCTGTTTGTCTTTAAAAATTAAATTTTAGATGAAAAATTCCAAGCTAGGCAGTGACTGTTACCTCCCTGTGGATTTTTAGTGTCCAGAGAGCCTTGCTCCTGGCTTTTCGACGGTGCTGTGTTAAAAATGTTTCATAATAATAAAGCTCCCAGTGTTAATGGTAAGGCAAGAAGATTTGAAGTTTCTGGACTATAACTGGCTTTTATCCTGCTCTGCAGTAGCCAGGGGCAACAGAGCCTCCAGGCCAAGCTGGAGCATCAGTTACACCCAGACAGCTTCAGACAGTCAGGGACAGGAGGCTGGGTGATGTAGCTCTAATATCACCAAACTGGAAAAAACCAAAGCCAGGCAGTTGATTTTTATAATCCCTTATATACTCTTTTTTTTAAAGGAGGGCCTAGATTTAATAAATCCTTAGCAGGCTGTTTGGAAAAGGCCAAGCCAAGTCCCAAACTCGGGAGGATGGGTGTGGGCAGGGCTGTTGAGGGAACAAAGTGGCCTGTCTGAGGCGGCCAGGCAGACTCCTGCAATTACATCTGAGAGAGGAGCTGCCCACGTCAGTGAAAAATGAAGAGTATTTCTGTCACCCATGGCTTGGTGCACAAATCAAAGAGAGGAAGCTCACTTAGCAGTGAGAAGAAACCCCAAAGCCTGGCGTGTTCCAAGAAGCTCAAATATACCCTGTGCTGACTGCTGGGAAGGGAAGCAAACGTCTTGGGTGGTTTGCACATCATGCCAGGGCTGCCAGCTGAAGCCAGGGCTACTCCCTGCCACGTGGAGAGGCAAATTATCAGGGGGGGAAAAAAAAAATCTGTAATCAGAGTGTTTTGGGAGGGCTTTTTAGCCAGGTTGGTGGTGATAGGAGTGCTGTTGTCAAACTGGAGGGGACCTTAAATCCCAAATGTGTGATGGGGCATGTGTGGTTAAATACAGAGGAGCCTTGGGCAGCTCAACCTTAAATCTTGCTGGAAAAACACACCCTAAAAAGCTGGTGCTGCCCTTTCAGGGTGTCCTTTCAAATCATAAAAGTGCTCCAGAAACACCATGAGAATATTCCAGGGCTTTCCACATGAAGCCGTGCCCCAGGAATTTCACCTTTGTGCAGCAGCCCCCTGGAAATTGCCTTGAATTGGTTCAGTTCTGAAAGACAAAAGCAATTAGTGATGCTTTTGTCCAAGAGATGCAGATCAGGTTAATGACATGTGAAAATCCTGTTGAGAGCTGTCTAAGGTTCGCTTGTAGGTATAATTTAATTGATTTACAAAACTGTATTTCATTCTTCCCAGACAAATGTGAACGTTTTTAAATACACGGAGAGTGGCTTATCAATTGGAGCTCTGTCAGCTCCTTACTGACATCAGCTAATCTTGAGGCTCGATTAAAAAATAGGGCACAAGAAGACTGAACTGAGCAATGAGATTCCAGATTAATTTATTTAAAAAATGCATTTATTTAATGAAAAAAGTTTATAAGGTCCATAAGCAGAAGTGCTGATTGTACACTGAATATCTTTAAATGCAAACACCCAGGAAATACCCAAGATATACCATAAGGGAAGATGAGAAAGAGAATAAACCCAAGTTTTCCTGGTCTGTGGAGTTCTCTTCTAAGGAAAGTAGAGAACTTTCCCATGATATTAAAACGAAATGAGGAAAAAAAAAATTACAAAAAATGCTCTGACATACCTCAGTGGAATAACGCAGCAAGAGAGATAAGTCAGTGATTCCCAAGATATCCATGGAGAGTTTCCATCATGAACAACTTTAGCCAGTAAAGCAACTTTTGAGCTTGGATGAAGGGTGAAATTTTGAAACCCTGAGTCTGTGGGGGTGTGATTCACCTGACCAAATACAGAGATCTCCATCTGTGCCCGTCTAGACTGCCTTTACAGTCAGCACAGAGCAAACAGGCATTTCTAGGGCATGATTTGCCTTTTCCTAAAATAGTCATCTGGGATATGTCAGGCAACTGCTTGCAGACAGAAGTCCAAAGATGACTTAGCAGTATGGAAATCTGTGAGCCAGAAAATCGTGTTCTGCAATTCAGAGCTCGCTTCTGAAAGCAGAGGGTTTTTTTTTTTTTCCAAGACCTACGTGGAGAGCCATAAAACACAAGGTTTCAGAACCACAACCCGACCTGAACCACAATCCCTGGCTGAGGATCCATCCCAGGGAAGCTGTTCCCTGCAGGTCTGAGCTGCTTCCCTCCCATGGGCTGGGATGGGACCCATGGCGCAGCTGGGCCACCTCAAACCATTTCGAAAAACTTCTTCCTGGAGAATAATTGGCTTTCCAGTGATCGCTTTGCGGGTGATTTTTAATCCTCTCTTCCCACAGAAAGTGTGATCCCAGCAATCACGGAGGAGTCTGTCGGAATCAGCCAGAGGAGGGCACTTTTGAGCTTTGGGAGACCTCTGGGCCAGTGGGGCCGAAGGTGCCGCGTGTCCCATTAGTTTTATCTGCTGGTCACATCCTTAAAATCCTCCAGCAGAAGGCTCGGGTCGGTGCCTGTCCCCTGGCACGGGCTGTGGTGGCTCCTGTCCCTTCCAGACTCCGTTCTCTTGGTCGCCAGTTGTGGTTCTGTCTGTCAGGAGGTGGCAAAGAGCCAATGGCTCCTCTACGAGGGGTGAGAGAATCCCAGGATCACTGAGGTTGGAAAAGACCTCCAAGGCCATGGAGTTCACCCTGTGCCCTGTCCCCACCTTGTCCCCAGCCCAGAGCTCTGAGTGCCACCTCCAGCCCTTCCTTGGGCACCTCCAGGGATGGGCACTCCAAACCTCCCTGGGCAGTTCCAAGGCCTGAGCACCCTTTCCATGGGGAAATTCCTGCTGATGTCCACCCTGAGCCTCCCCTGGCCCAGCCTGAGGCCGTTCCCTCTCCTCCTGTCCCTGTTCCCTGGCAGCAGAGCCCGACCCCCCCCGGCTGCCCCCTCCTGTCAGGGAGTTGTGCAGAGCCACAAGGTCCCCCCTGAGCCTCCTTTTCTCCAGGCTGAGCCCCTTTCCCAGCTCCCTCAGCCGCTCCTGGGGCTCCAGCCCCTTCCCCAGCTCTGTTCCCTTCCCTGGACACGCTCCAGCCCCTCTAGGTCTCTCTTGCACTGAGGGTCCCAGAACTGGACACAGCCCCCGAGGTGCCTCAGCAGTGACAAATAGAGAGGGACAATCACTGCCCTGCTCCTGCTGCCACACTATTTTTGACACAGACCATGGACGTCCTTGCCCACCTGGGCACGCTGATGGATCTGTGCTGCAGAGTTTGGGTGTGGATGAAGGTGCTGGTGCCTCACTTCCAGGCTCTGGAAGCCGGGAGCTTTTCCTGCAGGGAATGGCTGGGCCAGCTGACATCCTGAGATCCTCCTGTGCTGGTGGACTGAAAATGGCACAACCTGGAGGGCAGGGGCTGCCACACCACTGACTTTTTAGTGGTAGCCACCCTGGGATCAAATTGATGGCCTGAGCCAGTTATTGCTGTGCTGGATGATGTCCAGGTGTGTGTGGAGGTAGCACAACCCAGGACAGGACACGGTTTCTTCCCTGTCACTCAGCCCCAGGGGCAGAGAGCAGATCCTCTGTACATTACCAGCATGGGGCTTGCCTTGACATCCATTGAGCTGTGCTAGTTTGGAAGTGTGGGACCTGTCGTGCCGGGTGCTTGGCTCCATTTGGGACGCCCCTCCCTCGGCAAGGTCAGGCCTGCAGGTTGCGTAGCAGCGGAGATGTGCTCAGCAGCCATCCCCGCAGAGAAGTATTTTCAGGGAAAGTATTTAAAACACGAGCAGCAGGGGAGTGGGGTGGAAATGGCAGGGAGAGTGAAATCCGTAGGTTTTGTGCATATGTTGGCTTTAAAGAGTGGGGGACCCCTGCTGAGCTGCTTGGCACCGCCAGCCAGGCCCGTGAGGACATCACCAGATGGGTTCATTACCGAGGCATTTTCATGATCACCCCTCGGGGCCAGCCCCTCGCCGTCCTCCTGGTGGGAGCATGGGAAGGAACACCGTGTTCCCAGCCCAGGCAGGGATGAGAACACAGGGGGAAGTGCTTGTCTGTGGGACAGAAAAAGCCACGGTGCCTGAGCACACCACACAAGTTCACGTGAGAAGCTGCCGGTCCTAAAGCCCCCCTTCCCTCAGCTGAAAGATGTAAATTCAAATGCACCATTAAGAAGCACTAAGTGCCAGAGGGAATCTGGTTTGTCTCAGAGGAGGCTCCCCTGGCATGACCCTATCGGGGCATTAATTCCAGTGGAGCTCACGGGAACTTTGTACAAAGGCAATACGAGCAGGCAGAACTTCAGCAAACCGAGTAAATCTTGGTTAATCCAACATGAACTGGATTCCCTACTGAAAATGGACTGATGCCTCGAATTTGTTCTGACTTATCTTGTAATGGTAGGTCTCTAAAAGCAGAGAAATGGTAATTTTTCAACACTCAGGCTCCTTTAAAACTTCATTTGCAGGAGCAAAGGCATTAAGTTAATCTGATAGCGCTGCAGCTCTTTCCCGGGGAATTGTTAGCTTCATGCAGGCTCTTATCTTTCCCCGAAGTTGTGATTTGCAAACAAATACATCCTGTAAGGCTTTGCATCCCTGGGTCAGGCTGTAATGGCTGCGTTGGTGCAAAGAATTGGTTCCTTCAATCAGTGTTGTTCTCACTTTTTTCCTCCAAGTGAGCGTGTGACCGTGGCTTTGTGGAGAAATTGGCTCTCAAATCTGGGTGGAGAAAGGTCCAAAAGTGGGTTCTATACCTGGCAATGATTTTGAGCTGGGATTTGGTGGAGCAGTCAACCCCTTTCTGCCCGACACAACCTCATAAGCTGTGGACAACTTGTGTGCTGGACTTGGAAGTGGGCAGGCTGGAATTTCTATCACCTCTTTCCCAATTATCGTTGTTTACGCATGAAGCCACCTGTTTTCTTGGGGCCTTGCCACGGTGAAAAGAAGTTAAGAAGTTGTTTTTTTTTTTTTCCATGTTCCCAAGAGAAGAAGAGAGATTGAAGAAAAAAAAAAAACAACAAAAACCCAACAGGCATTCTAACATTTATGAAGAAAAAGCAAATATGTATTGCAACAGACCTGGAAGGGCCAGAATGGACTGAATGTTCCTAAACCTTTATGGTAATTTGCTCCAGTAATTTCCATCATAATTAAGAAGCTGATAGCGAAGCCATTATTGCAATGAGTCAGGCCTGCAAGATCTGCTTCCACAGCAGCCGTAGCTGCAGGCTGCCCATATCCTGCATTTAAATGTTATTAGTTTAGAAGTGGTTACTAGAAATATATCTGCTAAATGGAAAGTTTAGAGCAATCCAGATATACGGAGCTGATAATAAACCCCAGCTGCGGGGAAATGAGGAGGTTTTTATGCACACCTTGTCTCTGCATCCACCTTTGCCTCCAGGAATACGACAGAGTAATCTTGAGGGATTTTAATTTTTTTTTTTTTGGATGCTGTGTCCTGGCTGTTTCCCTGCTGCTGGCTCTGCCTTTCCTCTGGTGTGGATGTGAGAAAGAAAATCAGCCCAGCTTGCTGAAGGCAGATGTAGCAAAGATCACCCTTTATTTTACTTCTTATCTGTCCAAACAATGTCCTTTATCTCCTGCCCATGCTGACTGTTGGATATTGACTGGTTCTAAAAAGCAAATTGTGTTACCCAGGTGCCAAAATAGGAAGGTGGATTTTACATGTTTTCCCTTCTGAGTGTCATGGAGCTGTTATTAATGACAGATGGTTGATACAAACAGATTCCAGCCCTGGAATTGTTCTTGCAGATTTGCTGGTCATCGTTCATGCTCCAACATAAGATGACTGAGGGGTTTTGGAGTTTTTTTGTTTGTTTGTTTTTTAAAGTGAGAGAATAGGAAATACTGAATAATGGGGAATCTGGTTCAATTATCAGCTCCCTCCCTGCCCCACAGATCGAGCTACTGGTGAGAAGGATGGCAGTTCCCCTGTGAACCCCCACTGCAGGGAATGCTCGGGAGCAGCAGGGTCCCAGGGAGCAAGGATGTGTCTGGAATTCGGAGAGCACTCGAAATGTGCAACATTGGATCTTCCAGCCTTCACTCTCTGCAAGACACTGATTGATTCCTCCTCCTCGGGACAAGTGTTTGCCAGATTTGTCGTGGGATGTGCCCCACGTGGAGCAGGGAATCTCCCAGCCTTTATTCCAGAGTGGTCACCTGGGAAAGGCTGAAGGGGCAGCATTGAGCTGATGCCTTCCAAAGCCACAGGATGTCTTCTACCAATCTTGCTACCATGGGAGGGCCTGGCTTTCTGCTAAGTTATTTTATATTATCTTTAAAAGTATTGAATCTTTTCAATTCGTAGTGAAAAAGGACAAAAAATGAGTCAAGAAAAGGTCACCATTCTGCTCCTTATACTGGAGTTGCCTCTTTTAGTACCAGCCAGATACCCTGGGAGGGCAAGTACTCCTGGTCATGGATTGAGTCCCACTTCCAAAAGAAACTTTAACAGAACAGCATGGCCCACTCTGGGTGTATCTGAGAGTGAGATGGCTTTGAAGGGTCCTGTCCTTTGGGCAGCTGCAAGAGTTGGTTCTGTTTGCCCCTGGCAGAGGTTCTGTGAGTGCTTTTTGAACCCTCTCCCCGATGCCAGTGGTGTATTTACCCTAAAAACTAACCAGGATCCCTGCCTGCACCCCCAGTGAATGGAGCACGTGGTGGCATTTCCTGCCCTGGACTCCCATATGGAGCTGCAGATTCTCCTTGGGCACACCAGGATTTGCAGTCCCGGCACGTGCTGCCCGTGGGAGTGCTCCCTGCAGCACATTCATCCCTCCTGGCACACAGAGCCTCAAATATCTTTTTTGGATGGCTGGGGAAGAGCACAGCAGTGTAATCACTTGCTCTGAGAGCAAAGGCAAGATATTATAAAAAGCTTTTGCAGTATGACTCAGGAGCAGGAATTACTGCGCGCTGTCTAGTAAGAATTCTAAAGCTCTTATAACTGAGGGGTTTTTTTCCATTTTATGACTTGCCAAAAGCCAAGGCTGACCTATTAGCTCACATTATGACTCAGGTATCAGCCACAGGATTATGCAGCAGTACAGTTTAATGTTAGTCTTGAAGCTAAGCCCAAGCAAAGTCGGCGTTACGATCTGAGCTAATTGTGGCTGTAGAATAGCAAGAAATCATTTAAGGACACTCGCTTTCACAGCTTTAGGTTGGTTCCTGGGGACATGAATGAACTGTAAATCTCAACTTTCCCTTCCTTTGGGAACTGAAATTCTAGGTGAAAATAAAAATGTCCAAATAATTGCACAAGTCTTTCGTGCAAGGATATCAGATAATTTACAACCAGACTTGTGCTTCTGATAAATTTTTCAGCTTTGCTTAGCTGATCTGAAAATTCAGAAGAAAAGTCCTGATTTTAAATTAAGCAGGCAGGATAAAAAAACCCAAACTAACTCAGAATTTAAATCACTTCAGGTCAAAAAAATATTTATGTTTAACTCGCATGTTTGGTTTTTTTCTTTTGGTTTTTCGGTTTTATTTTTCCACTTTGGGATGTATACTTTTTGATGGAAACAATTTGCTAGAGCTAATATAGAATCATGGAATGGCCTGGGTTGTAAGGGACCCCAAAGATCATCTTGTTCTACCCCTGCCATGGGCAGGGACACCTTCCACTGTCCCAGGTTTCTGCAAGCCCCACCCAGCCTGGCCCTGGGCACTGCCAGAGATTCAGGGGTAGCCACAGCTTCTCTGGGGACCCTGTGCCAGGGCCTCAGCACCCTCACAGGGAAGAATTTCTTCCTAATATCCAATCTAAACCTACTTATTTTCAGTTTGGAGCCTTCTCCTCTCACTCTAGGCTCTTACAAATAGTCTCTCTCCATCGTCCCCGTAGCTCCTTCAGGCACTGGAAGGAATTTACATCCAGCCAACCTGCTGCTGCTGGTTTTATTTCCCTTCCCCCAAAGGATTTTGCCCAGTTCTGTTCCCAGTCAGTGGCAGAGACCCCCACCCTCGTGGGCAGCAGCTGGGCAGCTCTTAAGAGACCACTTGGCTGGTACCAAGGGCTGGATAATCTCACTCGACCAAGACCCAAAATGAAGGGCGTGGGGAGCCGGTGAGATTGAGAGGATCAGCCCCAGGAATGGCAGGTTGGAGCTGTGGCTGTGGGGAGCAACAGGAGGTCTGGCTCCCGGGAGCTGCTGAAGGAACAAAAAGTTCCTCCTGTCCCTGGCGTGGGTTGAGCTCCGGCCGGTGGCGAGCTCCTGACCCAGGGCAGGATGTCTTTGGGATGGGAGGGAGGTTTTTTTGGAAAAGAACGTCGAGCACTTCTGCAGGAAAAACGTTCTGCAAACAACTGTGTTTAATCTTGGCCTCTGCTCAGATGTGGGTGCTCGTGGTTTGCAAAGTTTGCTCAAGAAGGGGTCAGCAGAGTAACTCCAGCGTGATGGACACTGGAGATGTCTTACTCCTTTACAGAAAAAGGCTTTGAGCAGGGCAGGAGATCTCTGAGCTGCCAGGGGAGTGAACTCTGAGCACTGCCTGGCCCCAGCCTGTGGTGGCTTCAGTTACAATAAATGTGTGTGTTTTATGCTCCCAGTAATTACCTCATTAGGGGCACTTTGAAAGCAGATAGCGCTTGATCTTTTGGTCAAGAAGTTGTCCAAAATGTGGAAATTAAGAGAAGAGAGAACAGAAGGAATTCTTTAGAGCTCACATCTCGAATAATGTGGGGACTGAGAAAACAGACCTCGGTTCAATAGGTTCTGACTCTCCTTTATATTTACACCACTTAAATCAAGATCAGAGAAGTACAATCAAGAAATTCTGTGCATACAAACTTTTGGAGTTCCATTTTTTCCCATTTATCTTGCCATACAACATATAAAACCTTTGTTAAAAGCCTGTGAAGCTTTTAAGACCCCTCTGCTTAAAATTATTATTGCAAAAACAAGTCTTGCAGGATTTTGCCCCATCTGCAAGGCCCCAGCCTGGAGACACTACTTGTGAGAAATAATTACACAGGATAAAGAGAAGTGTTGGAATTAGGGTTGGGTAAGAAACTGTGGCAGTCACTGCTGAAAATCTTGGGGTGAGAAAAGTTCTGAGAAGGAAAGGACAGAGGAACAGCAGAGAAGATGGGACCCGGTGGCACGAGGGTTGTAGGAAACCAAGAAGAGGAATGAGAGAAGGGTTATTTAAGTGTTTTATCCATTTAAAACAGACCCCAAACGAACAAATGCACAAAAAAGGCTTCTAGCTGGGCCAGCTCCAGGGACGTGCAGTCTCGTAGGTGACTCCAGGAGAAGACACACTCCTTGCTTTACTTGGAATGGAGGGGAGACAAATGACGAGAGAGAAAAATCCACCCGGAGCGATAGGAAAAAGAAAGCAACCCTCGGCATGGAAGAGCTGTGCTGGGAAAAATGTGAACAACTCACGAGGATGTTGCTGTTATTTGTTCCAGTACTCAATATTCTAGATGAAGAGGGCCGTTCTGTGAATTTCTTCGTATGACCTTGTTGTGTTTTTGGATGTATTTGCTGGTGACCTGGAGCCTTGGATGGGCATTGGCTGGAAAATTTTTCCTTACAGAGATTGTTTTCTTGTTTCATAATTGGAGAAGTTTAACCCTTCTAGGAAAGGACAGCTGGGGCCTTGTTACTCTGGTGCTGCCAATAATAACAGTTACTGGTTCCTTGTCCAAACATTCTTTCGACACAAATGACATTTTGTACAGAATAGATTTTTTCCAGAAATATTTGAATTGTTTTCTAAATGCAGTGGAAATTTTGATATCGATTTAATGGTTGTGGTATCAGGCCCTTGAGGGGAAAATGCAGTCTGTTCTCCTTTGATTTTCTATTCATCTTCTTGCTCTTTTTATCTTAATTTCAGTGGATATTTCCTGTGCAAGGATAGAGTTGCTTCCTGTCCTCAGAACCTCTGCTGGCCCTCCCTCGTTTTGACACGTGAGCATAACTACATTTACTTTATTTGGCACATTTATACAAATAAGTGAAGCAAATTCCTCTGTGCTGGTGGCAAATAGAGACAAGGAAACCTCTTGTGGCAGAAATAGGTGCTGAAGAGGCAGATGCCAGGTCACTGTTTGTATCATAAACAGTTCTGGCTACAGTTTGCATTTCTGTTTGTTTATACTGAAATGGGTGAGATGAACTCACACCACGCGTCCAAATTCTCATTTTTGGGTCACCTCGTGATGTTGGCAGGACCTGGTGCTGCTGGAGAAGTCTGGAGATGCTGAGACATCTTAGATGTCATTTTACCTCAAGAGATCTGCAGGCTTTGCAGGGTCTGGGGAAGATGAGTTTGCAAAGATGATGTATTTAAACGGAGGATCAGTGGACTCTTTAAATGTTTACCACTGAAAACCCATGATCAGTGAGGCCTGGTGGGGCTGCAGCTCTATATTGTGGTTAAAATACCTCAACACATCCTCCTCTCTGGGCAGGTCTGTGGTGTGTCTGACACGCTCACATGGCACAAGGTCTGTTGCTGTTCAGCACAGAGCAGCTGAGGGATTAACAAGAGTTCTATAAATAAGGCCAAAAGAGATAACAATAAATGAGTTTTCCTACTCTGTCACTAGCAGGGGTAAGTTTGCAGCCAGCCAGGTGCTGGCTGAACACACAAACCTTGGAATATTGCACTCACGAGCTGGTGTGTACAAGAGGGAGCATCTGGGATCATCCTTGGAGAGGCCCTGGCCTTTCCCAGGAATTCCTCTTCCTGCACATCACAGCGAATTCCAAGTGCAGCAGAAAGACAGAGTCATGCCACAGGCCTTTCCAGATCCTATAGGAAACAGCCAGCACCATGGACCACATCCATATGTTGTCAGAGCTGGCTAAACCCTCTCAGAACTGCAAGCTGAATAACTGGAGCCTTGCATCAGATTTGGAAAACAAACTGCTCTGTTTCATAGCCCATCCTCGGTGTGGGGAGCAGGGATAACACTTCAGCTGGCAGCACTGGCCATGAGGTTTAACAGAATGCAGCTCATTCTTCCATGACTCTCAGCCCTGGAGTGTTGACAGCGAGAGACTTGAAGTGGGCCAAGGAAATTGATGCTGGATGCGAGTCAGGTACAAGGCTGAATTCAGCTTGGATTCGATGTTATTGAAATACCACAGGTGGTTTCTGTTAGGGTTTGGCCTCATGTGGCAAGACTGAAGTCAGGTCAGCTGCTCAGTGAGATCCAGCCTGGAATTCTCATGAGCATGGGCAGTTGAGTGAGATTTCAGCCACACCTGAAGCACAAGATCGTCCCTTTCCTGTTTGGGTGTGAACTTGGGACCAGAAATCGCAGGGGCGTGAAGTGTACACAGCAATGAGAGTGGGCTTGTGTGAACACAGGTTTCAGTTTTCTTTAGCTTAACTGGGATTTGCACCAGTGAGCTGTGACACGGGGCTGGGGTGCCTGGGAGCTGACCCTTTCCCTTGTTAATCCGTGGTTGTTTTATCAGCTTCCAGTTGGTCACAGGGGAACCTCAAGGTGTGTTTGCAGAAAAGCCGTGGGAGGGTTTGAGCCTGAGTGAGAAACCACAGCAGCTCCTCAGGCCCTGAGCCGTGTCCATGAGCCTGTGGAGGCTGAGCCACTGGGAAGGAGATGCCTTCCATCTCCAGCCTCTGGTTTGTCCTGTGATTTTTTGGATCTTGCAATGCTCGTGGATGTTCTGGCAGACATTGAAAAATAATGTAACAAGAGGGACTTTCCAAGCTGTTCAGGGACCTGGTTTGCAATGTCTTGATCAGGATTGGCTTTCACTGATATGGTTCAGTTAGAAATGCTCTGGATAAGTGCCAGAGACAGGATCAAGATGGAATTATGACCATGGTTAGGTATGAGCAGAACACTGTCACATTCCCAATCTTCCAACGTTATACTGTGAAGCAAGGATGATTTCCATGCTTCCTGAGACAAGGTGCATAAAGGGAGAAAAAAGATGTCTCTGTTGGATCAAACTCACCAGCCAGAAGCCCAGAGAAACCTGTTGGGGTGAGGTATAGATCAGAGGGGACTTCACCAAATGTTAAATCCATAAGGCTCCAGAGTGGGTCATGTCATGCTTGTCTCTTGTGACATTTCTCCTTTCCCCCCTCTTTTATCAATACAGAAATACAGGCAGTTCCTCTGATATTTTTCACTTACACTTTCGAGGTGTTACAGAGACAGTAAGGGCTGGAACTGAAAGCATTTCAGCTTTCAGTTTATGTATTAGAGTGTACATACATGTATCACATGTATTGGAGTGGCACCACTTTTCATCTCCTTGGCCAGACCCTGAGTCCTCTCTGCAATCACACAGAGACTGTAAAACACAACCAACAAAGCTCTCCTGTGAGGAGGCTGCAAGTACCTTGTGTAGCAAAGGTGGGGACAGTGGACTATAAATGGAGGAAATGAAACATTTCCTCGTCTCTTTGGACCCCAGAGGAATCTGTCCTGGCTGCAGGGGCCAAGGGGTGTCACCAACCACATCCTTGGTTTTCTAGGCTCAGTATTAGTGGGAGCTGCCCCCAGGCTAAGCCTCATCTCTGCTGTTATTTGCCAACTCAGTCACCGGTGATACGATCCAGGATGGTCATTAATTAGCTGGTTTACTGCCTCATTTACACTTTTACCCATTATTTACTAATTGTATTCAGTTATTCTCAATTAGTTTGACAGTGAAAAAGGTGGCAGTTATTTCAGGGCTGGCTGGTTTGCTAATTCCAACCCATGAGCAGCAGAGAGGGCTGTATTTTCCTGCTGAGTTTCAGCAGTGCCACTCACAAAGGTGCAGAGATTTTTGACTCTATTTCTAAAAGAAGGCTTTTCTCCTTCGCTGGTTTGATTTTAAATATTCAGCTTGCCCTCTTCCCCCTCCTCCTCATGCACAGAGGATTTGCAGGAGTCTGGTTTTGGGTATCCTTAGCCAGTAAAATGGTCAAATATGGCTTCCAAAATACACAAATTGCGCAAGAGCTGGTCTTTACCAAAGGGCTGTTTTTTGCAGAGTCATTTTTTGCTTATAACTACGTCCTAGCAAAGCCTGAGGGACCTGTGAGAAGGATTTGTGGAGCCAGAGAGGTGGTTTGGGGTTGTTTTTTTTTTAATAAATCCCTTCAAATTTCACCTCTATTTCTGAGGTCGAATCATGAATAAAAATGAGTTTCTATTAAACAAAAAAAAAAAAGAGAGAAAAGCACAAATCCTTCTCCTCCAGCTCTGGCTTTACCCAGGTGCGCGGCAATTTTGTTTTATCCCCGAAGCATCCGCTGCGTTAGAAATCCTCGTTCGCACGAGCCCCAGCCTGCAGCTGATGGATAGGGCTGATGGATAATTTCCCCCATCCATTCCTGCTCTGGATTGCACATTCAGGGGGGAAAATCCTCCCTGGCACCCCGGGCACGCCGCGCTCGGGGCCGGCTGACGTTTCTTAACTCGCGCGAAGCGGCGAGCGGTGTCCCGGTGCCGCGGAACAAAAGAGCCCAGTGTTGAGCCTAAATCGAGGTCCTAAATCATGGGCCGTGCTGTGACAAACTGCACGGTGCCTGCCAGTACTTTTAAAACGGGGCTTTCTTGCCAGGCTGAGAATCCATAGAGCCCGGCCAAAGAAAACAATGGGAGGGAGCCAGGGCTCTCCCAAGCCTTGGCATGAAATCCACAATAGTAGCTTTGGCTGAGCTCCACGGACTCGAGCACATGCTCCAGAAGGTCACTTCAGAACACCATAATTGCTTGGTATTTGCTTGCAGACAATGATAATAATAATAATAATAATAATAATAATAATAATAATAACAACAACAGCACAAGTGCCACCAGTGCAGCTGAGGGGCTCTGCTGCAGCCCCAGCCTTTGGTGTCTCGCAGTGTCCCCTCCCTGGTGCTGTGAGCTGGATGGGGAAGCGTGGTCTGAACAGCTAAATAGCAGCAGGGGTGATGAGCAGCACGGCAGGTTTGGGGAGGGAGAGTGGACTTTATGTCCCAGCTTGTCCTTGCAGCCCTCAGCGGAGTTTGTCACGGCCACTCAGGGGCTGTTTACTGACCTTTGGGGTCAGATTCGGGGGTCACCACTGAGTTCACCTGAGGAGAGTGTTTGCTTCTCCAAATATCCTGCTCTCTGCACCTCTCCTTACTGGCAGTCCTGCTGGAGAAGTCAGGATCTGAGCAGATCATTAGGACTGGAAAACAGCCCCAAGTCTAAAGTCTGGCTCTGAACAACTCTGAGCTGGGCAGGGGGAGTGCAAAGCCAAGCTTATTCTGAATTTCAGGGCCTGGATTGGATGGTGCAAAAGCCTCTCTGATAACAAGATGTTTGGTCCTCATGCTCACAATTCAGGATGTTTGTTAGTGGGACTCTACAAGTCCCTTATCCCTAAAAATGATCCCTCCAGCACGAGGGAAGGAATGGAGCTGCAAATCCTTTTCTGTCTCTGCTCTTAACATGAGGTATCCAGGCCTCAGCCTTTACTATTTACATTTAAAAAAAGAAACCACATTTGATTATTCAGCATTCTTCTTTTACATTTTTATTGCCATTTTGCACAGCTCTGAAGACCAGAGGAAACCTTTCTGCTTGACATATTTAATATTTTAGCACTTCATAGTGTCTTTAGACAAAAGCATCCAACATGCATATGTGTTTTGGCAGCTCTGCTTGTGGCCTCTGTTCTGTCTCTGGCCTTGAGAAGCAAAAGAATGAGAGAGAAAAAAACCAAAAACCCACACAACTTTAAACTGGGTCAGGATTGTTCCCTTTATTTTTGTTGATAGCTCCATTTGGGATTTGCATTGATAGAGGAGGGCGCAAAAACACATGCCCTGAACATATCTTTGAAAAACAACGTCACATCTTAATTTTCTTGGGCTGGCAGTGCCTGCCTTCCACGCTCTCTGTGATGTAGAACTAACGAGGATAGAAGAGCAAGAAAACCTAAAATCAATTCCAGCACGTACCGGGCACAGCACACCCAGCAGCTCGCCCTGCGTCTGGAATTCAGGGTGCTGGGAGAGAAATCCAGGCCACGCAGCCACAGCAGCCCAGGATTTCTAGCTGGGCAATATTTTAGGCAGGATTCTGCATCCATGGAAAAACAAAAGCAAGCAAAAGTGCTCCCCTGGCATCACTTTGTGTCAAATACTTGTCCCGGAGACCTTCGGAGCGCGGCTCGAGTCCGCAAAAGCGCAGTTGTTAGGAGAGACTGGAGGCGTGGATTGAGGGTTTTCTTCTGGGCATTCAGGATCTGTTTCCCTGTGTTTTAATCCCCTGGGTGCAGCCCAGGAGCTTTGTGCACACGAGCTGTGTGTTGCTGATACCGTGGTGATGATCAGTAACCCCGAAAGAGATCCGTCCTTTCAGCCAGGACACTGAGCCCAGGGTGAGGGGCTGCCCTGGCCCCCCCCAGGCCAGCATTTCTGCCTGTTCCCACCTGTTTTCCTTTGGTTTAGGGCAGGAATTTCTCCTGGGAGAAGAGTTTTTGGACAGAATTTGTGCCCGCAGTGATTTGCACCACGAGACCCTGGTGTCTGCGGGGGGTTCCTTGGCAGTGCCTATAGCAGCGGGGGTAGAAATAATAGAAATAATCATAACCTAACCCAGCAGCTGGTGGGAGAAGCAGCAGAAATGTGGTGTGACCTTCCAGGTGTCACATAACAGCTCAGTGTCAGGGCCCTGAAAATAAAACCCCTGTGTATCCTGCCTGCCAGCCCAGTGCTCTGGGCTGCAGGGGACAGCACTGGCTGGTGACATCTCCTGATCTGGGTTGATTTACAGCCTGTGCAGAGGCAGGGAGAGAGAAATGAATAATACACACAGTCCTTTGTAACCCTGGATTTTCGTTTTTGCTGTGTTATTTTAAGTCCTAACCTTAAAATCCTGTTAACCTTCAACCCTGTTAAACCTAACCCTGTAAATCCTGTTATTTTCTACCCCTCACTGTTGTAACTTTAGCAGTATCTTAGCTGCCTTGTGTTTAAGAAAGTGAATAATCATTGGGGCATTAGCCCAGGAGCTGGGAATTTTTTTAATTTCCAAGTGCCCATTGTTTTCAGAGATCCCCTGAAAGTCCCTCTGCTTCTGTGTGTTTAGGTAAAACAGGAATCTCAACTGGCAGGTGTTAGAGAAATGCACAGAAATGTGGGGGTGCCCCAGATGTCTCAGCTTGTGGTTTTTATTACCCGGATTTTTTAACCTTAGTGATTTGTAGATGTGTGACTGATCCCTGCCACGAATCTGGGACCTGCTCTGGGTTGCTTTGCCATCAAATGGTTCAGTCTTCACTAGGAAGTTACCTGTCCTTAAAGATCCTTGTTCCCAGAAAATGGGCGGATAGAGGAACGCTGAAAGACTGTCAGTCTGTCCTCTAAAGGCTTAAATCCTTCAACGTGAAACGCTCACCTTAACTCAGCTCCTCTCACTGCAGTTTGGGATCTGCTGGTCCCCTGTTCCCTTCCTCCACACTCCATCCCCTAGGGATGGACATTTCATCTTCCCACTGCCTCTGTTCCGAAGGGAGTCACTCTGGGGAACACCACAGCGTTGTGCTGTTACAATTTTGCTGGAATGTTAAGTCAATACCTGTTTGATGTTAGTTTTGGCAGGGCCAGGCTCGTATCAATCGATGCTGTCCCAGGCTGGGGAGAACTTCCACAGTCTCCAGTTATTTACCCACCCCTGACCCTGCGAGCACACCCACTTTTACACAGGGAAAAGCCTGGAAATGGTTAATCTGAGATGCTCGGGCAGGCATCTCTCTGCCTGTCAGCTTTACACCCCTCCCAGATGTGACACCTGATAGGGAACCACTGGTGGGAACTGACTGGGGGATACAGAGGAGGCAGATAAGGAGCAGCATGAAATTGTCTTTCGCTTCCCTGTGAGTGCAGGGGAAGAAACCAGCAGGTGTTTTCCAGGGGCGAATGGCATGAACCGAACACCAGAAACCCAACTCCCATCTCTCAGGATAGTCTTCCTAAGCCTCTTGTGAACCTCCCTTGGCTCTGGCCGGCGGCTCGGTCTGGTGGCTGAGCAGGTTCAGATATCTGCACGTCTGTAAAGAATGAAGACAGCAATTCCTCGTTCTCTCTGAGAGACAAAGCAGCACATTGAGCCCTGCTGGCAGGGAGCAGAGCCCAGGAGGACCGAGCTTAGGGCTGCTCATGTGAACCATCCCCTGTGTTCACGGGGCATCATTGCCACGGTGGACTTGTCTGAAACCCAGCACTTCCAGCCTTCCTGATTCCTTTTCCTTGCACCTCTCTGTGCTGCTTACTCAGCCAAAGTAAGGGCTGGCTGCTATTGGAAGGATTCGCCTTTTCATTCCCTCCATCCCTCTTTTGGCTTGCTTCTTTCTTTACAAATTACAGCAGCTTTGATGTCCAGACCTGCAGATGGGGAAACTGAGGCACGGGGAAAGGCCCAGAGCTGAAAGGTGGCACAGCATCAGTGCAGGAGAGAGCAGCAGGGCCAGGCAGAGCCAGCCTCTCCTGATCCCTCCTCCTGTGCCCAAGAGTTGGACACGGACTGCATTCCACTTCTGGCAACATTAATAAATTCTTGCACGATCATCCCTGGCACATTCCATACTCACTTCCAGCTCGTGAAGAGCCCCAGGTCACCTTCTGGGTGGATCTCAGAGCCTGCCTTCCCTCTGGCACATCTGGATCCCCTCGCCCATCCCGGGCCCTGTTTGCATTGCACACACACACACCAGGAGTGGGGGAAAGGCAGTGCTGGTGCAGTGAGTTCACACCTGGAGCTGTGCCAAGGCCTAATGAGCAATCAGAAAGGTGAAGGAACGTTCTCTGTGCTTATTTGTCACTGCTGCTGCTCCCAGGGGTGTCCTTTAACCCTCTGAGTTCAGCACTGCGTTGTGCAAGTTTGGGTTTTGTGCTCAGCGGAGTGTGTGATGGTCCCTTGGGTGACTTGAACAACTCAGGGTGTTCAAAGACCGTTTGGGGAGCAGTGGGGGAAACCCAAGCACGTAAGTGACTTATTTAGGCAAGGTTCACATTGATTTCACTTTCTGTCTGGTTTGCAGGACTGCTGTCAGTGCAGGCACCTCTTCCTCCCGCACCAAACTCAGGAGCTGATCTCAATTCTGGTTGTCAGTGGTCTCTGTGTTACCTGGAGGAGCCTTTCTGGAGTTAGGATCCAGCTAAAATAAGCTAAGAAGTGAAAATAATTGGATTTTTTACCTCAAGTTGGAATAATAATGAAAAAAAAAACAGTTCCTCATTCAGTATTCTGGAATATGAAGTGATATATTCAGAACAGAGTTTGCTCAGGATTATCTAAAAGGATAAAATGAAAGAAGTGTTGCTATTAATATATATATACATAAAGAGAAATTTATATGAATTTCTGTACTGTTCTTCCCCTGCCCAGTCCTGCCAGCCAGCAGCAGAGAGCAGAGCCCTCTCCCATGGGGAATGTTAATGTGGGATGTTAACTCTGCAGTTCCTAGGAAGCCTCAGATGGTTCTGCAGGCCCTGGGGTGGCAGTGGTGTGAGCCACGGAGGCAGAGAAAGGCAGGGGAGAGCCAGGCCAGCCCTGTGGGACTGGACATTGGAAACGTGGCCCTGCAGAAGGGGCAGGGCTGCAGGAGAAGACACAGGGATGTGCTGGCTTGGAGATTTGGCCCCGGAGCAGGAACATTGCTGAAGGCAGGGGGGAAGCTCCCTGCTAGAGACAAAGGCAGCTGTGGTTAAGGTGGTTCTTGAGGGCAGTCTTTGTTCAGGCGGTGTAAAAAGGAACACGTAAATTTACACCTGCAAGGAGCACGTTGGTGTGGGGCTGAGCCAAACCCCGTGGAGGTCGGGAGGAATCTTTCCACTGACTTCAACGGGCTCGGAGTCCAGGTCCCCAGTGACTGGCTTGAAGTGACACACAGACTATTTCTGTCTGGCAGTTTTTTCCTCTCTGCATTTTCCAAAAACACCAGCAAGAGAAGAACGAGTCAGAGCTTCGTCTGTTTTGCTAAAGCAGGACTGAGGGTTGCATTATTCACCACATCCCAGGGCTGGCTCTGGAGATCGAGGGATGCAGCGCTGCAAAATCCAGAGTTTTTTGGGATTTTTTTTTTTTTAAATGAGATAAGTAATCTGAGCCATTTGCCCTCTTCTTGTACAGACTGAACCAATGGAATGGTTCGATGGGATGGAAAGAGCTCTGGAAACATTAACAGTGTGCCATTCCCTTGCTTTGGCACGTGTGAGATATTTTCTTTCTAAATTTGTAGAAACAACTAACAAATCCTGCAATGATCTGTGAAAAGGGACACTTGCCAGAAGGAGTCTCACACAATGGTTGGAATTACAGGGCTCACTGTGCCTTTCAGCTCTTTTCCCTTGATGTTCCTTTTATCTAAACTTTAGTTCTTCACCCGTTGGTGGGGCGAGCTCTCCTGCAGCCCTCAGTACCACGGATCAGTGGAGGCCTCCAACTCTATGATCAAAGCATTAAACATCAAATTCTTCTCTGCTGCCTCACTGCAGAAGTTTCAAAGGAGTTTGGTTGCTCTTTTGTGGATTGATGTGGCTCTAGGGGCTTTGACAGCTGAATAGCCGTGCTTGGGTTGCTACACAAACTTTGCTGTTCCGTAAAGGAGTGTGTAAGAAAGCACTGACTGATGCATCTCTGGAGACCTCACTCAAGAGCTTAATTTAGTCCTCTTCTTTAATAGAAACTTGGACCTCAAGCCCAGCTCTTGTGTAATGGCAGGCAGAAGGAAAAACTAACAGGCTCGCTCGCTCTTGGAACCTGTCAGTCGGCTTTAAAGAGGGGCTCTGCAAACAGCACCATGTATGAAAGTGAGAAGATGACCAAAGTGCTGATGAAAAACATTTTATAGGCAGTCAGAGCGATGTGATGAGTAATTTGGGACTGGCAGCTTTTCCAAGCAACATGTGAGGCTGTGTTTTCCTGGGGGAGTGTCTTCCCCAGAGCAGAGGGGCTGAATAACCGGGCAGAGACACTGGCTCCCCTTGAGCCTGAGGGGTGTCCATGGGAGCTGTGACCCTTCTCTCTCCTTTCCCTCTTTTAAACCTGCTGCAGCTGCTGTGGATCCCCCTGCAGATGTGGTGTTGGGGTCCCTGTGTGGGGATCCTGGGAGCAGGGCACAGCAGTGACAACCCTCCCACACGATGGCAGGTCCCAACCCTTTCCTGCACATCCCAATTCCTGTAGAAGTCTGGCTTTTACAGCCTGTAGCTGCCCCTTTATAATTTTTTGCTAAATCATGGTCTCCCAGCACTCAGCTGACACTTTCACGATGCTTTACAACTCCATCCCTAAGGATTTGTCTCTATATTTAATGTATTTTGCTGTTTGATTAAAGCTCCTGCTGACAGCACGCTTGACTAGGGACACAGCAGCTCACAAAACAGGGCATGTGGTGGCAAAAGACGTGAGCTGTGCTCTGAAAGAGCTGTTATTGCTGCCTGCATCTGCAATCTCTGAGCTGGACCTCGGCTTGCAGCTCCACAGATTCCAAACCCCTAATTACTGGCTGCTGCCTCTGCTGTGAAACACTTTATTAAGCTTTTAGAGTCATTAAGGATTTTCAGGAAATTTATGGGAGCTCAGGTCATGTCGCCTGTTTGTTTATATAGGTCAGGATCTGCCAAAAACGTGGCCTGTAGATTTTCTGTGCTCACCCACCACGTCTGCTCAGGGGACTGGTGGGGACTGCCTGGTTTGTCTTCCACTGGCCTGTCCTGTCATGGGATGTGCAAAGAGCAGAGAGTGATTCCAGCAGTTTTAGCAAAGCTCTGGACTTGGAGCTGGTTTCTTGCTGGGGACAGTGGCCTCTGGACCAGCCAGAGTGTGGCCTGTGAGCTCAAATAAAGCTGCCACTGCCACAGTGGGAGTAAAGACTGAGCTCAGAGCGAGTAAGAAACCTGGGAGTTGGTCCTACGTGTTTTAAGGGACTTTTGTTCCCTCCTACCTTGGACCTAAGGGAGCTGAGGGAAGTCCAGGGATCTCATGGCTGCTCGAGCCAGCCACGGTGTGGCTTTATCCGGGATCCCAGCTTAGTATTCACCAGGATGGCTCAGAGCAGCAATTCATATTCATGACACTAAGTCCCCTAATTTAACTCATCTGCTGCTCCTTTTTTTTCCCCCTCTTTTAAAGGCCTTGCAAGTGCTCTGTTGTGTCACAAACACGTGGCATCCAACGTGCCTTGCCCGGTTGTCACAGAGAGGTTCTGCCACGCTGAGCCAGCTCAGCAACGCAGGGCAACCTCCCAAATGTGTTGTGCAGAGTTTGGGGGCACAATTGCAAGGTCCATGTTCCTACAGACCACAGAGGTGACTTTTTACTGCACTCTGAGAGAGCTGCATTTTTAAAGCTGGACTTGCAGGCCCAAACTGGCAACATTCAGCACAAAATAGTGTCTTGGTCTGTAGAGCACCTTATTATGGGATTAAAAGCACTTCTAATGGAGAAGGCCAGTTGTGATTACAGCCTGACTGCGTAGCACAGTCTAAAGATAACTTTACAGCCACCAGCTCCCCTCTGCCACCAGCACGGGCTGTGCTGATGCCACAGCAGGGACTGCTGGCTGTCCCTGCAGGAGAGGCTGACCCCACTCTCAGGGAGCAGAAAAACCCAATGTTTCTGCAAACCAGGCAGACTGGGGGGGTCTGCACCGACCCTCTCTGTGGCCAGACTGCCACTGTCTATCTGTGGGTGCTCCCTGGGATGGAGCCGGGGTTTCTCTCTGCTTTTAGTTGCCCCTGGCAGTGTGGATCCCTGCTGCAGGAGCTGATAACCTCTGTGTCTCCCATCTGCGTGGCGGTGGCTGCACATGTGCAGCATCAGGCAGGCACAGGGGCTGTGGTCTCTCCTAGCACCCCATGGGATCTCTTCCAGAGGGACAACAGCCTCAGCTGGAAAGGGAAAACTCTGGATTTTGGGACTGCCTCAAGGTGCTCCAGAGGCTCCAAAGGCAGAGTTAAAGACGGGCACCTGCCCAGTAACACAGGCACATTTCCCAGTATTCTGGTGTTAATGAGAATTATAACCAGCCATGGCCCTGAGCCTACAAAACTTTCCGCCCTCGTTTGTCTTTACGGCCCAGTAGAGGTGTACTGCAGCCTGCTAATGACACTAATCATTCCCCACCAATTTCAAGGACACAAAGCCCAGTGCCAGCCAGCCCGGGATTAGATGGCTCCTGACTCTCAGACCTTTAACAGGCCACTGGTTTCTCTTTCTCGCAGCGTTAATCAGCAGAGCTTTGCTGACACAATGCCTTGGCAGCGTGCCTTGGAGAGCTCCAGGCAGGGGAGGATGAGATATACCATACGCCTCCATTTCCTGATTTGCAGTATATCGAGATATAGACAGACCTTCATTATTTTTTTTTTTCTTTTTTGATGTGAAAGCAGAATGAAAAACTAGGTTAAATCAGTCTGGAGGGATATTAAGCCGGTTCTCAGGAAGCCTATGCAATTATTATGCCTCATCCCAGCCCTCTTGATTGGGAACATGCCTTTAAGAACATGATCAGCCCCAGGAGATCTCCCCCGTAGCCTGGGAATTCCACCCTGTCTGCTGACGAGGAGGGAGAGGCTGGCCCACAGAAACTCTCCATTCAGAAGGGGAAAGCTTGGCTTCCCTTTTTTTTTTTCCCTTTCCCTTCCCCCCCCGGCAAATTATAAATGTGCACGTCGGATTCTTTTGTCAACCAAATCTAATGGGACTGGCCGGAGCTGAATGGCTGGTCTGTGTGATGCTGGGACCGGGTTTCTTTTCAGGTGCTCACTGCCTGTTTCCAGGAGATGAGGATTAGCATCTGCCTTTGGCTGGGAGCAGCTGCGGGCGCTGTGGCCCTCGGCTGGAAGGGTTTTGGGAGCTGGAATGGATCGTGTCAGACTGGCTGGGCTTTGGGTCTGAACAGGTGCCTCCTCAGGCCTGGGTTATCACACTTCTAGGGCCAGCAGTGAGGAGTTTGTTTTTTTTTCTCTCTCTCTTTTAAAAGGTGGGAAAGTCATCCAAGGTTTGGTTTTCATGCAGATTCCCTTCTGGTCCCTGCAGGGACTCAGGCTCCCGGTTCAGCTGGGATGAGCTGCTTGTGGGGATGAGGAGGGGAATAAAAAAGTTAATGAAACCTCAGGGGGCAGCGCAGTTCTCAAGGCCAACGTGCCTGGGATTTCCTTCGCTTTCTCGTGAAATTCCTGAGCTACTTGGTCCCAGGCTAGCCGGGGACCAGCTCCTGCAGCCTGTGGGGTTTTTTCCACAGCATTTAGAAAACAGGTTCCCAGATAGAACGTTTTATTGATTTGATATTCTGATAAAACCCACCCAGCTCTGGCATTCCAAGAGGAGAAAAAAATAACTCCAGCCACTACAGCCAGAAGAATGTGAAGCCTTTAACCTGGCCACTGCTGGAGGGGGCTGCCCTGCTGTCCCCCCGTCCCTGACACAGCCCCCAGCCTCAGAAAGACGTGTGGTACACACACACCGAGCCTGTTCTTTGGGAAATTTGCCTTTGGGAGTGCCCATCCATTACGGGTCAGTGCAGCTGTTCACGTGAAGACAGCTTTAAACTCTCCCACAAACTGCTGGCACACATCTGTGGGTGTCTCTCCCTCCACCCTTTGCTCCATCCCTCGGGGCAGGAGGGAAGTGCTGCCACCTCCTCCACCCTTGGGGGCCACGGGGGAGAGGCTGGTGGCTCTGCACACACCCCACACATCACACCCGCTGCTGTGGACACTTGGCCCTTGTGCCACTTCCTTTGCAAACCCTCCTCACCGAGCCAGGCAGGGCTCTGCCCCTCCTGATGAAACTCATGTTCATTTCGTGAGGTTTGACTTTGAAATAACAGCTTCTCCTGCTCTGATTTCATCCATTTCTGCGCCAGCTATTGTAAAAGGTTTGAGGTGGAATTAACTTTTACTTCCCAGCGCAAGCTTCCAGCTCAGGGTGTGCTTTCCTGTGTGTGTCCGTGGAAAAGCTCTCTGTGTTCAAGGACCCCTCCGTGCCACTGCCCCCTCCAGCATTGTTTATTCACCTTTCTTTTATCCCTCCATGCAGTCACAAACATTCCTGAGCCTGTTCTGAGGGTGCCTAAATCGCCAGAAGGTGCAAACATTCCAGGGGGGCATGTGAGCATCTGTGTTCCCCAGGAATAACCCCGTGCCCCTGTGGTCATTCGTCCACCCCATAACTGCAGGAGGAAGGGGGAGGCCTTTCTCTTCTGGCTGAATAATGTTCCCAGGAGCAGGGGACAGCAGTGACAACCCTCCCACACCATCCAGGTTTCCCTGCACACCCTACTGCCAGTGCCCCTCTGCTGGCTGCTGAGGGGACATCGGTGTGAGAGGGTGGCAAGGGCAGGGCTCCTGCAGCCCACTGAGAGCTGTCAGCATCCCAGAGTGGGGAAGAAATGGACACCAAGCAGGCAGGAACTGTAGTTTCAAGTGTAAAGCAATCCAGTCGTTTCCAGCCAGCGGCTTTTCCCCCAGCTGTTCATTTCCAATAGAGAATTACGATCAGTAATTGATACTCTCAGATGTCTCAGTGCAATCCCCAGAGAAGAATGGCCAGGGCAATATAGTTTGGTTTTTTTTTTTCCCAACTCACTGGAAAATCGAGCCCCAGCTGGGGCTAATAAGTGCTTTCATTAAAATACTGATCTTAATCCAAAGCTGAGAATAATGTCCCCTCTGTGCTGCAGCTCTCCTCAGCTCTGACAGGGGCTCTGCTTTTTAACAAGAAGCGAAAGAGGATAAATGGGCACTTCTCACCCCAGCGCCATAAAAGCACCGATGCAGGATCCCAGTGAGGGTGATTTCTTTTTGATTGCACCAGTGGAATGTGTTCTTGAGCCTTTCATGCAGCAGTGATGGAGATGGGGTGCAAGGCCGGGGATCCTCCTGGATCCATCCTGCTGCTCTGCCCACGGGTGGGTTCACCAGGCAGGAAACGGGGAGCAGGAGTGTTTGTTGGACTCCAGGCACAGCCAAAGCCATTCCACTGTCTCAGCACAAGGATTTGTTTTGTCCTCCCACTTCTGCATTTTCTTCTGGACAACACAGATTAGTGCTAATATTTACTCACCCAGAGCTTGTCAGAGAGAGGGAATTTGCAGACCACATCTTGGAAGGTTGAAGGGTTTTTTCTCCCACTCTCACACAGAGAAAGAGGAGCGATCTCCCATTTTTTCTAGGAATAAAGTCTGTATTTCCAGTTCATTAAGAAAATGTGAATGACAAGAGCCTTTTTTCATGGTTTTTTGGACATCCCAAGGCTGAGTATGAGTTTTGTCCTGATCAAGAGCAGGACTATAAGGCACATCCTGCATCAAGCACGACACAGGATGCCACTCCTGTCCCTCACTTCCCTCCTCTCACTTGTCCTGTTCTCTCCCTGTTACCCCTCCAATTTAAAGGTGATCCCACCCCTGCTCACATCTTTTCTACTGGGGCTGTTCTGCACCAGAGGCCTCAGATGCTCCAGGAGAAGGCTCAGACGTCATGGGAAGAGAGAACCTTGATTTGCCCTGCAAGTAAGGCAGACTGGGAATCCCAGCAGAGCCTCCTGCACGTGCATCATGTTTCAGGGATGTGGAGCTGGTGGCTTTTGGGGGAAGAGCTGCTGCAAGTCCTTGCTGGAGCTCCTGTGAGGAAAGCTCAGAGGCATGGTCAGATGATGTCCTGATAGCTCAGGTGCTTTGTGAGCAACAGCTGAACTGTAGGAAGCTCCCCTGAAGTGAACCCTCTTTTTTCACCCATTCCCTCTCAGTGTCCAGCTTTCTGCCTCCAGGTTTTCTTGAGGGGG
>VZRR01010911.1:90627-118380 GCA_013398015.1 Oreocharis arfaki | reverse complement strand
CTCCCACTCTCACACAGAGAAAGAGGAGTGATCTCCCGTATTTTCTAGGAATAAAGTCTGCATTTCCAGTTCATTAAGAAAATGTGAATGACAAGAGCCTTTTTTCATGGTTTTTTGGACATCCCAAGGCTGAGTATGAGTTTTGTCCTGATCAAGAGCAGGACTATAAGGCACATCCTGCATCAAGCACGACACAGGATGCCACTCCTGTCCCTCACTTCCCTCCTCTCACTTGTCCTGTTCTCTCCCTGTTACCCCTCCAATTTAAAGGTGATCCCACCCCTGCTCACATCTTTTCTACTGGGGCTGTTCTGCACCAGAGGCCTCAGATGCTCCAGGAGAAGGCTCAGACGTCATGGGAAGAGAGAACCTTGATTTGCCCTGCAAGTAAGGCAGACTGGGAATCCCAGCAGAGCCTCCTGCACGTGCATCATGTTTCAGGGATGTGGAGCTGGTGGCTTTTGGGGGAAGAGCTGCTGCAAGTCCTTGCTGGAGCTCCTGTGAGGAAAGCTCAGAGGCATGGTCAGATGATGTCCTGATAGCTCAGGTGCTTTGTGAGCAACAGCTGAACTGTAGGAAGCTCCCCTGAAGTGAACCCTCTTTTTTCACCCATTCCCTCTCAGTGTCCAGCTTTCTGCCTCCAGGTTTTCTTGAGGGGGAAAAAAAAGGGCATTGCAGGGAGCAGAGTTAGAGGGAAGTGCCCAAAAATAGAGAATTCATCAGATACCCCTGAGAACACGTGATTAGTTGCTCTCTGGGGAGTCACACAGCTCTAGGGAAGAGTTTTTACTGCTTTAATGAATGGCTGCTCTGTGATTTATTCTCTTTCCTGCTGGATCGAGGATGTCCTCTTCGAGCAGCAGCACCTTCTCGCACTTGCTGGCCAATAAAAGTGAGAAGCCAAGTTTTGAGAGTTTCATTGGCAGCAAATTGCACATTATTTCTCAAGAACTGCCCTTCACTTCACTGACACCACTCTTAATCAGTGCTTGATACTTTAAAAAAATCCTCTTGCTTTATGAAGCTCGATTCAGTTTTAAATTCAGGATGTGACTTCTTGTGTGCAGGTTTTGGCTGCCCTTCTGTGCATTTATTTACCTGGTTTATAAATATATTTACATGTTTTAGCACCGAAATTCATTGTATTGTGACCTACCACTTCCTGTTCTCAGGTGAGGTAAAAGTAATGCCTGCTGGACAGAGACAGCAGTGGAACTGAAGTTAAAACTGAAGCATGAGGGATGTTCCACGTGGATTTAGGAAACAAAGTGGAAAATGCAGAGATTTCACAGCAAATCTAAAACGTTGCACATAGTCAAAACTAAAATTCTGACATCCCAGCTGGTAATTGGTTGCACTCAGGGGCAGACAGAGCACCACGGAGCCCTGGAGAGCTGCTGCTCCTGCTTCCAGGACTTCCCCATGCTCTGACCACTGCAGCCAGGTCTGGCATCGTAACTGCCCCCCTAACTCACAGCAATCCAGATATTTCTCCTCAAAACCAGCTCTGCACACTTGTCTCTGCCTGCAGCACCGCCTTGCCCTTCATCTGAAGGGTCTTCAAGGCAGGCACTGCCTGGCTTGGGTTTTTGGGGAGCACCCGATGCTTCCAAAGCAGCCCCACCCTGCCCTCGGCTGCTCCTCTCTGGGAGGGCAGAGGATGTCTCCTGTTCCCCCTGCAGGGTAACCTGCAGCGAGTATCCCCAGCTCAGCTCTGCTGCCAGCTGGGATCTGCACGGTTTCCCAAGCAGCCCGAGGAGGACAAGCCGCTCTTTTAGATTGCACGTAACCCTTTCTGAGCCAGGAAGCCGAGAATAGCAGAGACAGGGGTTGGCAGCCTCCCCCGGGGGTTAAGAAGGAGCTATTTGTTCTCATAATTACTTGTCTAGGAGAAGGGTCTGTCTGACAGTGCTTTCCTGCAAAGCATCATGTTTGCCCTGAAGCCAAATAAAACCTTGGTGTAAACTCGTGCCCAGAGAGAAGAAAAGGCAACTCAGAGGGAGTTTCTGTGAATAAAGAGGCCGTAACCATTTCAAAGCATCTCTTGTGCACCAAGCGAGCATGATGCAATATCTCAGTATGCAATACCCCAATATCTCACATCCCTAAAAGGCCCTTTAACACCCAGGAATAGGCACAGAAGTGGGGTGGCTTCCCTTCCCCTTCACTTTGGCTTTTTAGCTCTGTATATGTCAAACCCTCTCCAACCTTGCTCCAGTGCCCACCCCGTGGGATTCCTGACACTTTTCCCAAGCGATTCCAGCACTAAAAACCTATATTCCTTCCCCCGGGCAGAGCCAGACAGGAGCTGCCTCGGGGCAGGAGGGGTCAGGCGCTCTCCACTCGGCTTTTCCCACCGATGCAGTGCTGGGGTGGCTGAGAGCAGCCTGGGCAGAGCGGCTGCTGCTCGGCTGGTCATTGTGGCTTTGGGGTTTTGTGTTACCCGCTGCCTAATCCCGGGCAATCTTCTCAGGTTTCCAGGGTTTACTTCAAGCCAGACAGTCCGTACTCCCACTCCCTGCAGGAGCTGGTGATGACATTTGGCTTTTTCTTAGGCAAGGGGCATTTTGCCACAGCCCTGACCCTCTGCCAGACCGCCCGGGCATCTGCACAAGTGAAGGTTGGGCAAGTGCCTCTTGATTCCAGAAGTTTTCTTTTGTTATTTCATCCACTTGAATCACTTCAGCATCATTTCCAGTAACAAATGCACCTAATTAATGGGTAGAAGGTTTATTGCCCTCCGTGGTGCATGGTCTGAATTGCTCAGCTGCGTCCCACGGGCTCCGTTGTGCTCGAGGTCGAGGGAATTCAGCTGTGAGGTCACAGTGGGGCAGGTCTGTGTTTTTGGAACAGACAGACCTGAGCTCTTGGAGAGCCACTGCTGTGAAATCCAGAGTAGCTGTGGCATCCTGATGCCAGGTAAGAGTAGAGGACCTGTTGGAAATTCGGGAAGGAAAACGGCGCCCTGACCTCCCTGAAGTCACACTTCTGTTGGAAAATTCTTCCTCCGTGACTTGAAGACACCTAAGGAGCAGGTGCACTGTTTGGGCAAACAGGAATCAGGGGCTGAAGCAGAGCCCCTGAACACTGAGAGACGAATTTTGCAGTTTTTCAACCTCTTTCTTTGTCCCCCTGATATTTCCTGTGGAAGAAAATTTTCTCCCTTCACTGGTGCAGCTCTCTGGAGTGAGGTCAGCACAGCACATGCACACGAGGTGCCTGTAGCTGCCCAGTGCTGTGGGGACCTGGAAGGAGAAGGTGCCTGGTGACCTGATAGCGGTCTCAAGTTGATAGAATTTCTGCTTTCCTTGGCTCCTGTGAAATGCTTGGTGGAAAAATAACGACTGGGCCAAATCCCATTCTTTTACATCAAGGTAATCGAAGCGGTCACTTCACTGGCTGCTTCAGAATGAGCTATTTCCTCTCTGAATTAGCCAGCTCAGCCTTCAGTTTCTCTCCTCTTTGAAGAGCAAGTGGGTCGGGGGCTGAATGTCCAGAGAAAACACCTTCAAGCTGAGCTGGGCACAGACTTCTGGAGACATTTGGCCTTGTGAGACTGTTGTGTGCCAGAGGCAAAGCAACCCCAGCAATTCATTCAACAAGGAGGGAGGACAATGCAAAAGAAATAAAATGGTGGGCCTTGAACTGATAGACAGCAAAATTTTGAGGCGCGCTGAAGAGAGGTTCAAATAAACATTTTAAATTTTGGATTAACATTTTGGCCACTGAATGTCATACAAAGCTGATACAATTCTCTCTGTTCTTCAGTTTAACTGTTTCTAAAACCTTTTGATCAGCTTTTCCATTTAGATTTGTGAGGTTTTGTCAGTGGTAAGTTGTAAACTGTTCATTTCTGTGTCCAAAATCCTTTGGTTCCCTTCAGAACGAGTTTCCCCCTTTTCTCCAGGAAAGGATATAATTTCTCCTGCTCATCACGCGTGATCAGGTTGCCATACTGGTTTGATTACAGGATTGTGTTTTCAGACACCAGTCATAAGATTTTTGTGCCTCATTTTCCTTTTCTGTGTATTAATTCTCTCTGCTGCAGCTGGACAGAGGTGGATGCTGCTGGTGGAGGTGTTTAGCTCTCATGAAGTGCTTTAGGATTTACTGATGGTTCATCCCTTCCGAGGTGGAAGTCACCCTTGGCACAGCTTGTGTTTCATAGGGGGAGGATATGATTTTTCATAGCTTAGAAAGGTGCCTCTCATTAGGATGTCACCCCCAGACTGAGAGAAAGACTGAAGCTGTTATTCAGTATTTTGTTAAAAGGTTTCCATTGCAGTCTCTGGTCTGTAAGCAAACCCTGCTTGCACGGAGCCCCCATTTCTGAGTGAGGTCTGTGCTTTAAAACCCACAGTTAGTCAGAGTTTCAGGAGCTGTGTCTGGAGAGCAGCCCAGCCCTTCAGAGCTCAGGCATTCTCAGGCCAATGGTGCTGCTTCAAGTCCTTATGCCACTGAAACCCTTCAAGGACACCCTTCCTCCATCCCAGGAGCTGCTGTGCTGTGAATGGGATCAGCCTATTCTGATGGAATCTGCCCTTTTGTCAAGGTTAATGTAATAAGGGAGGCTGGAAGATTTTGGAGGGAGGTTTTCTGCCGTGCTGGGCACAGATGGCGGCCGGTTCAGGATGGAGAGGAGGGTGGGTGGCTCATCAGCAAGTTGCTGCTCTCGTTCGCAGGAGAATTACAGAGATTCACCATCCCTTTGGGGATGAACACACCCCAAACCTTTGTCTTTCCAGGGGACTGGTCCTTACAAGACCCCTTCCCGCTTCTTGTGGCCGTGGTCAGATTTCCAGCTGGGTGTCTGTGTTTGCTCCGTTTGTCACGCCGGGCTGGCAGTGCTGAGTGCTGTGACTGCAGAGCAGGCAGGGCAATGTGCAGACAGCCCCTGAGCAGCAGCTTAATGCCAGTGCAGGTACGGAATGTATTTATAGCTGAATGCACGGTCTGTGTGCGCGCACGTGCGTGCCTGGGAAAGTTTCGCAGCCGGAGGATAACGCATCTCAATTACAGCCCCGTCTGGAGCTGCGGCCCTGCTCAGGAATGGGAAAGCTGCAAAGAATCCTCGGAGGTTAAAAACACCATTTGGTTTCCTTCGCCAGAGGGACACTCGTCAATATCTGTCTCTGTTAACAGCAGAGGGTTGAAGCCTTGGCAGTGTTCTCAGCCTCCAGATGCAGGCAGAGCTCAGATGCAGGCAGAGGTTTTTTTGTGAAAGGCGACTTCATTGCTGCCGGGTTAGAGCTCCAATTTTGCCTGACGCTGCAAGTTTCTGGAAAGCAGCAAAGAAGTGCACACACTGCTGGCTCTTCCCTTCGTACGTGTCCTGTGCCTGAACTTGCCTCTTGTTTTATCCCACTCAAGACAGATTTCTTTACCGTTCACTCCCCACTTGGCATCACGTGGAATCTTGGATTCCCTGAGGTGAGGGGCTGGTGCTTTGGTGTTTGTGCTGCACCTCTGCACAGCGCCCAGCACTCCACAGTCACTGTGGTGGAGGAACTGGGAGAGAAGTTCCTGAGTGAGGCATCATCATCTCAGGCTCTGACCACCCGAGCTGGTCTCAGGACGAGGGTCCTTGCTCAGCCTTGAGCTTTTTCCTGCGTCAGGCTTAGAAGCAACCTTAGCACTGCTGAGTCCCATTTCTTTCCCTAATGCATCTCTAATAATAAATCACATTTTCTCTCTCTGCCTGACTAAGGACACTCCCTCCCAGAGCAGATTTCTTCAGCACAGACCCGCTGTGCTGCTCAACTCTGCCTCTTAAAAATTTAAGCTACTTCCCCAAGGTTACACAGCAACTCTGGCTTCACAAAGTGACTGAAACAGCCCTGATTGAGTGGTGGTTGTATTCCCATCTCCTCGGCGAGGAATTTTCTCTGTCTGACACCCCCAGCCCCCTCCAGCTGCCCGAGGGGCTGCACAGCACAGCTGGGGACACCTGGCCCTGCAGACCCCCTGCTCCTCGGGGGCTCTGCAGCCCAAGCAGGGACATCTGCTCCGAGCTGAGAGCTGGCACCAGGAAGGGTTTGGCCTTGGAAGGGAGATATTTACTTTGTACAGCTTCTCTGTGAACCAGCATCGGCTGGAGAAGGCCAGCAATCTATTTAGTCTAGGAACAGCAGAGCATGCCAGTGCCTCTGGAAGAGCCCCCCCTCAGTCCAGCTGGTTACTGGGACAGTACTTTCCTACAGGAGGAAAAAAAGATGCTTTATTCCTCCCTCTTGGGCATCCTTGCTCCACAGAACCGTACATTTGTCTGTGTCTCGCAGGTCGGGGTGGGGAGAGAGAACAAAACCTTTTAGTTCTGTGGAAATGAAGGAGTTTTCATACAGGAGAAAGCTCTCCTCGGGATAATTTCTGTTCTTCCCAGCAGGACCTGCTGCAGAAATCTCTCAGCGTTGCTGCTTTGTGCCAGCCATGGCTAAACTGGAGTGCACACTGCTGCAGGCTCTGCCTTCCCAGAGTGGGGTTCAGCCAACTGGTCCCGATGGCAGAGCAAGGGTCGGGATCGAGTGTGAGGATGAAAAGTTTATATGAGACCTTTAATAAGGAAAAAAACCACAGCTCTGTGTGTGTGGGAGCGGCCCTGGTGACAGGAATGTGCCCGTGCCACCGTGTTGGAGCCAAGGCAGGGATCCCTCATCAGACTGGGAAGGACCAGCCCAGGTGCTCCATGGAGCTGGAGCCTCCATCCTCTGCCATGGGCCCAGAGCAAATCTCCCAGGATTTATGAAGTCCCAGTCCCACGTTTTGTGCCCTGTCTCAGGGCGACCACTGGTCACAGAAGGAGCTGCTGGCCCGTGCTGTGGCAGAGCAAAGGGGGTGCCAAGGGCAGTGCCAGAGCTGGGACTGGAGAACAGAAGATCCCTGAATGGGGGGACACAGAGCCAGAGGGGTGCCCTGGGCAGGGACCCTCAAGAGAAGGAGCTTGAAGCCCTGAATGGTGACAAGTTTCACTTATCCCATGTCTCCAGGGAGAATCTTGGGGGTTTCACCAGGCTGGACACAGGCACAAGAGCAGGGTGTGGGTGTCCTGCCAGGGTGACCACTTGCCCTGAGGACACGGCGCTGGCCAGACCCTGCAGGGCATCTCAGGGCTGTGTTTGGCCTTTCTCAATTCAGAGCACACGTGCCTGGCTCAGAAACCTGACTCTGCAGGCTGGGAAATGTCCAGGAGAGGCTGTGACCCACTGCAGGCTCTGACACCTCATTCAAACCCCCTGGCTGCAGCACGAGGGGTTTATCCTGGGCAGATGGTGAGGGCAGGAGCAGCTTTGCACCGGGCAGGGCTGTGCTGCTCCAGGGAGGTGAGCTGGGGCACAGGGACGTGGCTGGTGTTCCTGGGAAGGGGCCAGGACGAGCAGCTCAGGGTTTGGCTGCCCTGTGGGGCCATGCAGTGCCTGCCTGAGCTCAGCTTGGCTCTGCACAGAGCTGACGTCTCCTGGTCTGTGTCACATTATGCATTATGTGATAATTATAAAAACGTGAAGAGAGAACTCGCAGTACCAAGCAGGCAGCACGCAGCTCCGAGTGGTGCCATGTGTGTTTTCCTGCTTCCCCTCCGAGGATAAATGGCCCTTCAGAAAAGAGCCTCGTGTTTGGTTTAAGTTTCTCATTACTTCATAGGGGTTCTTCCTTGTAGGGCTCTTGGAGCAGGATTAGCTGGCAATGGGTGGCACAGTTCCCTTGGTACACAGTGATCCGGCTCTGCTTTCAGAAGGGCTCAGGGCTGCTGCAGTTGCCTCTTATTTCCTGCCAAGCGCCCAAGGGGGGTTGATGTGAGCCAGTGTAAATGCTGGGTCCGTCCCGGGGTGGATGTGATGGGATGAACTGTGGTTTGCTGTTTGTTCCTCCCAATTACCCACACAAAGCCGGGTCCCCTCTGAGCCACCTCCTTGGGGAAATTGTTCATTTTCTCTTCCTGGGTGGCACTGCTTTGTTTTTCAGCACGGGTTTCCTGGTTCACCGGCAGCTCCCAAGGCCAGCCTGGAGCAGGAGAAGGGCCTTGGGACGTGCTATGGGGGGATATGAATCTTCCTGTGGTGCCAGCAGACAGTGGGATGTGCTGCTCTGTGTCACCACGGCAGAGAGGGAGCAGCAGGTGCTGCAGGCATCCCCCCAGTGCTCCGGGGGCTCCTCTCCTGCCACTTACACATCACAGAACGGTTCGGGTTGGAAGAGACCTTAAAACTCATCTCATTCCAACTCTTCTTGGACTTTCCCATCCATTTCTGTAGTGGCCTCTCAGCCCCTGTGTCGAAATGTCCACTTCTAACCCAGCTCTTTAAACCTGCAATCACAGCCAGAGGCTATTTCCGAGATAAGAAAAGGGGGCTGGAGCATCTTTTGGCAGCATGTAACAGAGTATATTGGTGTTCATGCTGTGAGTTGGTTAATGAGGAACACGGACTGATGATTTGCTCTCTGGAGGAGTATCGACCTGTACAACAGCGAGGAGAGTTTCCATTTAGTGCCTGCTCCTCTATTTAAGAAAATACAGGTTTTGGCTGTGACCTCTCATTTAAACTCATGGGGGATTTTTTTCTGGATAAAATCAGGGGAGCCCTTAGGGAGCTGAAAGTGAGCTGTGGAGCAGGAAGAGGAGAAGGAGCTGATGTTTCTAGATTTTGAAATCTAGATCTTGTTTCTAGATCTTGAAAGCTGTAGCCCTTTCTGTGTGGGAATGGCTGAGGACAGGACTGCACTGCTGGGCTCCTTTAGGGTGAGAAGGGATCCCTTGTATTGGAAAGGGAGAATGGGAAGCTGGAGGGAGGCAAGGCTGGTTCCCAAGAGTCCCCTTTTGCTCCAGTCAGGGGATCTGGTTACAGAGAAAACATCCCTGGCTGTGCTGGGTTTGTGTTACAGATGAGGGGGACCCCTCCTTTCTGAGCTGGGGTCAGTTTCTGCTGGCACAAATTCCCGGTTGTCCTGGATAAACCCTCGTCAGGAGCTGCCCTGGGGATGAGCAGAGCCTCAGGAAGCAAAACTGGGAGCTGAAAGGGCTCCTGAGCCTGTTCAGGAGGGAGCTTTGCCTCCCTGCTGGATGTGGTGTTGTACCGGAGCAGGGAAGCGCTTGGCTATCCCTGGATTTGGGTGGGATGGTCACTGGGGCTGCTGGAAACCTCAGAAAGGGAGAACCTTGGGGCAGCATCCAGCTCCTGGGGTGCTCCAGGCATTTCAGGGCAGGGGGATGGCCTGGGGAGCAGGGCTCTCCTGGAGGGCACGAGGGAGCTGGGCTGCCTGGGCTCCATCCTCGTGTGCATCCCATCGCTCCCATCCCACTTCCCTCATTCTGGACAGAAACGTGGTGACCCAAGGGTTGTATCTCAAGTGTTAAGAGTGAAAAAGGCACAGCTGATCATGGCTGAAATGCCAGGCTGTGATGCAGCCCACCAAGGCCAGGGACAGCGCAGTGCCAAGCAGCTGAGGGGAGGAGGAGCAGGAGATCCACAGGGATCACAAACCTTTGCATGGGATCGTGGCCATTCTCTGCCTCCTGAAATCCAAGGGCTGACCTGTTTCTTTCTAAGACTGACCAAAAAAACCTGCCACTGTCATGTTTTTGTTCAAGAAGAGCAGAGATGAGGAGAGGAGGAGGGCAGATATTTCCAGGTGCTGCTGTTCAGGCTCTTGTGCCTTTGGGATCTCTCTGTTTTTTGCTTCCCTCTGGGGACTCCTCCTTTCACCCAGAGCATGCTGCACCCACCCTAGCCCTAAATCTCATCCCAAAGGCTAACAGCTTCTCCAAAGGCACAGCTACTTGGGGAAGCTTTGGGTGTGGCACTTTGAGTGTGACAATTCAGTTTCTTCTGAAAACTGGAAAAAAAAAAAAAAAATCTGCCCTTTATTCAGAACCTCACTTTGTGTTGTGAGGTTTCTGTTTCCACACAGGCCCCATGTGCCTTTGCAGTAGGGAGAGGAGGATTCCAGGTACAGATCAGTTCTGTAAATATACTCCCTGATTTTTTGGGTTTTTTTTTTTTTTTTTTGGATTTCCTAAAATACAAGCAATATGTCATTGTCAGGAGACAGTGATTCTCTTCAGATCTGTGGGCTGACTGATTACCTGAGAGGGGTTTTTTTTGAAATTGAAAAAAATTATTTGAGGGAAGGAGAAGGAGCATTATAAAGGATTTTAAGGCAGGTACGATCTTCCTACCCACTGATGTAGGAAGCTGATATGTCATATGTGTGAAAACAAATGAGAACTTAACAAGGGGAGGGGATAATGACTCAAGAGAAGTTTTTGCTTGTTACGCAACCAGAAATCCCAGGACCTCAGAAATATTTGAAAGTATCGCATTTTCCCCTATTCTTTCAAAAAATAAGCAATCCCTCCCTTTTAACATCCAGTCCAGAGGTAATGCAGTGCTGCCTTGCAATTTGAAACTGCAGCTTGTGTGCTATCCGGGCTGAAATACTTGTGTGTTGCACAATTTTCAAGCAAGTTGAGGGGAGGGAAATAAAATGCTGGGATTGTTTGGGGTTTTTTTAAAGAAATGTTATTCCCTGGTGGTGTTCACAGTCTTTGCGCTTTCTGATTTGTCGCCACCGTGGAGATGTGGGAGGTCCAAGAAATAAGGCACACGTGGGGCTTTGTGATGGGTAAGAGGTGGCATTATCGCCTCCTAATGGAGCAGGCAGCGCTGAGGTGAGTGACGGGATGAAAAGGTGTCACTGATAAACTGTAATTGATAACACTGATAAAGCGTTATTGATAAAGTGTTATCGATAACGCTGTTATTGATAAGCTGCACTTGCACACCATCACTTTGAGGGGCTGCAGCCACTCTGCTGTGACAGCACGCAGAGAAGGGATGTGACACCATCTTTTCAGAGTGATAACTTTGGTCCAAAAGAATCCAACGCTGTGAGGAGTGCAGGGGTGGGTCCGAGATAAGGACCCGTGGGCAGTGAAGCTGCTCGAAGTGATGGTTCAGGGGGGTGCCAGACCTGACAGTGAGCAGGGTCTGAGGCTCATCTCCACTTGCTTCTGAGTGAAACCCTTCAGCCCAAGTGCCAAAGTGAGGTCTCACCTCCCCGGACAGCTGAGTGTGGTCACTAAAGCTGTCATCAGGCGTGGGCCTGTGGGCAGCGGGGCAGGAGAAGGTTTTCAAGGCATTGCTGGAGGTGCTGACTCTAAGCACAGGGTAGCACAAGATGCTTGCTCTGTGCTGCTGCTGCAAGATATGTTTAGCCTCTTGGAAATATTCCCAGCCCACCAGGAGTCATTTCTGACTAACAGGCACCCCTTAATCTGTCTTAATCCCCCCTATAATTTTACACCTATTTAGCCTCATCCAAATAAAACCCCTCAGTTGCTTGAGTAACGATTGACGAGGCTTTGCATCTCTGCTGGGAAATAAATATTATAATCTCCTTTTCTAAACAAGCAAACTGGCCCTTGATGAGGCAAATAACTTCTCAAGCGAGGGAGGAGCAGGTCTGACAACAGATGCTCTGCCAGTGCCCCGAACCAACCATAAAACCCCCAGTGAGAAGAGACACCAGCCCTTCCCCAGAGAGCTCATCCCCATGGGCTGCTTGCAGTGCTGGGAGCGCTTCTGGGCCAACTGTGGAAGGGGACAAACAGCCCCTGATCCCGGCTGGGGTAAATGTGAGCATTTCTTGTGCATTCCTGGCGCTGTGTTGGGAAACACTTGTAAAAACAGAACGCCCCAGGGCTGCTCCTGCGTGCTGGCCCCGATGTCTGAAGAATGTGGCATTGTCAGCAAGCTGTAACGATGCCTTGGGTTTTCACTTCTATATTTTTCAAACCCTGCCCTGCCTGGTGTGTCACTGTGCAGCTCCTTGCAGCTGCTCGCTGCTGCTCTCTCAGGCCAGGCAGGCAGAACAAAGCCTCTCCAGGGCTGCTCTCCAAGGACACCCAGCCTGTCCCAGGCCCAAAATGTGTAAACCAACATCTTGAGCAGGGGGGTGAGCTTGGAGAAATGACATCATTTAGCTAAAGTGGTGAATTTATAATTTATACTCATATGCAGATGAACCAAACCTATAAAAGCGTGGAGAACTTGTGACTTGTCCATCTTGGGGTCCTTTTTGAACGTTGCCTTTGGCTCCCCAGGGCGCGCCTTTGAAGGCCTTTCAAATAAATACCCACTTTATTCCCTTGCTCCTGTCTAGGCTCTGTTTCTAGGTAGCCATTCAAGGCATCAGTAAAACACCCCTGCTCATTTGCAATGTGATTTAAAAATCCCCAAAGGTGCAGAAACCTCGGGGCTGGTGGCACAGCACCTCGTGTGTGTTGGGCAGGATGGCACCACTGGGCCGCTCGGCTCTGCCCAGGAGCTTTGCCAAGAGGTCTCTTTCCCATCATCAGATGATCACAATGTGACCCCTCTCCCTTGGCACGGGGAAAGAACAGCTCATATTCTTCATCTGATGTCCTGCAGTGCTCCTGGAATGAGGGATGAGCCATGTTTTTGTGGGACTGTGTCATCCAGAGCTCACGTGGAAGATGGGCCCGGTTTTCACCCACTGTGAAAAACACCAGGAAAAGTTGCCAGAGAAATGCCTCAGGTTGTGTTTCCCGAACACCAGAGAGCTGCAGGCTTGGAAGGGGAGGAGTGAATCCAGCTGTGCCCATGGGATTTGCTATTCCCAAATCCAGTGATGTCCGGGATAACTGAGGAGGCCTCAATGCTGCACGTTTCCATTTTGTTTGCCTTGAGTGCCCAGCAGAACAAATAGCACTGGGTGGGAAAGGGAAAGGTTTGGAGGCTGTCAAACCAAATTCTCCCTCCTGGTTTTATCACCCGGATCCTTAGGTCAAAAATCTGCTCGTGTGCAGCTGAGGGAAGAATTCAGCCTCCTTGTACAAAAGCTTTCTGCTCTGGTGGCTTCCTCTGTGCAGCACAGAAGGGTTGGTGGAAAAATCAGGTGTTAAATTGACGGCTGTGGCCGACAAACCTCTCTCCAGTGCAGAACCTATTCTAACAACCAGGGACTGGGCATCAGCTGCTCAGCCTCACTGTGGGATGCTCAGCTCCCAGAAAACACAGCAAAGATGACGTAGCACCCCAAAAAGGGCCACACTTCCAGGAGTTCTCCCCTTCTTTGGCAGCTCCCTGAGCGTGGAGGCTCCGAGCTGAAGCAGAGGTCGGTGTGTCCCCGAGCATGCAGGGCTGCAGGGAGCAGAGCGAGGAAATTTCAGGGGCGTTCTGCGAGCGCCCGCTCTATTCAGAAGGGGCTGCCTGTTTAATCACTGACTTCCAGTGATTTATGGAGGGCTGGTTCGGTGTCCGTTGGAGTCAACGGGAGCCTTTTGATGTCGGGAGACTTCAGTTGGAGCCACAGCCTGCCCATTCTTGCGGCAGCTGGGTACGTGGCGAGCGAAAAGCGGCGATGATAAAGCGGGCACTCAAAGTGAGGCAGGGCTGAAAGGGAAAAGCCTTCCCTGGGACAAAAGCCTGGCTCGAAGGTACAGTGTTTTCTCAGAGCCCTGAAATGCACAAACTGTTGCTTTCTTTGGGGGGCTTTTCAGGGTTGTGTTTTGTTTTTTAACGGACAGTCTGCTCTCGGGGCTGTTGTTACTTCTGGGGGCTGCAGCCCCCACTGGTCCGGGGTGTCTCAGCAATGATTTCATTAGCATTTATTTAGATGTCTGCCTTGGGAGCAGCTCTGATTGACGAGCTCATTGTCTGGACTTTCCAAATGACTCCGTGGCTCTGCTTATCTCCATTGTGCTGTTCAGTTTTAAGCGGCCCGCGGTGGGTTTGGGGTGAGTGTTGGGGCTGGATTTAACCTTCAGAGCATTCTTCAAACCTTAATTCGCACAAAGTCACTTTGGAGAGGTGGGGGTGGGCAGGTTAGTGCTGCTTTTCTGAAATTGGGGTGATGATGTCGAGGGTTTACAAGCGTTACCTCAAGTGAAGCACGGAATCCCATCTGGAGCTGGGGTAGGAGCAGAGGAGATCCTGAGGGCACCCCCAGTGTTGAGTCTGCCCTTCCCTTTTGTGCTTTCCTTTTCACTTCCAGCCTGATGAAGCCATTTCTGGATCCTGTGTGGACAAATGATGAGCCAGGTGAAACAACTGCTGGCTCACACTCACACCCACACTGTTCAAAGGCCAAAAAAATTCACTTTTCCATCAGCAACATGTGAATGTTTGGAATATCTGCATCCACAAGGCAGCAATAGCTACTTGGAGATGTGTCCCTGCACAGAGGAGACAGAGCAGGCAGCTGTGAAATCTGTATCATTTAAGGGCAAAAGCCCATTCAGGGGGGATATTTTGCACAAGCCTGGCCTATTTCAGCATCTTCAGAAACTCTGAGAGGTTTTTTCCTACTCCTGAGTTGTTAAAGCCTGAAAAAAATGAGTCTTTTTATCATGCTGCTCTTTAAATAATAGCAGCAATAATTCTATACCCAGATACTTAATTTTCAAGACCCTTTGGTTTTTTAATATCATCCCTTGCTTGGAAACAGTTGATGGCAAGAAAATAAACTTGCAAGGCATTTTCCTGCCTCTCCTGGAGCTCATGGAGCTCTGGATTTCACCTTTTGCAGCCAGTTACAACCACAAGGGTAACAGATAGGGGAGGAGGGATCAACTCCCAGCTCCTGTGAGTTTTGGAATTATCTCCCTGTTCCATGTGCAGTTCTTTGTAGGATGAAAGCTGAGGTGGTACTCTCTGATCCCACAGGTGTCAGGGTTTCCATGAAGGATGAAGCAAACCCCACAAAGGCAGTGAAATTCTGCAAAATGCTGCCTGCCTTTGGCCAGCCTGGATTTCTGTGGGTAACAGAGCTGGTCAGCACCTTGAAAGTCTGGAGCCCGTGTGGGGTGCTGGCTAAAAAGCTGGAAAAAGGAAAATAAATATTCCTGATGTGGCTATTTGTAGAAATTATTGCAGGATTAGTACTTAGAGGGGCACAGAGGAGAAAGGGAGTGGGTGAGAAACACCTTACATCAGACTCACGCAGCACAGACTGTCTCACAGGGGATGGGACAGCTGAAAATTCCTACTCTTTCCTGTAGCTGGATCAGATTCCTTCAGAGGAAAGAGGGCAGGGTGCCCTGGGGAAATATCTGCATAGCCCCAGGCCCCCTCTGACATCAGGTCAGACATTCTGGGTCACATAACTGGAGGCTGCAGCATGAAATTTAATATTTCAATGGATCAAGTGCTCCTGGCGCACAGAGCTCCTGCCTGGATGGACTTGGTGAACTCAGCACGGGGAGAGCAGAGGGTTCAGCCACGGCCTGGAGTGGGAATGGTGGAGCTGAGGGATGGATAAACCTGAGCTGCACTGCCAGTGGTGGTGGGAGATGGAATTTGGCTGGGGTGGAAGTGGGACAGGGAAATTATGTTGTGGTTTTCTCTGCTCTGTATGGAACAAGGGAAAAAAAAAGGCTTGGGAAAAAAATTGGGAAAAAAAAAAAAAGAGGGCCTTGGTACGGCCAAAAAGAGGAAATGCCACTTTCATCTCATCCACTGGCAAAGCCTAAAATTAAAACCTATTTAATGTCTAGGTCCAGAGAGGAAAAGTTTAATATTGCACATATTTAAATATGACTGACAGGGTTCACAGTGTAAAGACTGACCCTGCACTGAGAATCTCAGGTGGTCTGTGCCCTCCTCCAGAAAAGCGAAGCCCAGTGAGCTCCAAACCCCATTTTCAAAGCTCAAATCACTTTAAATCAATTTCTGCTGCAGGTGTCCAAATAAGCTCCCGTTTCTCCCGTCTCTTTTCGGTAAAAATAGCTTATCCTCTGACATCTGCGAGAGGTGAAGGTGTTACCAAGCACTGAGCTGTCAGAATCTCTGTCACCGTTTTATTTCTGGTTGTTTAAAGTCCCATTAGTTCGATTTTTGTTCTTCTTTTGTGCTTGTTACCACCCTGTGCTGGGAACGGGAGCGCGTGGCTGATGGGAGGACTCCCATCCTCTGCAGAAGTGGCAGGGAAGCTTTCACAAATGCAGGCTGAACTCTTTTAACATCTTCAGAGCTCAAAGCAATGTGGAAAAGTAAGATTGAACAGCAAGTCCCAAAGCAATTTTCCCTGCAGGTTTGCTGGTTCACCTAATAAAAGGCTCAGAATTCCCAGAACTTTTAAGACCTCCTGGAACTTTGTTGCCACTTAGGCTCGCCCTCTGATTTTGTGTGTGAATAAAATCCAGATCTTCAGGATGAGACGGCGTGAGCAGTGCCAGCAAGGCGTCATTTTGCAGAGTGGGAAGTGCTGGATGTGAGCAGAGGGAATTTTAGAATCACAGAATCATGGAATAGCCTGAGTTGGAAGGGACCCAGAAGGACAGGACACCCTAAGAATCCACCCCGTGCCTCTTGGGGCTCGGGCAAGGTGCTGCTGCTGCTGCACATGCGGTTTAAATCTCATTTTCTGTCTCTTCCTCCTCATACTCATCAAACCTTTTCCTGAAGAACTTTGTTTGGGGGTATCTGTGCCCATTCAGACTCGGTGCCCTCTGCAGAAACGCTCTAAAGGCTCTCCAGTTTTTCAAATTTCTCATTAAAGCCTTAAAGATTTTGCCCAGTTCTTTGCTGTGCATCAGCTGCTTTTCAGTGAGGGCAATTTAATTCCTATTACGAGCCAGTATCTCATAATAAAACTCGTTTCCTTTGGAGCCCTTTTCCAGTCCCCAAGAACATTATTTCCATGCCTTTATTTCTCTTGGATGGGCTCTCACATTGCAACTGCCCTCGGTTGATGCCTGCAGGATTCTGAACTGCTGGTTTGGCGGGGATTATTCTCCATGGATCACCTCCCAGTAACTCCCAGTGCCTCGGTGTCCTGTGGTGTCTGGGCTCTGCCTTCAGCTCAGTTTCTTCAGTTCCCCTTTGATTTCACTCTTTGCAGTCAAGTCGAAAGCCCTCACAGAGGTAAGGGATGTCATACATATTACATCTACCAAAATTACAAATTATTCATCACAGCTCGACTCAAAGGCAGCTCTGTCATCTCTCCTACTGCTTCTCAGAGATCCTGAAGCCTCCAGAGTAAAACTCTTCTGCTGGGAGAGGTTTTTCTTTTAGGCAACAGCAGAAGGAGCTGAGCTTGAGAAGGACAGACTGAAGTCTCTTCATCTGGTCTGGTGGGACCAGGGGTCAGGGCAGTGAGTCAGCTCACAAATGCTGCTGATGGTGAGATGACTGAAAATCAAAGCAGAGACCAGAATTGTCCTTCGACCTGGGATAATCCTGATCAGGAAATCCCGCAGGACTTCATTTCTTTATGATGAGCTTGGAAGATTTCCCTGACTTTGGGATGGTGAGTGCTTCTCCCAAGTGTCTGCTCAGTGGGGATGGACAAAGTGCAAAGGAACCTAATATTTAATTGAAATATTTAATCAAAACCAGACCCAAAAGGCTGTGTCCCTGAATTTCTCGTGTCTGCAGCACTGGCCAAAAAAACCGATTGCCTCTTTATACTTTTCCATGCAGGCTTCAAGGGCTCCCTGTGGTGGTGCAGCCTTGCCAGCCCCTGCCCCTGAGGACACCCTGCCATCAAGAGGGTTCTTCTACACGTGGCAGAACTTCCTTCAGGTGCTTCCTTGGTTTTCATGCCCAAATCCCACTGTAACCCTCTTCAGGCAGCTCTGCAGGGCTTTGGGGGGGATGTGTGACCCCTTGGGGTCTGCACACCCACGAAACCCTGAGAGCAAACCCTGCCTTGATACAAAAACTATAAAAAATGGCTTAATTGGCAGGGACTGGGGTGAAGTTTACCCGCCAAAATTCAGCTTTTTCTTTTGTTTTGCGTGGAGGAGACTGCTCTCCCAAAGCACAGAAAGCTTCATTTGAGATCCAGGGAGCCTCCCAACCTGATAAACGTTTTACATCCCACCCAAAAAGCAGTGCAGCTTGTGGGTGAGCTGTGTTTTGGGGTGCCCAACCCCATTTCAGCCCCTCATTTTCCTCAGCAGCCCCACAGCGAGAGTGATGCCAAACAGCAAAATCGCGGCGACTCGGGGACGGGATTTGGGTTTGCTGCGAAAACGGTGATTTTCTATCTCAAAACCCCGCCAAAACCCAGAAGTTTCATATCTCAAACCCTGCCCCGGGTTGCCTTTTTGACACAACTCCTTCCCTCCTGTTTCCCTGCCCCTCGCAGAGCCCAGCGCTGCCGGAGCCGCTCCTGCGGCCCCGCACGTCGGCAGTGGCGGCCGGGGCTGGGGGGCCGAGGGGGGCTCACTATGGGCTGACCGGGGCGTGCTGTTGCCACAGCAACCCCCTCCTCTGCCCTCCGGACCCCTGGGGCTCCCCGGCAGCCACGGGGGCTGGGAAGGCTCGTGGCAATCTGCCGGAGATGGAGCGACATCCCGGTACCCGCCCCGGTGCCCTCCCGGTACCCGCGGAACCGGCGCTGGGCTGAGTGCTGGTTAAAAGGGGAAAGGAATCTGTTCCCAAATAAACCCCACCCCGCACCCCTTGGGTCTCCATGACATCCCCGGAGGAAGCGGGTGGGATTTTTGGGAGCACTGTCAGCCTCGGGGAACACTCAGGTATCACCTGTGGGGCCGGCGGCTGCCAAATCCCACTTTTCCCAGCCATTTTGGGAAAGATGAGCTCTGCATGAGTTTGTGGCTACATCCAGGCTGCCCTGTAGGAAGCAGAGAATCTGGGGAGGTTGGAGGTAATCAGTCATCCCTTTTTGCAGGTGAAGCAGCTTTTTTTTTTCCCTGGGAAGGGAATGGGATGGTGAGGGAAGGAGATGGTTCAGGGGTTTCTTGGGTGAGGTGAGGTGAGATGAGATCAACCACTCCACTGAGCCCCTGCAGCTGGGGCTGGGGCACAGAGAGTGCCAGAGCCGGGGGGGAGGGGAGTACAGAGCTCTCCAGAGCAAGGTGAGGTTGAATTGGACTTTATTTGGGGTTTCTTGAAAGGATTTGTGTCAGCAGGGTGCTTTTTGCAAGGTCTTGTGTGTGCCGCGTGGTTGGAGAAGCCAGGGAGGGAAGGTGTGGAGTTTGTCAGTGATATCTGAGGCTCTTTTTCTTGGTCAAAGCAGCCCTGGTTTTACTGGGATGGCAGGAGTCGGACAGAAGTACCTGGAGGAAGGACTAAATGTTGGCAGGAGGAGCTGCTGGAGGTGAATGCTGCTGGAGAGGGGCGTGTTTAATGTCCTGGTGTCTCACAGGGAGGGCTGTGGCGGATGAGATCCCACTGGGTTTTCTTTTTTTGCTGCGGTTGTGCTGCCCCCTTGCAGAAAGTGTGGAATCTTAGGAGTGTTCTCGGAACTGTGAGAGTTTTATCTCCCTTTTGCAGCGTTGCAATGGAAAATGAAACTCATGGCAACGGTTTCCTATTTCTGTTAGAAATGCCTTCCAAAATGGGTATATTTAATATATAAAGTTGCTTGGAATTCCCAAAGGCCCCAATTCAGCAAACTGCAGCCATCTGTTCCCATGTGAATTCTTTGTAGGGCCAACACCTGAAGCGCTGTGGGGATTTATCTGTTCTCTTTTCCTGAGTGAGCAGGGATCTGTTACAAAGACACCAGCGCAAAAGGCACTGAATTCTGTGAGTCAGGGTGATGGAATTGGTGAAACACGAGGTCCTTCAGCCTGTTCAGGTGGGCTGGACTTGTTGCATTTTGCTTTGGCCTGGTTTGTCCCAGCGCTGCAGGGGATTGTTGGAGCCAGCTCCCAGTCTGATGGCTGAGGTAGCACATTTCTCTGTGCACGGCTTGGATGGTGTCTAGACCGGGCTGGCCACTGCCCAGTCATGTTCCTGAGCCCACAACTCTGCTCTGCTGTGGGCTCAGCATCTGAATCACAGAAATACAAGAACTGCAGCAATGGTTCTGATACAATCTCATGGCACAACCAGCTGGAGCCGCTGCTTCACCTCAGCCCTGTTCACACCAGGCCAGTGAATTACAGATTTAGGGTTTACAGCTTCCCATCCTAAAGCCGTGATTTTGTCCCCCGATCACTGAGGCTGTTCGCTTCTCTCCCCTAATCCTGGTATTTGTTTCCTATTGCCAAACCTCTCGAGAAATGTCAGTGTCTGCTGCGGGATTTGCATCGGACATGCACGGCCAGAGCTCACGGAAACACTCGGCGAAAGCTGTCTCCACACCTCGCTGAGCTGATTCACTCAGGAGGCGGCGAAAGAATCCCGCATCTGCTCGGGATGTGCAGGCAGGAATTGAGAAGTGAAGCAAGAGTTTATCTCCCTCTTACGGCCGAACTGCGAACAGCCGCGCTTGGGAAGGAGCAGGAATCCCCGCACCCGGGGGCTGTGCCGGGAGAGACCCCGGCTGCTCCCGGTTGCACTGAGCTCTCTTTAGGGAAACAGGTAAAACATGTTTTTCGCTGCAGTATAAACCACAAAATATCTGTGAAAGAGTTAAACCGCCCCAGTCCTCTGTGAGTTTGAAGCCAGAACTGGCTACATATAGAATTATGGAATCTCAGAATGGCTTGGGCTGGAAGGGACCTTAAAGATCCCATGGATAATGGCACTTTGGTTCTGCTCCTTCTGGTGAAGCCTGCTCGAGTCAGTGTGACCCACTCGAAAACCTTCTCTGCAAAGGTTGCAAAGGGCCTTGAGGAGTCCAAAATCCACTCAGGTGAAACTGTGACCTTGGTGACATGGTCAGCAGCTGTGGTTTCTGCCTGGCTCTGTTGGTAACCTGCTCCAGGTTTCATTGCAAGGCATCTCTGGAGTTGTCACGGAACAGTTACAAAGCAAGTGCCTCAGGAATCACCCCTTTATTTTATGTAAGATTTGCACAAGAAGTTAAAAAAACCCCAGAAAATGCCTATTCATTTGTAGCAAGAATCAGTTTTACTTCAAGAATGTGTTATAAACACATTATTCATCATTTAACTCCAGCACTTGTAATTAAGTTTATCTTGGGCTGAAATATTTAAGTTGGTAAAAATGGATTACTTTGTGTGTTTGATATGCATTACATGTAGTTTTCAGGCATAATGAGGGAAAGGCAATGGAGTTCTGCTGTCAGCTTTTCTAACATGGCAGCATTTGGGACACTGTCCCAAAAAACCAGAGATCAGAACTGTTGCAAGGCTGCAGGCCAGGGCTGGATGGGAAGGAGGGAAAAAAGACAGTGGGAAAATAAGGGCAGTTCTGCAGTGCTGCAAATGATGCTTGTGCAAACATCTCAGTTTAATGTCAGCTTCTCAGTGTCTTAAGTGTCAGAGCTCTCTGCCTCCCCAAACTCTTCAGGCTGTGTTTAACACACCCAGCACAGCAAAACCTGACTCACTCCAGGACTTTGGTCCAGCACCCCGCTGCAGGAACAATTAAACTTCTCCAGTGGGTACAGCTTTCTTGTTTAGTTCTGGTGTGGAGATTTCTATTTCATCACTGAGGTTTTAAGGCTGGAATCCTGATTCTGGCTGTGACACCATCAGGATTTAATCAAAGGGCGCTGCACAAGTCCCTCATCACAAGGACTTGGTGGCTTTGTCACTGTCCCATTATGTCAGGGGTGCTTCCAAGGCTCTGATCTAAAGCAAGGACTTCAGGGCTCAAACATTAAAGCCTGTGATCCCAAACTGGCTGCCCCAACTCTTCAGGTGCTTCTGTGCTGATCTGAGGGTTCCCACAGCCACTGGAGCCGTGCCCTGTGCAGAGGCTGGGCCCCACCAAAGGCACAGCAGTGTCAGAGCTCAGAGTTAACACAGAGAGAACAATGTAAAAGCCTTTTAAAAACTGGCTGAGTCTATCCTCCTTCACTCATCTTCTAAAGCAGCTGTCAGGTAGGAAATGCAGGTTCAGGTTCCCTCCTCACTGCAGTAAATCCAGCTGGACTTGCTACAAAACCCCTGAGATGGTGTCCCTGCTCCCTGACTACTCCTGTTGTCATCTGGAACTTGCCTAAGCACAGTCAGAATCTTTTTCATTTGCTCTTTCTACACTCTTGAACCCTTTTTTTCCCCCCCTGAATAATTGTTTCAGTTCCGAAAAAGTGGCTGAGAACCCTACCAGGAGGTAAAAGATCCTTTTCTGTCAAGAGCTGCCCTTAAGGCCCTAAGGGAAAACATTTATTACCCTTTTGGAGCAGTCTTTTACCCCAAAACTAACATGCAGGAGAGAGCCCTTCCCTCACAACAATCCTCACAATATTTTCCATTTTTGAGATGTCTTCTGTGGAAAGGATACTAAACCCATCTCATTTCATGATAAGAGCCCCACATTGTTAAATCTGGATTAACCCATAAAGTGTGTAAGGTCACACTTTCCTTAGGGTTCCAGCCATCAGGACCCACAGATTTCTTCAAGTAGTTTCTCTTTAAGAAAAAAAAAAAAAAATCTGAAGAAGCCAGGCCTCAGAGATGCTTTTTGAGGTGTTTTATTGCAAAAAGGTGTGGACATTTGCTGGCAGAATAGGTGATCACATTCTCCACTTGACTGTCATCCAGAGGACATTGCATGCATTCAAGCTGAAAACATAGGACAGTTTCCACCAGGCACCTGAGAAAGAAAAGTCTTCCAAGCTGAAAGAGACAAATTTCCACCTGATCCCCTACTCTGGTGTGCCCTTTGCTCCCCAGAGTTCCCTGGGAAATAGGAGTGACATCAGCTATAGGCATAGCCAACTGTAAACGTGTTCCTGCATTCAACAGCATTTACCTGGATGATTGACCCTGAAGCTTCATCTCCAGTTTGGAACAGGAAATGCCTTTCCCAAAGCAGGCAGTGCAGTGAGTGACACCTGCCTTGGCACCTGCTGCTCACTGGTACCCAGCAGAGGTGCACGAGGCTTCCCCTCCTCTGGCTTCTATCAAAGGCAATCTGACAGCTCCACCTGGTCTCCAAAAAACACCCCACCCCGAGCCCTCTTGCCTTTCTTTGTGCTCCTGGTAGCATCTCAAAACACTTCCCTAACTCCCTCCAGACAGCAGACAACTCCCTTTTTTTTTTCCTTCCCACCCCCTTGCCCAAAGGCATGACTAATGAATACATGCTGCTCCCTGCAGCTCACAGCAAAAACCTCTCCACACTTGGGCTGTCCCTCCACAGGCAGCACTCCAGGTGCACCTGAATTTCACCATTGCAGTGCCTATTTCCCACAGGCCTAATAAAGGTTAATCATCTTTGGCAGACAGCAATCCTGCACCGACGGGAACAAGGAATCCATGGCCAGTCTAACAGGGCATGTTGCAACTGCAGCTGCTCAGTAGCAGGATCTCCCTGCAAGGAAAAAATAAAAAAAAGAGAGTTTAGAGGATGTAAAGGTACCTTCCCAAGTCAGTGCATTAGGAGAGATTAGGATGTATTAACAGCTGCACTTTGCTGGGGGTTATAATGGACTTTTAAACCACTTGAACCAGACAAATGCAAAAATTCAAGGCGTTGAAGCTGCAAGTCACAAGGAAACAACTCAGGATGATACCACAGCCACTTAAACTTCTACCATTAAGCTAAACCCCCATGCTGGGTGCTATGATAATTCCAAGCATTAGAACAGCAACTGTAGGTTCTTATTCCTCCTAAATCAATCAGCTGCAGATTATATGGAGTATTTCTGCTTTCAGAAAGCCCTGGCAGATGGAACGACTGACAATTAACTTCCTTTCATGCAGCAAGGTTTTAAATTCCCCAGATTGAAATCTCCCATCAAGGCAGTGGCTCCTCAACATCCAAATCAACCTTTAGAGCCAGGGCCTTAGCAAACATGGGCACATCTTGTGCTAAGACAGAGGAGCAGTTATGGCCCCCCTGAGGCCCCTGGAGTTATTTTAATCACAAAAGCCAGAATGAGCTTGTTTGCCACAAAAGCACCCTCAGTCCCTGCAGCTGGAAGATCCAGGCTGCTCTACTTAAACCAGTTAATTTGGAGTGAGCAGTTTTTCACTCCCAGAAATGTTGCCCTTACTCCAGCAGGACAATTTTGGTCAGTGACAATTCAACCCTCCAGGGTGTGTTCTAAAGCAGAGATATCTAAAACTTTCAATGCTAAACCACAAGAACTTGTCACCACTCTGTTCTCATCTGTGTTTCAGTAAATGATGGATATTTTTAATCCATCTGATACAGCTCTGAAGGCAATCCAGCCACTTCCATGTCAATGCTGCTGGATTGGCTTTTTCTTTTTACTTTTTTGTTTGGATGTGCTTTACTGGAATAAAAGGCCCTTTGGCCTGACCCAAACCCAGCTCTGGCAGAGTGCACGGTGTTCCTTGATAGCTGATTTACATCACCCCTGTGTCTCAGTCCCAGTTATTTTTAGCAGCCACAGGAGTGGCAGCAGCTCACAGGGCTGTGTGACAATGACAACAGGCTGCTGATCAAAGCCTCCCCCCTGCCAAGCCAGGCAGACTCAGCCCCCTCTATCTTGCATGGTCCAAATACAGAGATGAGGCATGAGGAATGTCAGCAGTGAGTGCAGAGATAGCAAACCTTTAGGAGGCATCCTGAGATGGAGCAGGAGGATCCTTATTCTCAGGCTCTGGAGGAGGAGCTGGCACATTTTCCTCTTTCTTTTGTGCAGCCAAAAACTCATGAATCGCCCTCTCTATCTGAGGCCTGAAGATGTGGTTTAGTTTTGGATCCACCACCTGAGAAATAATTCTGTCCACTCCAGCTTCCAGCATTCCTGACCTTGAACAAAGACAAAGAAGTCATTCAGCTCCTCTGAAAAACTTCTCCCCAATCTCCTCCAGCAACTCTCCAGAGCCCTCCTGTCAACTGCAATTAGCATTAACATGGTGAGAACTGCAGCCTACTCAGGAGATCCTTAACAGGGACTTGTTTCACTCACCTATTTCTCTCCCTGCTCCCTGCAGAATTAACAACTCACATCTGGTCTCCCAGGTACTTAAATGACACCTTGGCCAAGAGCCACTTTTAATAGGGCTCCTGTGGAAACCAGGTCAACGTGAAAGCAAACAAACACATTTTGGCACAAACACACTTTGGCACAAAAAGAGAAATAAGCTATTCTGAGGAGGAGGGCAGGTGAGAGCACAGGCTTTTTTTTTTGGCTGAGTGGGGGAAAAAGAGCCCTGCCCCTTAAGAACGGGAGTGTCCCTTGCTCCTTGTAACAGTCTAGACAGAGGGGTATGAATTATAAAAACAAGGCACTGAGCACACAGCAGAGGTTCTGGACTGAGCACCAGGAGCTGAAGTGGCTGATGACCTCAGGGGCTGCGTCAGGCTCTTGGATTGTGGGGCACAGGCTGTCTGGGAGGCTTAAGTCATGTCTGCAAGGGAGCAGGGACAGGAAACAGAGATGTTCATGGCACTGGGAGAAGGAGCCAAAGGGTAATGAGGCTGTGAAGGATGCAGGGACAGGGCACCTCGTGTCACCTCCAGGTAACAGCACCCTGGGTGGGCAGGACACACACCTGGACTCTTCAAACTCCCCAGGACTGGGGCTAATCTGTACACTCCAACATTCTGTGTGCAATGCCTCATCCTCCTCTCCCTGAATAAAATTCAGCAGCTCTGGGATGCAGTGTAAGCTGTCAGAGTCACAGACTGGGTTGGCTTGGAAGAGACCTTAAAGCTCATCCAGTTCTGCCCCCTGCCATGGGCAGTGACACCTTCCATTATCCCAGGGTGCTCCAAGCCCTGTCCAGCCTGGCCTTGGACACTTCCAGGGATGGGGCAGCCCCAGCTTCTCTGGGCACCCTGTGCCAGGGCCTCCCCACCCTCCCAGGGAAGGATTTCTTCCCAATATCCCATCTAACCCTGCTCTCTGGCAGTTTGAAGCCATTCCCCCTTGTCCTGTCCCTCCAGGCACTTGTAACAAGTCTCTCTCCATCTTGTTGGCTCGTTCAGGCACTGGAAGGCCACAGTTAGGTCACCCCAAAGCTTCTCCTCTCCATGCTGAGCAATCCCAGCTCTCCCAGCAGAGCTGCTCCATCCCTCTGATCATCCTGGTGGTCCCCAGTGCAGTGTCTGAAGCAGCTGGATGGGAATTGTGCTGTGCTGCAGGAGCTCGGGCTGCTGCAGTGATTGCTGCTGTCAGGGGATGGAGACTACACACACAACTCTGGGCATCCTCAGGATTCTTTTGTTACAGAATCTTTAAAGGCTCTTCTCTTTCCTGCAAGTTAAGATCAAGGTCATCCAGCTCAGTACACCAGGCACAGCGTTTTTGCAGCAATAATTTGGACAGAAAACATCAATATTTCACCACTGAAAACCACCCATTTCAGGCAGAGCAATAATGTGCAATTTTGGGGAGGGGTCAGGCTGCACCCGCTCTTACAGTGACACTCGGGGAGCACAACACAAAGGGGTGTGAAAAACCTTAATTCTGCTGATTCTCCCTTGCCTTGGGTGACCCATGGCTTATCAAACATCCTTTATTGTGCAGGCTGCTGCTCACTTACTGAATCACGCTCTGCCTCAGCCCGTTCCGTAACTGGTTCTTGTTCATGGCCGGGTTCCACTCCTGCTTGTCCAGGTGGGTCGAGACAAAGTTGTCCACTTTCTGCCTCAGATTCTGATAGGCTGGCTAAAAACAAATAAAAATGAATGCACTTCAAGGGCTCCACTACCTGCAAACAACCCCCTGCCAGAGCCCTTCACAGTGCATCTACTGTCACGCACAGACTGCTCTGCTGTCTGTGCTTCCCTCCTTTCACCCTCTGAACAAAGATAATCCTGTTCTCCCTGAGAACACAACTGGAAATTGCACAGAACACCCGGTGTGTTGTTATAATAATTTAAGTAGGTGGCTAGATGGGGGTTGAAATTGTAGTGAAATGCAAACTGTGCAGACAGAGGTTGTTTAAGCAGAGTTCTTGCTGTCTGGAAGCACTCCACCCCAGAATTCCTAGGAAACTGGCCGAGCAATACTGTCACTAACCAAGAACTTGAATTATCTCCTTCTGTGACGCTAGCAGAGAAGATAAAAATAAAAACATGTAATTATAATTCTAAGAATAATTACAAATATCTGAGTTTTATCAGATGAAACGTAATTTCACTGAACGGGAATTTAACTAACAAATCCATACAAATACTCAGGACCATCCACATCCTGGATGCAAGGGAAGGACAAGAGGGTAACAGGGATATTTCAGAGTTTGATGTGTTGTGGGGCCTGTCCTGGGCAGCACTGGCAGAGCTGCTCCCTGCAGGTGACACAGCAGCGTTGGGAATGGTTTTGTGCCAGCTGCTGGCCCTGGATGAGGACGGCAGATCCCAGGACAGGGCTCTTGCTGGAAGCCTAAAACTTTAGGAAAAAATTCAGCAAGTGCTGAACGTTGGCAGAGTCACTGCGAACAATCCGAGCTGTCACGGACAGCCCAACTTCAACACTAACAACAAATGATGAGGAGTTTGTTGTGGCTGAAAGAAAATTAATGTTAAACGACGGTCTGAGGACATCTACTCAAGAAACAAAGGCTAAATATTTGGCTTGAGAACACATGAATGTTTGAGAATGCGGGAATTTTTAAAATATAGGCTTAAGAGCAGCACGGTTCTTATGGGAAACTGTTTTCCCAGCAAAGCCCGGGCTGGGAAATGAAAGGCTGAGTCTGTTCCCTGCCCGTTCCTGCCCGGGGTGTGCATACGGCTCCAAGGATCTCCCGGGAGCAGCCCCACAGCTGCGGAACACGGCGCGGAGCGGGGAGGGCGTGGGCTCGGTGCCCGGCCCCGGTACCTTGGTGTCCACGTCGGCCAGGCAGTCGCGGCGGAAGCCGTCGAAGAGGCCGCGGCTCTTGAGCTGCTCCACGATGATGGCGATGAGCTGCGGGTCCCCGGGCGGCAGCGAGGCGGGGTCGGTGGGCCCGGGCCCCGCGGCCCCCGCGCCGCTCCCGCCGCCCCC
>VZRR01010911.1:79420-90611 GCA_013398015.1 Oreocharis arfaki | reverse complement strand
CCGCGGCCCCGCCGCCGCCGCCGCCGCTCTCCGACATCGCCCGCGGCCTCCGCGCCGCCGCCGGCGCGTGCCGGTTGCGTCACCGCGGCGCGGTGCATCAGGGGGAGGCGAGTTCTCCCCGGCAGAAGCGCTATAGGCTAAGTGCTGCCGAGAACTACAAATCCCAGCGTACGTCGCGGCGCGGAGACGCACGGCAGCGGAAAGGCGGCCGCGTTTTTGTTGCGGTGCATCTTGGGAGTCGTAGTTCATGGGGCGGTCAGGCCAACCCCCGCTTCCACCGGGGGCCGTGCGGGGAGGGTGAGGATGGCGGTGCTGGGATCGCCCGGCCGGGGCCGTCACAGGGCGCGCAGCACGCAGGGCTCTGCTCCCCGTGTCCTCCCGGAGCGGGGTCAGCCGGACAGAGGGCCCAGGCGTTCCTCAGCACGGCACGGATGCTCCAGATGTGCGGCGGGATGCTCACGGATTCCTCCTCCCACGATAACACCTGGATGTCAGCGAGGTTGTGACTTCCGTGTGTTCTGTCCCGTAGTGAGCGCAGAGATAATGTAAATTGCGAAAAAATATCAATTTGTGTGGTATCATGCTGTATTTCTATCGGGATCCTGACACGGGACTGCCCCGAGCGAGGGCTGTGTGTGCTGAGACCACCGCTGGCACCGATTGCACCTGGGAGCTGCAGGGCACAAACCCTACACGCTGGGTTTGTTTCCTTCCCAGTGATGTAGTACGCCATCATTAGCTCACTAGGATATTCCCATCCTAATTCAGGAGGGCAAGCAGTGCAGGAGTGGAATTCCAGAATCTCCCAGAATAGTTGAGGGACCCCTGGAGATCATCCAGTGCCACCTCTGCCACGGGTAGGGACACCTCCCGCTATCCCAGGTCTCTCCAAACCCCGTCCAACCTGGCCTTGGACACTTCCAGGGATGCCCCAGCTTCTCTGGGCACCCTGTGCCAGGGCCTCCCCACCCTCACAGGGAAGCTTTGAGGAGAGAAGAGGGACAAATGGCAGTGTGTACCGACCCTGACCTGTGACAGTCGTGGTTTGGGGACACACACGAGCTCCCGCTGCAGCAGAATCCGTTCCCCCGCCTGGTCACTGTCACTGCTCAGTGCTGGCTCTCTCAGGGTCGGCTGCGAAACCCCCACGACTCAGAAGCATCCCTGGAATCGCATTCCTGGCGGTCAGCTGCCGGCAGCCCTTTGTCCCCACCCCTAGCGACACTCACCCGGCAGCGCTGCCCTCGCACGGGGAGATAACCCCGGGCAGGAAAGCATTCGAGGAATTGTGGAAGTGCCCTGCCCCGGCGGGACCGCAGGGATGTGTGTGTGTGTTACTCGATGGTCGTTTGAGCCTTGTGCTGATGCCACACGTGTGACAGCACTGACAGGACACTCCAGGGACTGGTCAGAGCCAGCACGGGAACGCGTTTTATAGAACAGCTCTGTCAAGGCCCTGCACCTCCTCTCTGGGTGGTTTTTAGGGCGCATGGCCCCGGTTTATCCCGTGGGCAGGAGAATCACAAAATATCCCGAGCTGGAAGGGACCCTCAGGGATCATCCAGTGCAACCCCCGGCCCTGCACAGACCCCCCAACAACCCCACCCTGGGCATCCCTGGCAGTGCTGCCCAAACGCTCCCGGAGCTCTGGCAGCCTCGGGGCCGTGCCCATTCCCTGGGGAGCCTGGGCAGTGCCCAGCACCCTCGGGGGGAAGAACCTTTCCCTGAGATCCAACCCGTCACGGCTCCAGCCGTTCCCTGGCTCCTATCCCCGGTCCCAGCGGGCTGCTGCTGCTCGGGGACAGGGACAGGAGCAGGGCCCGGCAGCCGTGGCCGCGTTGCCCGTTCGGGAGCGGGGGAAGCAGCGCGGCCATCCCGGCAGGTGGCACCCGGCGGCCGCGGTCCCCATCCCAATCCCGATCCCCATCCCGATCCCCATCCCGGCGCCTCCCGATCGCCCCTCCGCTGTCACCCCTGGCAGGGACGCAATTAAGGGATTTTAGCCTTGTTATGGAGCCAGCAGCGAAGGCAGAGGGGTGATCCCCCTCTTGGGACCCTCGCAGCAGCAGGGGAGCAAAGGTGAAGGTGGATTTTCTTTTTTTGAGGGATTTTCCCGCTGTCCTGGGATGGCTCCTTCCCGCGGAAGGGCTGAGAGGCAGCGACCTCAAAGGCAAAACCAGCCCTTCAGCAGCACAGAATCCAGCCCAGGCTTTACTGGGGACTGCCCCGAGTGCAAATCCCTCCCAATTAACAAATTACTGGAAGAGCTGTGAGCATCCATGATGCAGGAGAGGAAAAGCCTCAGCGTGCAACCTCTTGCGCCCGGGATGCTCCCAGCTGGTCTGGAACTGCCTTGGCACTGGTGCTGATCCTGCTGCAGGGGCAGAGCCCTGCTCCAAGTCCCTGTGTGAGGTCTCTGCCTTTTCCCGTGGGTGGATGCAGTGACCTGTTTCTCACGGTGGCACAATTGATGTTTCAAGGCAGAACGGGGGGGGGCAAACCAGGTAGTTACGAGATAATGAGGGTTCACAGGCTCTCTTACAAGCTGTGGGGTCGAGGTCAAGCAGTGTTTAATAGTTTTGAGATCTGTAGCGGGGGGGAAAGAGGAAAACAGAGCATTTAATCTGTTTTATCTGTGTGTTTTTGCCCGACATCACAGCACACAGCGAGAGCATTAAACTGTGGTGTCTTAGATAAAGCAGCCTGTCCCCCAGGGAGCAGAACTGTGAACCTCTCCTTGAATCGCATCTCCAGTACAAAATTTATGAGATCTGTGAACTCTTCCCTTTATCCATGGCCTCAAGGAAAGCTTCAGGCAGTTTGCACAGTTCAGGTCAGTAGAAGGCTCAGGAAGGGAGATTTTTTTTTTACCTGTTTGCTGCTGCTTTGGTGATGTAGTTCTCATGGTAGGATAAATGCTTAGGCTGAGGGGAAGCAAACTTGTAAAGCTTAGCGAGAAAAATTATTTCAGGTGAAATAAATAGAAAAAAAAATGGTATAGAAAGTTACCTGGATCAAGACAGCAATCCATGATTTTTAATCTTATTTCCCTGTGTTACAGTCCCCCTGAACCCCATTCCTTTGGCTGACCAGGGAGATGTGGGTATTTAATTGTAATTTCAATTTGTGAAGAACCTGAATTCCAGGCACACTTTCTGTCACAGATGATCAGAGCCAGAGCTCGGTCCTTTTTTTTGTCAGTGTTTGTCACCACTGCCTTGCACACTTCCTCCTTTCTCAGCCCCCTTTCCTAACACCTCTCCTGTCACCACAATCACAGGGGCTGTAAACCAGCTCCTCCTTCCATGGAAATTCTGATATCAAGGGGAAAAAGCCACCCTCTGCTCCAGCTGCCTGCAAGGGGTTCACAGTCATTGCAATTGGCTGACAAAACCAAGTTGTTCCCAAAAAGAGGTGTGAAGGAACTCTGTTTTGGAGGGTGCTCATTTCTGCTCCTTAAAGCTCTCACTGAAAACTCACATTGTCATCCTGCATGAGCCAGAAGGTCCTGGAAGGGGTGTGGAGCTGGCAGGCTGTGTATTCCCCTGTGGAATACACGGCAGTGCAGTCCTGCCTGTGCTTCCCTCAGTGCTCGCACTCGTGGGGGTCCCTGTTTCCCCAGCTTCTCATTTTCACTGAGTTTGGATAAATCAATTCCTGCTGCAGGGTGTGCTCTGTGTGAATCCTCTGTGGAGATGGAGTTTGTTCCCCCCTCAGCAGTGGGGACCAGATTTCTATCTCTGTGTTTGGCCTGGCACCAGGCCTGGCATGATCCTGCCCATCTCCAGGGCTCAGGAGCAGCTCAGCTGCTGGAGAGGCAGGAAAAGCCAACATTCCAGAGTATCCCATGAACCCTGTGCTGTTGCTTGTTGAGATCCAACATCCCCGATCATGAGGATTTCTTCCTGGAAAGGGTGGTCAGGCCTTGGAACTGCCCAGGGAGGTTTGGAGTGCCCATGGCTGGAGGTGTCCAAGGAAGGGCTGGAGGTGGCACTCAGTGCTCTGGGGACAAGGTGGGGATTGGGCACAGCTTGGACTCGATGGGCTGGGAGGGCTTTTCCAGCCTCAGTGATCCTGGGATTCTGTGCTTTGCAGTGGGGGTGATCACCATGGCTAGGAAGAGGAGGAGGTTTGTTCTCTCTCTCGAGGTTTTCCACATCCCTCTTGAAAGACAAACTGTTCAGAGGAGACATAGTTGGCAGTTCGCTCTTCCTTGCCCTGGCAACCTCTGCCACAGAATGAGAAGCCACTTGCTGAGCCCAATTTCTCCCAGCTTTGGCACTGCCAATGATTAAGATGGAGAAACTTGGGATAGGTGGCTGTGGCCAGGCACTGCCTGTGCTGGAATGCAGATGGAATTACCACGGGCACCCTTGCAGAGGCAAACCCAGCTGCACCCAGGCAGGAGATGAGGAGGCTGCTTCCCTTCCTCCCTGTGCTGGGACCTCCAGCAGCACAGACCCAAATCTGCTTTGCTCTCCTTGGCAGGGGAGCTTTTTCCCAGGTGTGTTTGCAACCCAGATCCTGCCCTGCTACCTCTGTGCATGGGAACTGTAAAAACATGAGGTTTGGAACAAGCTGATCCAGACCAAGGTGAATCCAGCAGGGTGGAAGTGCAGCTAAATTTGCTCTTGTCCTTTAGGAGCGTTCCAGCTGTGCCTGCTGGCTTTGGGCCACCTTTGCCTGCTCTTTGTGGGGTCGTATTGTTTTGCAGAAGCTCAGGTGGAATATTCACATAGAATATTCTGACATGGAAGGGACACACAGGGATCAGCCAGAGAAACTCCTGGCCCTGCACAGCCACCCCAACAACCCCAAAATGTCCCTGAGAGCGGTGTCCAAACTCTCCTGGAGCTCTGGCAGCCTCTGGGCCGTGCCCATTCCCTGGGGAGCCTGGTTGGAGCTGAGCTCAGGAATACAACCCCGGTCCTGTGCACTGTGCTGGTAAGGAGAGAGCAGGAACAGCTGAAGCGGAGGAAATGTGTGCTTGGGGTCAGTCCTTTTGGTGTCAGCAGTCCCAAAAGTCGTGTTTCTTCTTTGCCTCAGCCTTTGGAGGAGTCAAAGCCGTGTTCCCTGGGGGTGTGCGTGGATCGGGGTCAGCGCTGCCGGGAGCTTCCTTTGGCAGCCACGGGAAGCGCCAGAGTTTTGAGATCCTGCAGGTTTACAGAGCAAACAGCATGGCTACGCAGGTGGCAAATTATTGAAAGAGTTGGGAAGCTGCAGGAACGTTCCCCAGCCCGTAATTCTCTCCCAAAGAACGTGCACCATGCACCCAGCCTGCCAACCTTTCGGAGGCTCCAGAGCCCTGGAAGAAAATGTCTGTTCCCCGCGTGTTTGCCGTTTGTGCTGGGCAACATATTATCCATGGAGCATATGCTGTATACACCACACGCTCTCTGAATCACTCTATTTCTGAAACACTGCGTTGAAATTTATACATTGGTTCGTTTTATATGTAAATATATATATATGTGTGTGTGTGTGTGTGTGTGCATGCATATGCATGATATAGAAGTGGCTGGTGTTATAGCAGAGATGTAAGTAAATAGAATTTGTGTTCAACATGCCCATCTCCACAGGATGGTGGTTTATTCCCTGGGTTTTTTTGGTTTTTTTTTTTGGTGCTTTCTGTCTTGTAACTGCAACAATTTGGAGCTCAAAGTATCTGCAAGTACCAAAGGAAAATATATTTGTGAAGCTGCCGCAGAGCTCGTTTCAGAGGAGATGCATGCTGTGTCCTCAAACAGAAATGTCAGTTGCTCGTTCTTATATCATTGTTTCCATTATTATGAAAGGCTGAAAGCATGTGGGAAAAATAATATAAACATTATTGCCATATATGCAGAAGGGGTAATTTTCCATACTGGATCATCAAGTGAAGCCTTGGAGTGTATCTGTGTAATAGAACCCCTTGGAATAGTTGCCCTGCATTTGAAGTTTTTGCATGTTTTATAAATGTTTATGAAAAATGCCAGTTGAGCTGCTGAAGTCAATAGCTACCCCTCTGGGTGGGGAAATACAGGCTTTTTACTGGGGAAATGAATAGCTTGTGATTGCTCTGGAATGCAGTGTCAGAGATGGGAGCAAACCCAAAAACCTGGGCTATCTGTGCAAGCTGCTGGATGAAATCCCATTTCTCCAAGCCCACTATTTTCTTTTCTCGCCTGAGCCTGAGAAATCTTCCATAGCACAGATTTCACTATCGAGGGCAGTACTGCTGAAAGAACCACTGTGAGGAGTTTGTGGGACAAAGTGCTGCTTATTCCTCATCTTCCCACCTGAATATCTGTGTCAGGATAACACACGGGGCTCACCAGCGGTCCTTTGTTTGTTTCTGCTGCTCGCCTTTCCAGCATTTCTCCCCTGGAATCTGATACAATCATGAATCTGTGCAGATTTGATCTTTTCTGCCTCAAGCTGGGGGAGTGCAGCCCCACATTGGGAGTTTCTGGGCGTGAGGAAAGCGTGACACGCTGGAAGCATTCGGGGATCTAACGCTGCCTGACAGCTGATCGGAAATCCACCGGTGCCAGAAAGGAAAGCAGCTGTTCCCTCACCTTCTGGAGAGAGGCAAGGACTGCACTGTCACATCCAGGAGCAGAGGAGCAATTACCCTGACATCAGAGGATGAAAAGATGAAAACAAGGAGGCTGGAAATTAATTTCTTTCGCCCCTCTGTTCCACGCATCCATCAGCAGTGCATCTGGGCGTCGTGGAGCTAATTTGAAAGTGTAATTTCCATCCCAAAAGATCGTATTCAGTGCGCTTCCTGCTCTCTCGAGTCAAGTTCAAGGGGATGCAAGATGGGGTAGAGGTTATTTCTGCCTCTGTGTGGTGGTTGTGGAGCTGTGATTTCCCTGTTTGTGCATTCGTGTATCTACGTGCTGCCCGTAACACGTTTAATGCTCCACATAAGTTACTCGTCCCTTATTTACAGCTTGCACTCTTCTCCCCTTCTCTAAGGACCTGCAGCTCTTGACCTTTTAGCCTGGTAAATTATTTACACGTGAAACAGTGAATCAAAATGATGGCTCTCAGGAAGATGCTGCTTCTTCTCAGGGAGGGGGGGAACAAAAAAAGCACATTTCTTGATGAAATCTCCTTGCTGAGGTTTTGTTGTCCTGCCCTCCTCATCCCTTCCCATCCCGAGGAGGAGGCACTCCCCTTTTTCACACAGCTGCTCCGTTTGCACAGGGAAATGTTTCTTTGCCTCTGATTTAAAATATCCCCGTGGTATATTTGGTAATATTTTGGGGCTGGGGTGAGAGGACGTCAGTTTGATGTCTTCCTGGAAGTGGAAAACCATGAAGGAATGCGAAGCAGAGGTGTGTGAAACAGCCCAGGCTGCTGCAGAGATCCCAAACTGGGGGAGAGCCTGGCAGAGCTGGAAATGTTTAAGGCTCTAAAGGCAAAAAAGTTATTTCACATGGAATGGTTTGGGTTGGAAGGGACCTTAAAGCCCATCCAGTCCCACCCCCTGCCGTGGGCAGGGACACCTTCCACTGTCCCAAGTTGCTCCGAGCTCCATCCAGCCATGCCTTGAACATCAAGGACTTCTCAAAAAGGTTATTTTTAACATGCTGTAAAGTATATTTTTAACAGGCTGTAAATCATCACACTTCTCCTTGGTGAAGCTCGTGCAGATCCTTTGCTGAGAGGTGCTGTTGTAAGTGAGACAATTGTGCACATGGGGGAATTTTATTTTTTTTCCTAGAGCTGTTTTAAAATCAAATGGAAAAAAATGGGTGTTATAGTTCCTGGAGCAAATACCTCGTTCCTGCTCGCACGGTTTTATCTGCAGGACAGAGAAAAAACATCCAGAGAGAAATGGGAATCCAAGAAACAAAGTGGATTGAGAACAGAAACTTGTTTCAATACTATGATTTCTTACCAGGGAATTTTGCCCATTGAAGGATTGTGGGAAAGTAAACAAGAAGACAACGTTTGAAAAACAAAGATTTGTTTTGAAATTATCTATATCAGCTCTTTTTTTTTTTTTTTAAATTTATTTGTATTTTTTAACAGTTTTTCCCTTCACATGAAAAGGCTGGTACATGCCAAGCACCACCTTTTCTGAAACCACCCAGGTTCTGAGTCAAAAAAAAGGGAAAAGAAAGCATTCTGACACTATAAAATGGAGAATTTTCTCAGACTAAAGTGGTTTATTTTCTCAGGAGTATAAGGAATTCTATAATTCATGCATATTTCATGAGGAAAGTGGCCTGTTTGTGGATATTTCATGAGAAATGAAATTTCTACATCATTAAATGGCCAGAGAATAAAGTGAAAAGGAACATGTGTAATTCTTATGAGAGCTTTTCAGTCAGTTTGTTGTAGTTTTAGAAACTATGGCGTGATTTGATAATCCTGCAATTGCTGCCACTCAAGGAAAAGTGAGTTCCACCTGCCTGTAGTGACATCCGGGCTCCCAAAATTTGGATCATGGGAAACACAGCCTTGTGCAAAGGGTTTTTTTTCACAGCGTGACTCTGGAAGGAATTTTAGGCTGGTAATTTTCTCCTATAAATCTCACATTTGAGGGGAAAAAACCCCCCAAAACAGCCCAAAAACTGGGCTCGATCATGAAATCTTTGGAGTGAAAAATGCCCTATTTCTTCTTCCCCGTTTGTGAGCGCGTAAAACCGCCTCTGCCCGAGCTTTGTGCTGCTCTCAGTGCTCATCATTTGCCTAATGCAAAGTAGCCAAACACTGCAGCTGCTATTTGAGATCCTTTTATCCATCCTCCCTCACGCTCACACACACATCCACGCGCCCAGACAAAAGTTGGTTTCCTTTAGGCAATCGGGAGCCCTGGGAGAGTGGCAATTTCTTTGATTGCTTATTGTAGCTGGAGCACTGGAGATAAAAGTTTAATGCATTCTTATTGTCTGGCTGCTTTTAAGTATTCAGCTGCACCGAGCGATGCAGCCTCGGCCCCGCAGCCAGCTGAGCGCGGGGGTTTGGGATGAGCAGATCCGGTGTCGGCGCCGCTGCCTGGGTTTTGTCCGTGGCCCTGGAATCATTTGCATTTGAGGGCAGCAGGGCTGTGACAGCCTCTGGCAGGTGGGGACCGGCCAGCCCAGGGCCAGGACAATGCCAAGGGCCAGGTAAAGCAGCAGGGCACTGGGGGGATGTTGCTGTGACAGCTGGCTCGGAGAAACAAACGGATCCGAAATTTTCCTATGGAAACGTGCGGTGCTGAGGTGCTGGGATAAATGTGTTGGGTGTGGGTGAGTGCTGGGCCACGAGCTGCTGAGAGCAGGGGCATGGCTCAGGCAGATCCCTTGTCCTCAGTGTTTTCCTGGAGGGGAGAGGTGTGGAATTGTTCTGAGCAAGACACAAGTTGCAAAGCCGCTCCCGTTAGGCAGAAACAAAAGAAGACCGAGGCCAAGTTTTAGGCTGTCCTAATTTTAGACCAACGCTTCGCTATTTCTCCGGCCTTTTGTCACAGCCCCGGTTTCCCCTTGCAGCTCCTTGGGAGATGCTTATTGTGCTGTTTTGCTGGCATTTCCTCTGCCCTCTCCCGACCACCATTCAGCTCCTGTTGCAAAAGCGAGGTCAGGAGAATAATGCCCTTCTGCTGACACACGGGTAACCCAATCCTCCACCCTGTTGGTCTGCTGTGCTGAATTCCAACTCATCTGATTGCACTGAGGGCTATTGTAGCGTCCTTGCCATCAGAGCTGGGTAATTGATATGCTTGAAGGGACTTTAATGAGGAAGAAAGCTAATTAGTTAATGTAAGGAGTGAAAAATAAGTCCGACAACCTTGTAGTCCATTTTGTTCCATTGCAGCTTCCCACAGTGCTTAGCACAGAGCCCAGCTTCCAGCTGAGCGTGGCTGAATGGAAAGCTTGGCAGATCCTGGGGAGCAGCACTGGGGTTAAGTTCAGGGTTTGGGTCTGGATGGGGTGTGGTGAGACACAAACTGTGGGCATCTGTGAAAGGGGGAGCCTCAAACACTGAAATTAGGGATGAACGCTGAATTAGGAGTCAGGGCTATGAGGAGCAGCTGGAGGGGCTCAGCCTGGAGAAAAGGAGGCTCAGGGGAGGATCTTCTCGCTCTCCACAACTCCCTGAATCCATCCTGGCATAACACAATCCTCACTTTTTTAGCCCTGGGCTAAAAAAAGTCGGAAGTGGATCAGGGAGATGGGCCTAGAATCTCTCATGGCCTTCATTTTGTTCTCTGGTTCAATGATCTCCCCATACTTGGACACTCACTGAGGTGATTTTGCTGCCCAGGGAGGAGAGGGCAGAAGGTTTGAAAGGTTCCAAAGGCCTGAAGGCTGTGGACGTTTCCTCCTTGATTTCAGTGCCTGCTGACTCCACCCTTGAGAGCGGAAAAGACAATGAGAAAGGGGAGAAAGAAAGGGAAAGCAGAAGGAAAAAGAAATGGGATAGGAATGCAGCAAAGGATCTAGAATGAAATTTGGCTGTGTTTGTCCTGGGTGAGTTTTGTTTCCCAGTGTGGCCTCGAGATTTGTGTTCTTTGTGCAGAAATCCAAGTCCTGTAAACACCACCTGCTCCTGGTGCTCGAGATAATGAGAATGGGCTGGAACTGGACCAGACCTTGGGCACAACTGGGGTTGAGGCTGATCAAAGTGGGGCGGAAGGGGGAGCTTATCAATTATTTGGGAGAAAAGAGTCAATAAAAAGCCTTCTTCAGTATAAACAGAACCCTGCTGCGTGTGGTGGGACTCTGGGGAGTGAGCTGTTCACACGAGATGAAACTCTTCTCCTTGCTGATGAGTGGTAATGTTTGAAGACCTCTTTGAGATACTGATCTCGGAGCTGCTGCTTTGTCCTTGCTTGCCTCAGTGCTGCCTGGAGAGCCTGGGAATGGTGCACAGCCCTGCTCTGTAGGGTAGGGGCATTCCCAGGTCCTGGTGCCTTCTCCTTGTCACCAAATTCCTCCTCACTTGAGGCTTGTTTGTCCCAGAGTCACATCAGAGCAGGAAGCAAAGGAGAAGGGAGTCTCCAGCTTTAGGAAAAATGTATTCCCAAACCCCAATTCCTGTCACTGCTGGTGGTGCTGTTCCCCTGGACAATTCTTAGGAAGTCTGGATTGTGCTCCTAAGCATGTCTGGAGTATTGTGTTCAGTTCTGGGCTCCCCAGGATCAGGGAGATGTGGAGCTACTGGAGGGACTGCAGTGAAGGGCCACAGAGATGATGAAGGGACTGGAGCA
>VZRR01010911.1:50289-79394 GCA_013398015.1 Oreocharis arfaki | reverse complement strand
AAGAGGAAACGGCCTCAGGCCTCCCTCAGCCAGGGGAGGCTCAGGTTGGACATCAGCAGGAATTTCCCCATGGAAAGGGTGCTCAGGCCTTGGAAGGAGCTGCCCAGGGAGGTTTGGAGTGCCCATCCCTGGAGGTGTCCACCTGGAGGTGGCACTCAGAGCTCTGGGCTGGGGACAAGGTGGGGATGGGGCACAGCTTGGATTTGATGGCCTGAGAGGGATTTTCCAACCCGAATGATTCCATTCTATTCTGTGCCAGCAACTGAAGGGAAGGTGTAAAGAAGGCAGAGCCAGGCTCTTTGCAGTGGTGCCCAGCGGCACGAGAAGATGGAGTGGACTCACAATAAAACACAAAAGGGTCTGTCTGAGCACTGGAGAGCACTGGAACGAGTTGCCCAAGGAGTCTGAAGATTCTCCACCCTTGGAGATACTGAACAGCTGTCTGGACATGGTCTTAGGTGGCCTTGCCTGAACAAATGATGTCCAGAGGCCCCTGCCCACCTCCAGCAGCGTGTGAGAGGTGATGTGTGTGCACACAGCCCTGCTTCCTCCTGCGAGAGCTGCCTTCCACATCTACTCACACGCTGGGTGGCAAAGGTGACCAGAGGAGCAGACCCTGTGCCCCAGGGTCTGTGCAGCCCCGTGCACCATCCCTGTGCAGAAATCCTTGTCAGGACACACACAAAGTCACGGTTGCAGTGTGTTCACAGGTGCCTCACACCTACGCTCTCCCTGTGCTGCTAAGGCTGGTGCAGCTCAATGTTTGTTAGCAGCCATGAGAAATTTTCCCCGGAAAAAAGTCCTTTAATAGGAAAACTCGAGAGAGTGAAGGCTGCTTATCTCTGCTGTCTGGTAGAAAAGGTGCAAAGCTGCCATTAACGAGTGGGCAGCTTCAAGGCTTGGGTTTTTCCAACCTTTCCCATTTGCTTTTGCACTCTGGACCCTGGTATTTTAATGGTGCCTATGTCATTAAAATTGCAACATCCCGATGTGTGAATGTTCATCACATCAGTGCTCTGGCAGTCACACTTGCCAGACCCAAGGTGTGTTCAGTAAATAGTCTGTGTCAGAAGAATCATTATCAGAGGCAGCTACCGATATGATACCGAGTCTCTGGGACTTAATGAGGTGTTCTGGCTTTTTCCCTGTTGCAAAATTGAGGCAGTTCCTTACTGTCTGTGCTTCCAGCCTGCTTTCCACACTGTGCAGCTTGACTTCCTGCCCATCCACTGCTCCCTTCCCCTCTCCGAAAAAGCTTTTGGCCAATTTTCAGCTGAATTCATCAAATCGCAGAGAGAACGAGCTCTTACAAATTTCATGCAAACTGATGACTGGATAGCAGAGAAAGTCCAATATTAATCCCCCAGTGAGAGTGAAATAGGCCAAATTTAGCAACCAGCCACCGTTCGTAGCTCCCAGCCAGCCAATAAACAAGTTTGGAGCGGTGACCCAGCTCTTGCTTCTGCTCCCTCTTGCTCTGCCAAGCACCAGAGAGATGTGGGAGGGAGATCCTGGCTTTTGGGAGAGGGAGGGGTCATTGCACTGGGAATTAAAGTTCAGGGATGGAGGACACAGAGCTGTAGGGAAGCAGGCTTCGTTCCTTGTGGTGCGTGTGGAATAACTTGTTTTGATAAGTGGTTCAGAGGCCTTACAAAAATCAATAATAGTAACAGGGCTCCCTAGCAACCCTACAAAAACAAAGCAGTGTGTGCAGCCTGTTTTCGTGAGCAACAGGATCTGCTTCAGTACAGCACCAGCTTTCAGTCTGAGCCTTCCCAGGGGTCCCCAGCAAGCAGAGAGCATGGGAAGGATGCTGGCCCTGCGTAACGGTCCCCAATCCTGAATTCTCTGCATTGAGAAGTTTGTGGAAGAATTGGGTGTGCAGGGAATTCTGACTTGAGGTTTGTGTTGTGCTTAGTTAGGAGCTGAGCAGCACCAGCAGTCATGTGTGTGAGCATGAGACAATTCTAAAGCTCCTCCATTTCCTTGTCTGCCTTGTACTTTGTCTGTGGAGTACAAAGGATGCAGGAACTTAATCTCACATTAAACTATTTCTTATATAATAATTTCCATGAGGGTGCCCGGCAGATGTTCTAGTCAGGATCCAGCACAGATCTGGAAGATCTCTCAAAATCTCTCAAAATCTAGAAGGATTTTGAGAGCATGGAACTCTCAAAATCCTTCTCCCTCAGCCTGAAACAAAAAATGGCCTTTTCTCAGAGGCACATTTATCATTTTAGGGACGTTTAGTGAGCCTGAGGAGCAGGATTTGCTGATGGACCATGTGTGGGGCAGGGGGAGAAGAGGCAGAGCCCCTTCTGCAGGGTTGAGTTTGTGCCGGGGTGGGAGCAGCAGCCCTTTGTGAATCCAGCAGGGCTGAGATACTCTGACATTCCCACTGTAAGCAGCCCTCACCATCTCTGTGCCCTGGATTTGTGTCTGTCCCACGCAGGGGCGAGGTTGGTGCCAGTTTGTTTCTACTCAGGTGACGAGCAGCACAGAAGTGTCATTGTCCTTCCTCATTGATGCCCCCTCCTGTCAGGGAGTTGTGCAGAGCCACAAGGTCCCCCCTGAGCCTCCTTTTCTCCAGGCTGAGCCCCTTTCCCAGCTCCCTCAATGATGAGATCCCCCCTGAGCCTCCTTTTTCCACACAGAACAGTCCCAGCTCTCAGCTTCTCCTCACAGGAGAGATGCTCCAGTCCCTTCATCATCTCTGTGGCCCTTCACTGCAGTCCCTCCAGTAGCTCCACATCTCCCTGATCCTGGGGAGCCCAGAACTGCTCCAGACATGCTTAGGAGCACAATCCAGACTTCCTAAGAATTGTCCAGGGGAACAGCACCACCAGCAGTGACAGGAATTGGGGTTTGGGAATACATTTTTCCTAAAGCTGGAGACTCCCTTCTCCTTGCCTTCCTGCTCTGATGTGACTCTGGGACAAACAAGCCTCAAGTGAGGAGGAATTTGGTGACAAAGAAAAGGCACCAGGACCTGGAAATGCCCTGACCCTACAGAGCAGGGCTGTGCACCATTCCCAGGCTCTCCGGGCAGCACTGAGGCCTCTTTTCCATTGAGTCACTGCTGACTGACAGCAGAGGCACCCCCTGCCCTGTTCCAAGGAGCAGCCTGATTGCTTTTAGCTCCTTTCTGGAAAATGAACACATCAAAAACCCCTCCTGCATGGAGGACAGGCCCCAGCACCCAGAAAAGAGCTGCAGGAAGTGCTGAGCCTGGATCTGCTCCCCAAAGGCTCACATGGCATTGGGGAGCATGAGGACAAAGGCAGAGCTCTGGAGGGGAGCACTGAGGGTGCAAAACAGGAGCTTTGCTGTGCTGCCGTGGCAAACACAGGTGGGTGCTGACTCCCCCTGCCAGAGGCTTGGTGCTCGGGACTCGCAGGGTTAAAATGTTATAAATCTGATTAATTGGGTTTGATGGGAGGCAAACCCTTTGTATTTCTGTCATTCACCTGTGGCTGGACCTCGTGGGCCCCCAGTGCACGTTTGTAAATCTGTCCCAGACTCCAGCCCTGGTTCAGTGCCTGGGGAGGTCTGCAGGACCTCAGGGTAACCCAAACTTCTGCTTCCACCTCCTCTCTGCCCCAGCCTATCCACACCAGCTTGAATGCTGGAGAAGGGGAGGTCTGACACACTGACTGCACACGCTGCCTTGAAAGGGAGTGTGTCCATATTTACTCCCTTTTGTAACGACCTCTGGGATCCCTGAACAGATTTGGGCGAAGCATTTGAGGCTTCTTTTTTGGCTGAGGTTCATCCAGACTCAAATCCCGGCGCCAGGGAGTTTGCAGGGAGCGGGGCAGAACCGAGCAACGCAGGGAACAGACCTGGAAACAGATTTCCCATGTGCTGAGTGGCCGCTCCTGCGGGCCACCGAGGGTCCCTGGGGCTGCAAACCCTGCAAATCCCAGTCCCAGCGGGACCTGGCAGTGCCATATAAAGCTGCGGTGTCACCGCGTGCCTATGTGCCACTGTCACCCCGCAGCTGGAGCACGGCCTGGGCAGCTCCATGACCTCCTCCCAGCAGGCAAACTCCCAAGGGGAGGCATCCCCAGGACACTCTCCAAAACAGGCAGCCGGGAACAGAAAGTTCAGCGCCAGCCCGGAGCGCCTGCGAGCTCTGCAGTGTCCTTGAGTGCCCTCCCTCTGCCCCAGCCTCAGCTCCTGCAGCTCAATCCATTCCACCAACCATTCCCTTCTTTCTCTCCACCTCGTCAGGCTCTCCAGCTCTGCTCCAGTTTCCTTTCTGCCTTTTGAGATCCCCCTTTCCTGAGAGGGCTTTGGCTCCGAAGCACGAATTTCCCCCTCGCGTCACGGCTCTCTCTCATTTCTTTCCCTCGGTTGCTTTGTCATGCAAAGCATTTGGGACAGTGTGGTTGTAAGATGTGATTAAAAATAGTGTTTGAACTCTCTTGGCACACAGGACTATTAATCCCCGCTGAAGCCCGGGGAGGAGGGAGGGTGGATTTGAAGGTGAGGATCTTCCAGTTCAAAAGTACATAAAGCCAATTTGCATTTGAAAGTATTTTTGCCTTCCTGGAGTAACAAGGTGCTGGGTTTTTTTCCCCAGTAATTCCTGCAGTATTTATATTTTCCATTGTTAAAACGCAGAGAACTCGGCGTGGCTCTCGGGGGGAAGATTTCCGGGTCTGTCTCCTTAGTCTGGAGACCTTTCTAGGTCTGTCCTGCATCAGGACATTCTGAGACAGAAACTTGGAGTCTGAGAGCCGATTTTATCAATAATTGGTGCACAGAGGGCTGTAGCAGATATAGGGGAATGCTGCTTAATGCAGAGTTTGAAACGAGCAAACAGGAACCTCTGCATTCATTCAGGAGCTCTGCGTGTTGTGGTTTGGGAGTGCTGAGTGTGTGTAAAAGTGCAGTGCAAATGCAAAGCTGTCCCTTGAAGCAATACCCCTCCAAAATGCCCCCAAAGCTTGAAACAGCCAGCCTCACAGAGCTTTTCCCTGAAGGCAGAGACGTGCCAAGCTTTTTTTGATCCTCCCCTGCTCTCTGCGTTAAAATTAAGCCAGGTTCTGATTTCACTTGCACCACTGGAAATCACAAGAGCTGCTAATTCTGGATACTTAGAAAGTTCTCAAACAGTGAGCTGACAGTTCTAGAGATTAATGTGATTAACTTCAGCACTGTCACTCTACACTGACACAGAGACAAGTGACAAAGGTTTGGCCCTTACCAAGGAAATATTTCATGGCTTTGTAGCACACAGGGAGAGCAGAATATCTCAGAGATTCTTTTCCCAGGCTTTGCTCAGTGGATTTCAGTGCACCCACCCCAGTCTAGTTGCACCTCAAGTGGGATCAGTGGAGATAAATGGTGTTATGACAAGAAGATGAGTGAGAATAACAAGATGACATTTCCTTTTTCACTGCACCCAAAGCATCTGATCCACAGCTGCCACGTGGACATGAGAGCTCTGAGCAGCCCCAGTGTCACTGCCTTGGGCTGTGCAGAGCCTGGGCATTGCAGACTTGGAGGATTCCCCTCCTTTCCCACCTCCCTCCTTCCCCAGCAGTGCTGCAACCAAGAAAGCTGCTCGGGAGAGATGCCAAAGAAACCCTACAGTGTGTGGAGGGCTGACCTTGGGCTGTTGGCTGAGTGCCACAGGCCAAGACACCATCATCCTGCAAAACAAGCACCTCCTGGTCCTTAGCACAGCCACATCTGGGCAGGATGAAGGCCAGCCCGAGTGCTGATGCTGCCAAACTGTCACCCCATTCCAGTGCTGGGGGATCTCAGCCACTCCCCCAGCCCTGACTGATGTCTCCCAGCCTGCATAATGAGATGCAAACGCTTGGATGTGCCCCCCCTGAGCAAGCAGGGCTGTCCCAGAGGAGCAGCCATATGTGCAGACTTCAGGTGTCCTCACCTGAAGGGGCTGCAGATGCTAGAATGTGATTTTTTCACATTCCACCCCACCTCAAACTCTGTTGCCTTTGCTGGCAGGCTGAATATTGTATTTTCAGCTTGTCCCCTGTCATCCTGGGTTCCATTTCAATGGAGTTTGCCGTGGTGCCCTCTAAAATGGGATGTCAGTGGGTGGCTCCTCGCTTGTGTTAATGGAGCAGGTGCTGATCCCCCTCAGCAGCCTACAAAACAGCCTGGCCATGCTGGCTCAGGGCTCCTAGGGCTGATGGCACTCAGCCTCTGGGATGGGGTCCTGCTGGATTGAGGAAACCCCTGTGAGACAATCCCAGGATGGGGCAGGTTGGAAGGGACCACGGCGTGTCACTGGTGCCAGCCCGGGGCACAGGGCGCAGTAATGAGATCAGTGCAGGGGCTGGTGTGTGGTGAAGGGCTCAGAGAATTCGTACCCTGCTGTGTGTGCACCCCATTTATGCCCACATGAATCTCCAGCTGTTGTGTTTGAGTGCCTGGGGGTACAAACACTGCTGGCCAGACACAGCTTTGGCTTTTTTCTGCTGTTTTGGGACTCTTGGCTTTGTTCTCCTTGGCTGAAACTGCACTCCTGGCCAGGTAATTGAGCTCCACTGGCCCCAGCCTGGGCTCTGACTCCTGCCTGGGGAGCTGTTTGCACAGAGCTGGGCTCTGTTATCCCCAGGGATCAAATAATCATGGAATGGTTTGGGTTGGGAGGGACCTTAAAGCTCATCTGTTCCCCTCCTGCCATGGGCAGGGACACCTCCCACTGTCCCAGGTGGCCTTGGACACTTCCAGGGATCCAGGGGCAGCCACAGCTTCTCTGGGCACCCTGTGCCAGGGCCTGCCCACCCTCACAGGGAAGGATTTCTCCCCTAAATGTCAGCAGTGAATGTTTTGGGCAATCAAGGGAACTCGGAGTTTATTGATAGGCTGTGGGAGACACAGAGAAACGAGAGACACCCCACGAGTCCAGGGTGAGCAAATGCACCCACAATTCAAATGTCCAACCGTGCCCAAACCCAGGGAGCATCCCCTTTGAAAGAGACCATTTCACAGGATATCTGAACACCAAAAACTTCCCATCCTGCCTGGTTTGGTTCGGTGGCATCCAACGAGGGCACGGAATCCGGCTGCACATTCCAGCAGCCCCTCGCACATCCTGCTGCCACCCCAAAGCGCGGGCACGAATCCTGCTGGAATTAGGCTGCTTGCCTACACTGCTGACAGCAATAATGTATGAAGCAGAGAGCAGCCTACAGTTGGGTTTCTTATTATTGTTTTTTTCCCAGGGAATCGGGTTCTTAGGGCTGGCGAGCTGCACACGCAGTCCTTCAGATGTGCCAACACGTGACGGGCCAGTCACGCGGGCAGAGCTGCTTGCTGCCCTGCTTCCATGCTGCCAGGGTACAAAGGACCAGCTTTGGGGGGGATTTTTTTAAAAGGGGGTTACCCCAGGGATGAGTTTGGCCCAGGGAGGAGCCTATAAAGCGACAAGGAACAACCCAGAGAGGGGGAAATGAGAGCAATTAAAAAAATGAACCTGCTTGACCCTAATTTTGCAAATCTCTAGCTGTCAAAGAACGTACCTCGACTAATTATGTTTGGATGTGAAATTATAGAATCATTATAGCTGTGATTACACAGGTCCCCCAGCTCTTGCCTGCCATGGTGTCTGGGTGTGTGTGCTTTCTAGTGTGATCTTTCATTTCAGATTTGCTTTCTCGTTTTAGCTGTCCAGTTTTCCACAAATAGGCCTCCAAGAAGAAATAGCTGCGTCCCACATCTGACATGTGCAATTCTCAGCTGTCCTCCCACCCCCCTCCCTTTTCCCTCTCTCCTTTTGGCTTTTGGAGACCAGAGTCACTGCTGTAGTTGGGCAATTACTCTTCAAAGCTGAGAACTGCACTGAACTTTGCCAAAAACTGCTGAAGCAAGCGCAGCACTTTGGCTTTGAACCTGTGGTGGGGAAGTGCAGTCACTTCCCGGTCAGATGCTCTCAGGGTAAGAGCAGGGCAGCTGAATAGCAAATATTAATCTAACATGAATGTTGGGTGGCTGAGAAACTGAGTTGAAGTAGCAAATTAAGTGTAGTCCCTCTGGTGCAAAACGTGCCTTCAGTTCTGGGATAAGGTCTGAGGTATTTTTTGGGATTTTTGGTTGTTTCTGAAAAAAATGCATTTTCCAGTTTGCTCAGCTCAAAATATCCCCCCCTCCTTGTGTTATTTTTGTTCTGTAACCCAGCTGCTGGCAATGTCCACCCTCCTTCTCACCAGGCTGCCGAGATGCTCTGCACAGCATCAGAACAACCCAGGAATCCAAACCTTTATCGGGGACCCTGCTCTGAGGAATCAATACGAGGTGCCATCCTCACACAGCTCTGCAAAGAGCCCTTGCCTGCAGCTCTGATCACCAGGAGCTGCTCTGCTGGAGCAAATTAATGGGCACAGCCTCGCTCTTGTCATTCTGAGCCTCCACATCCCCTTCCCAGAGAGGAGCAAGGCGAGGCCTCAGGACACAGCATCTGTGAGCCCTGTCCTTGTCAGCAACTCCCCGATAACGAACCAACTTTCTGCATCTGCCACAGAGCAGTTGGGAAGAAAGCAAACAAAACCAGCCTCTGCTGCAAAATGCCACTCCCAAAATAGATTTTGGAGAGATTATTACATGAAGCGGCAAAGGGAGGGGAGGATGATTCAGAAAATAGCTTGAAACAGTCTTTTAAGCAGCTCGGGATTGTGTGGTAAATAATGCAGGAAGGAAGGGAAGCTGCAGACTCTAAATGGATGTGCTGGAAGGTCTCATCAGCACCTGAAATGTCTTTGGAAAGCTTCCAGCAGCGAGGAAACACATCACAGGCATAACCAGTCATTGTAACACCCCTCTTGGCCTCCCTGGATCCTTGGAGAAATGGGAGTTTCTGAGGGTTTAGGGGGATTGGGGCTGAGCTTGAGGGGCACCCTGAGCTCCAGCCCCGTGAACCCAGCAGCCCTCAGCAAGTGCCAAGGCTCCAGTGTCTGTGTGCTGCAGGGAGCAGAGAGGGGATGGGGCAGGATCTGGTCATTCAGGGCTCTGAGGTGAGGAGAAGTTAAATCCCATCACAAACCAGGATCCTCCACAGCCCACCCTGCACTCCTGGCCTCCACGGCATTCCCAGGAATTCCCTTTGTGTGTCAGCTGCTGCTCTGACCCTGCTCCACGACAGGAACTGGTGCTGAAAATTTCTCCTCTGGCACCAGAGATTGCCAGGAGCTTTCCAGAATTTTGCTTTCCTGGCCTGCCCAGCTCATATCCGTGTCCCAAAATGATGAGATCTGGCAGCACTAATTGAGTTATGTGAGCTGATGGAGAGCAGGTATCCTGTACTGTAACCCTCTCCTAGACCTTGCTGTTCCTGGCTCCTTTGTTGGATGTTTTAGACTGTTTTTTTCTCTTTTAAAAAAACAAAAAAAATCATGGTGGTGGATTAAAAGAAAGAAACCCTGAGTTTTAATCAGGAAGGAGATGGGGACCTAGAGGGTGTTGTGTGATAAGGACACAGCAGAGTCAGGCACGGGGCCGTGTGCCCCTGACCCCTTATCACCCAGCACAGACACTGTAACATGAAATCAGCCCTTCACTTGCACGACAGCAGCACTGAAACCCCTTTCAAACTTCTCTCCCAAGGCCACTTTGTCCTTGGTTTGCCCCTTTCTAGAAGGTGGCTTCCAAGCAGTGCCTGCACAGGCATGGGGGCCTGCTGTGCTGCTTCCCAGAAGGAATTCGTGCTCGTTACAGAAAATGGGCGGCAGATTATTTCGTGGACGTATATCCTGCATCCTGACAAGTGTTTATGGAAGCAGGCTGCGTGCTCCATCATCGTGCCAAGCAGACACTTGCAAATGTATCCTCGCTGAGACATTAATGTGTGTCAATGTGTGTGCAGCAGCAGCAGCGTTTGCATGCTTAATCGGGCACGTGGCCTTTGTTAATTAGACACTCAGTTAATGCTTTATGTCTGTGGGTCTGCATGGGCAATCATTTGCCCAGAACCTCATTAATTTTACTGGCTGCCCCTCCTGTTGGAGTTCACAAATCAAGCTGAGCATGCACACAAATCCCTTTGAGTGGGTTTCTCTAACAAAGTAAACCAGAGGGAACTCTCGAAGAATACTGAAAACAGCAAAGCTGCAAGGGCCAACCTGGTGGTTTTGCAAGAGGCTTTGTGCTCTCAAAGGGGAGCTGCAAAGCTCAGTTGAGAATTCCCCTTTGCAGCCTGGGGCAAGCAGGATTCTCCTGATTTTTAGTTATTTGCTCTGTGCGTGCCTACACCTCTCCACAAATGTGTGGTCACTGTCCCTGTGAATTTCTGTACGTGCTTGGTGTGGATGTCTCCTCTGAGGCCTCTGCCAGCTGTCACAACTAAAGGAACAGCCCAAGCTCACAGACTCAGCCCTGTATATGTGAGTTCTGCGTGTACAAGGGCAGATTGCTTCCACAGGCTCCTTCCCAGCCCAGGAGAAAGGAAAGCAGCCAAGGGACTTTGCTGAGAGTGAAATTAGAGGAATAACATTCTCACTCACTGTTCTAGACTGAGGTCGAGCTCAGCAATGAGGCCCCTGGGACTGGTGGTGACTGAGGATCTTTGCAAGGGTCTCTTTGCCTTCGTAGTGACCGAGAGATCCGTGCAGCAGAGGGGTGGGAGATTCTTGTGTTCTCCCAACTCCAAGGCACTGAGCATCACTGAAACACAACCTAGCAGGGTGGAATCCTCAATGCCACAGCCTGCAGTGCTGAGGATTTCACCCAGGACCTTCTGGACATCATTCTGTGTTACTGCTATGCCAAACAGCCTCGTGTATGGATAGAAAGGTGAAGCTGCCTCAGGAGGAGCAGCCTCTCTTCCCCTCCTCACTCCTCCGAGCTGCTCTGCTGCATCACCCAGGGCTCTTGGCGGAGGCACAGCAGAGTTGTGACTGTGCTTTTGCCATCTGCACTGCAGTGCCCATTACGGATGCAGTGCTGAGCAGCTCGTTTCACAACTGACTGGAGACGAGGGGAGAAGCCCGTGTGCGAGGCTGGGGCCGTTCCTCTCAGCACCCAGAGCTGGGTCTGGGGGCTTGGCAAGGTACAGCCTTCAAAAGGGGAGAAGCTGCTCACGTGAACGTGCTCTGCAAAAATGAAAGGAGGGGTTATTGTTTGGTAAAGGGCTGAGCTAGAGCACAGATAGGAATAATTAAAAACGGGGCAGAGCTGCAGCATATCAAAGCCTGGGTGCGTGTTTCAGCCACATTCTGAGATTGAACTGTTTTCTGGACTAGCCCTGTGCTAGAGGAGTGTTACTTGAGTGCTGCAAATACTCAAGAATATATGTGGAAATGTGGCAATCACATGGCTCTGTTCCACCCGTGTCCCCAAACTGGACCATGCTATTGCTGTGCTGAAGGATAGCTGGTGGAGCAAGGGAGAAGTGACAGTGAAACTGAGGTCTTAAAATAGAGAGAAGCTATTTTGCTTTTTTTTTTATTTTCCCAGCTCTGCTTGCATAAATCTAGGCTTAGTTCAGATGTTGCAGGAGTTCCAATTGCTTTGGGAAAAAAAAAAATCTGTTGTAGTTGTGAAATAAATGTCTCTGTGCCCTGGCTGGGAGGGCTGGGGTGAGACAGACAGGCTGATGTGTCTTTAGCTGCCCTGAAACAGCTCCACAAGTAATGTTTAATCAAAGCAAGCTGACATTTGTCTATTGAATTGTTATCAGAATTGCTTAGTCATTCATGTGCCATTGTGTTTCAGAATGGAGAGCAGGGGATTTATTCAGCTCGACATGAGCTGCTCCCAGCCATTAGCATTTATCCAGCCCAGACCTTGATTTCACACTGCTCAACGAGTCACCTTGGGGCCGGGGGTCTGCTGACCCCCTCTGCACGTGGCTCCCATTCGAGCCTTCCTGGGAGAGATTTTCTTCTTTATTCCCCCCTCAGCAGGCCAGTTCTCCAGATTCTTGGGAGCAGCTTAGGGGTCTGCCCGCTCTTGGTTCTGTGCCACCCTGAGGAACCCAAGAGATCTCCAGTAAACATGGACAGGACCACCTTTGCTGTAAATAAGGTTGGGGGTTCGGGAGATTGCTGTGGGATTGCTGCCATTTGGGGTCAGTTTGGATGAGAATCTTTGCCCCCCTCTTCTGCTGGCTCCCAAGAAACAGCCACGCTGAATTTTTAGCCGTGTGCGGGAGGAAGAGCAGAGGTGTTATTCGGAGTGGAGAGGAGGGGCTGAGCGAGGAGAGGAGGGATGTTTGGTTCCTGTGCGTGCGAGGGACAGACAGACAGACAGACAGGGTGAGTGTGCTGCTGAAAGCAGCAGTGAAACCCCGGGAAGGTGTAGCCATAGAAACACCCTGTGCTCCGTAGTAATGGCTCAGAGCAGCACAGCCCATTCCCTCAGCCTGCGGGAACCAGATTATTTTGGGGATATTTGTGCTTGCGTGCGTCTGTCCAGGGCGTGCACACACACATCTCACACGTGTCTGGGGAAAGGACACGGGTGTCCATGAGCACAGAAACCCCTGGGGAGTGGCGTGGGGCTGCTTAAAGAAAGACACACTGGCAGGCTGGAGTGGAGCCCTGGGCTTTTTCGAAGGGGTGGCACAGCAGTGGCAAGGGAGGAGCAAGAGGAGCAGGTAGAGAGGGGAGGTCACGTCTCACCACTACCCAAAAATGCCTGTTCCCCTCTGGAAGCAGAACAGCACCGTGGAAAAAGCCTCCTGTGCAGGCAGAGGATCTCTGCCTGGGTGGGCACAGGGTGGGCCACGGGTGTTCTCTGTGGGCATTGGTTTCAGCTGATCTAAGTCCCTGCTGTTGGGTCATGTGTTCTCTCCGGTGCCAAAAATCAGCTCCCGAGCGATCTGCCAGATTAGGAATCTGATCCTTCGGAAAACTAACCCAGCAGAAAGGGAAAAGACAAGCAGACAGTTTCCAGCTGGATCGGTTCCCTGGCTTGGCTGATGCTCATGCCAACAGAAGGACAAAAGGTAGGGACAGGAGCAGGGAGAAAGTGAAAATACCCATTTCCTTGGCAGTTTCAGCTCAAATCAGCTTAGCTACAAAACCACTGCTCCCTGAATCTCTCCTGTCTGCACCAAAAAGGCCAGGAGCTGTGATGAGGAGCACAGGGGTGTCACACAGGTATGGGTGTCACACAGATGGATGTCACACAGGCAGGGGTGCCACACAGACAGGGGTATCACACGATGTGGGTGTCACACAGGGGTGTCACACAAACAGGAGTGTCAGGCAGACACGGGTGTCACACAGACACGGGTGTCACACAGATGTGGGGGTCACACAGGCATGGGTGTCACAAACAGGGGTGTCACACCGACACGGGTGTGTCACGAGCTGTGTGCAGGTGTAGCTGAGCTCAGGGGCAGCCAGGAGCAGTGGGGGCTGAGGGAATCACTGCAGGGAGCATCCCAGCCTCGTGCCTTGCACCCCGAAACCGGGGCTTGAGGTCAGGCCGAGGCTCTCGTGGCTCTGCTGGGTTTCGGCTCCTTTCCCGCACCCTCTGTGTTTTTTGTTCCTCCCCTCCCTGCCCGCTGCAGCCCAAACCCAAAACAATAACTAGAGGAAACCTCTGGCTGCATAGTTCTCATTCCTGAGCCGAGTTGCATATGGCTTTGCTTTGGGTGGAGACGAGCTTGTGCTCAAACTCGGTTTTACTCCTATTGTTCCCAACCTGAGCAAAGCACGACTGCCCCACTCCCCGACCTCGCTGCATCCACCCTCCCACAGCACCAGCGGTGATGAAACCCTCCCAGCCCTGAAATTTGGGAGGCTGTGACATGGGAGTGCGGGCTGCCTTCAGCCTCAGCGGTGTCAAGCCCAGGCAGGGGTGGACAGCAAAGACCAAAATCTCTGTGCCTCTGCTCTGAGATGCTTTTCCAGCCCAGAGCAATACCTGGGACTTATCCCTGGTGTGAGAAGATATTGCTGAGAGCATTAAAACCACGCCGTGTCCAAGCCTTTTGCATTTGTGCTCAGGATGCCCCATGGGTGATCCCGCTTGGGTTAATGGTTCATGTGAGAAAATAATGGACGTGACCCGGCAGCTCCAATGTGGGCAAAGCTTCTGTTGGGGAACGGGGATAATCAGAGATGGGATCTCCTGATTCCAGCCTCTCGGATTTAATGGTAGGTTTTATTTTGCACGGCCTTGCTTTGGAGTAATTTGTGTCTTTGTGCTGCTGTGAAATCAGATTTTCTTTTTTGTGGCGCCGCAAGCTCGGGAGGCGTTTTCTGAGGGAAAGTGCAGAGACAGGACCTCAATTTTTTCTGAGTGAGCATACAGCAAATGTGCTGCTTTGAAATGTCACTGGTTCCCCTACCAGGGAAAAAATGAAACAAAACCAGAGTGGATGAAGAAAACAAAAAACAAACAAAAAAACCCCAATGCACGGAACTTCAAACTCTGGTATTCTCATATAAAAAAAAGGACAGTGCCCCCAGAAGTTGATGTAAGGGATAATAAAGCTGTGCTTGAAACAGGCAAGAAGCTCTGGTGATTTAGGGGGTGACAGGAAATCCTTTTCCCTGCTGCTGGGAAAAAATAAGAAGTGTGAAGCAGATGACTTTGCTGCGTGCACCTCTCTCGAGTTGGGATGTTGCCGGAACACCTCTTTCTGCCAGTGGGATTTATTCAGGATTAATCCCCCTCATGGTGTTCTCCCTGGTCCCAGAAATGGGCAGAGAGCAGAGGAGGCCATCCTGCTCCACCAGCTGGGCCTCACAGGGGGTTTGGTGTGGAAAATGGGGGGTTCTGACCCACCAAGCCCTTCCCTTGCTCCCAGTGTGACCCAGCCTTCAGCCCTTTGGGGAGATGAAGGAGGAGGTCAGTGCAGCCCCCTCCTGAACTGTGTGGGTTTATGGCATTTTGAGGTAAACTGTCACCTAATTTAGGTTTCTCTTTGGGTGCTGGTTGTAAACTTGTTAGACACAGCTCCAGAGGTAGCGTAGATGGAGGCAGCTTCACTCTGCTCGTCCCCCAGCTGCCTGCATGGGCCTGGCTGTGATTCTGGCTGTACAGAGTGTGGCAAATACCGTAACTGCAACTATCCTGGAGCTGCAGCTACAGCTGAGATTCCCTCTATATTTTTCAGTGCCTTCACACCACAGTGGGAGCTGCAGCAGATTTTCTCTTGCTTTGTTTGTTGTATCTATTTCAGCTCGAAGCTAAGACCACAAATTACTGTTTTATGCACCGTGTCTCTGCAGCAGTGTGGCAATATCCAGACCCCGTGCAGCCTGGGACTTCTGGAATCCCAGGAAAAAATGTCCCTGCACATTTCAGCTGGACACCAGACTTGGGGCAGGGGAGGGCTCGAAGGGCAGGGACTTGGGCAAGCGATGTCTGGCTGGAGAGGAGCCCAAGCTCCGTGCAGCTCGAGGATGCTTGGCTTTCCAAATCCAAGGAAAGGGGGAGTTATCACGTGGCCCTGTGGCTGAGTTGCTCCTCACAGACCTGCTGCTTGTTGTGGGTGGGCTTGCTCCAAGTCATGCCCTGCCTGAAGGCACAGGCAGCCACAGAAAGGGTTTGTTATCTCATGAACCCCATGGCTGCAGTCTGGGCAGGATCCTGTCACGTGGGGCCTGTGGCAGCTCTTGGGCTGGGAGATGCTCTGGATGCTCTTTTGCACTGAAACAAGGAACAATCCCATTTGTCCCCCCCTTCAAAACAAGCCCATTAATCGATTAAAATCAGTGTGAGCGTTCTCAAAGTTGGTGAACGTATCCTTCATGTTTCTGTCTCTTAGGGAAAAATGTGTATGGGAAAGGCAGCTCTTTTTTACTCTCCCTGAAAGGCGCTGAACTGAGCTGCCTGTGTGCACAAAGGAGAGGCTTTCTGTGTACACAGCAAAGGGCAGCAAGCGCTGCCAAAAAATCCTGCATCGACGAATTGAGATGTTCCCTCGCTTTTCCACTGAATTACCCAGAGCTCGTGGGCCTGGGAGGCTTGGGCTGGATGCTCGATGGGAACAGATGTTCTTCCAAAATTTCCAGGGTGTTTTGTTTTGGATCCAACCGGGAGTAGCACAAGAGCAATCTTTTGTAGTAGCTGGCACCTCCTGGCCCCAGCTATGGTGCAGACAGGAGGCTGATGCTGCAGTGAAACACAGGGAAGAGCGAGCTGGAATTTTCTGGGCTCTGAAAAAAAGGCTTTAAACCACGTTCCAGAGTTTGTACTGGTTCTGACAGTAATTCTCCACCCTGGCTTTGGTCGCTGGGGTGTGTTATTTTAAGGAGAAACTGGTTATTCATGATGGATCTGGCTCACAGAGGCTGTGCTGCCTTGAGCTGAGACCTCGGTGTGTATTTTGGGATCGAGCTCAACGTGATGAGCGCGTCCCTTTGTTCCGAATTATGTCCGTGCTCCGGAGAAACATCACTGCTGGTTTTGCCGCTCGAGCCCAGTTCTGACTGCCCACAGCCCTTTTCTGCAGCCAGAGACGCAGCTCTTCTCCCTCCATCTCATTCCCATCCGGTGGCAGGAGCACGAAGCTGTGGCAGTGTTTCAGGTCGGTGGGTAACCACCAGCTTTGGTGGAGAGACACCGCTGGAAAACTCCCCTCTAGGAGGACAGAGGTTGTCAAAAATGCTGCACAACTGAAAAAAGAAATGCCAGCTACAGGCCTTCTCTGGGGAAAGCTGCTGGGGACGCACCTCACTGCTGCTACGGGAGGCAGCTCCATGCCCTGCATTTGTTTCTGGTCTTTTCCTATTCTGATTGTGTTTCCACACATTTATTGGGACGCTCCCTGCGCACGGTGCCAGTGCTTGCAGGAGCCTCCCCGGCATCAGCTGAGGCTGCCGTGAGCTCAGGAAGCAGCACCTGGCACCACCCCTGCCTTTGATGTGCTCCATCAGCATGTCAAGGTGCTCTGTCACTTGCCCTTTTGCTTCTTGGCCAGGGAAGAGCTTTTTTTTCCCTTTTTTTTCCTTTCAGCTCCATTTTCTAAGCACGGTGAATTCATCACGTCCGTTCGTGTTGGTCCACCACGTCTGCCAGTTACTCAGGGAATTTTGTATGTTCAAATCTCCTGATTTATGAGCTCGGAAAGGCTGCCTCTATGCTGGGCACAGAACAGTCTTTTGGAAATGCTTGAAAGTGAAATATAATGGTAATAATCACCATCACCATAACCAAGGAAATACAGCAAACCATGGTTTGGGTGTAAGTCAGCTTTAAAGCAGCAGCCTGGGGGATCTCCACATTTTAATCTCCTAGCGACATTTCTGGTTACAGCAAGATGAAGCCCAGGCTGGGCTGCCAGCTCCTTGGAAAGGTTGGAAATGCTCTCATTCCTTGTTCACTTTGCTTTCTACACCACTGCAGACTGGCTTTAGAGCTCAGCTAGAAGTTGCTTTATCCGTGTGAGCTGTAAAGACTGTTGTCTAAACATCCCCACACTCAGGCCTTTTCTCCAAGAGATTTGGATGATTCCAGCAAACTTGCTTTACCTTTATGCAGTGCAATGTTTGTCCTGCCCTCTGGATTTTACCTCACAGTAGGTGGGACATCCTCATCAGGCCAAGATCTGGTCCGTAACAGCCAAGTATTTTTACCAGCCTACCAAAAGGACATCACTGCTGGTCTTTTTTTGTTCTGATTTNGTTTTGTTTTTTTTTTTTTTTTTTTTTTTTTTTTTTTTTTTTTTTTTTTTTTTTTTCAAATATATCTATGTGGCTGAGCCAGATTCCTGCTGGCAGGTGCAGGAGAGGTCCATTCAATTCTCTGAGCCCCAAAAGCCTCTTCCCTGCGCTGGGGGCCGAGCTGGCTGTGCCAGCAGCCGCCTGCTCCCGGGGGCCTTGGGCACAGGGACATGGGACAGTCCTTCCACTCCGGCCGTGCCCGTTCCAGCCCTGCTCCATCTGCTCTGGGACCACGAGCTGCTGGTCCTCACCAGAGGGGAGGTGGAGGCTGCTCATCCCGGCAGCTTTTCCCCCCCTCCCCTTTGTTCGTGCCGGGAGCTCCGCACAGCCCGGCTCCCATTAGCGGGAGCTGGCACAAATTAAAAACAAATTTAGCCCCGGTGTCTGTGTCCGCGGCGAATTTCACCTCGGCTTGATTATCTTCATGGCTTGTTGACAAAACGGCGACGTGCGTGCGGGGAGCCTCTCGCCGGTCCCCGGAAAATGCCAAATGAGTCACTTTGGGAACGCTGAAACGCATCCCTCCACATGGAGCACGCACACGTGCCTGCGTTCGGGGCGAGAGCAGGGCGCCCACCACGCTCGTTTGTCTCTCTAAATGACTTTTTTTTTCCCCTACTCTGGTGTGTGTGTGTGTGTGTGCGCTCTCGCTGCTTTGTCGTGACAACTGCATCTGCTGTTCCAGGCTCATCAGCGTCGCCCCCCTCGCCCCCTCCCCGAGTTGCCAGGCAGCGGCTGATGGCTCCGACGCCCATTGGGAGCCCATTACTCAACTCCTCGTGTGTGCCCGGGATTATTCGCCGTTCCGCTGATGATATTTACGGCCGCAGCTGCTGAAACGGTGTTTGCAAATTTATGCTGATTTGATTAGCCAGTTTAGTCATCATCGCCTCTAAGAGCAGGATCTGGCCATAAAATTGCTTTCTGCCTCCGTGTGACTCGCTAATGGGGTGTCACATGAGAGCACGAGCGCGGAGCAAGGGCTGCAGGAGACCATATGGTGCCTCAGAGTCCCCTCCGCCACCTCCAGAAAATGCTTTGCCCTCCTCAGCAGCGCCGTGGGCACAGGATTATCAGCTCTGTTGAGCCACGTTCATCCACCTTAACGAGGTACCAGTGAGCTGGCAGGGTTGGGATGCAACCAGCCCTCGGTCAGCCGCTGAGCGCGCATTTTCTCACCCTGTGTCATCTTTTGTCGCCTGGGCCGCTCAGAGGTTCCTCTGCCACTCACAGAGGTGCTCGGAGCACGTGGATTTTTGTGTCCTGGCTGCTCTTTGATTGAGAAATGCCATCCCCAGTCCTGCTCTGAACCTCCACTTGAGGCCTGTGCCTGATGGATTTGGGCACGGCTCACCATCTGCCATTATCTGTGGGTGATGGAGCTTTCTCTGCGTCAGCCACGACAGAAATAAACTCACTCCACCTTAAAATTCTGCTCACTGCCATTTAAAAGAAAAAAAAAAAGGCTAAAACCTTGTTTTCCTCCAGAGAGATTTCTAAATTACTACCACTACTATAGATATGTTTTAACCATCTGTGTAATTCTGAAGTCTCTCTGGATGAAGAGGAAGCATTCCTTTCATTTAAGTGCTACCTGAGGTGTGCTCTTAATATTTTTAGGGTTATTTTTGCATCGGTAACGTTCATTCCACCTCTCCTTAAAGTGGTTTGTGACTTGGGAGGCAAAGCTCTGGTGGATCTGGAGACACATCCTCCAGCTGAACTCCCTCCTTTTCCCAATGCCTCCCATTTACTGCTTCCCAGCCACTGCTACCATTTCAAAGGATCCTTTCAGAGGCAGTTTCCTCACTTTCTTCAACATGACTCTTTTTTAGGGCTTTTCAGACAAGTGCGCTCACACACTGCCGTGCCTCCGGTTTTTTCCTTGGTTTCTTTGAGCTTGTCTTCTTCTTCCCCTGATCCGCCAGGCTTTTCAATTACTTTTTAATGTTCTTCTGGCCTTCTTCCTGAAAAGTTCTGTGAGCATTGCCTTGCCTGTGGCCCTATCCAGACAGGCTTTGAGCGGGTTCTAAAGCAGTTGCTCGTCTGGGGTGTTGAAATTGGAGTCTGACTGTCAAACATCCATAACACTGGACCTTCTGCTCCTCCCAGGTGCACTGTAAATGGAGGGGGACTGAGTTCAGCATCAGGTTGTGTGGATCTTGGCTTCCCTGCCATCATTCCAAAGGGGGAAATAGGCCCTGTGTGATGGCTGAAGAGGTGAGGTGGTGGCTGGGTGGAGCTGGTCCCAGCTCTCCATTGGGGAATGGTGGAGGTCAGGGAGAACGAGTTAAATTCCAGGAGAATCTGGCAGATGAAAGCAGAGCCAGCATTTGCAGAGGACACGAGTTCATTAGCAGTTAATATTTGTGTTTAGGACTGTTCTGAAGAGAATCAAGTTGTCCGAACCACTTACTCCAAGTTGCAAAATTCCCCTCCTGGGACCCGTGTCGCAGTGGCTGAATCATTTCTAGAAAAGCCCCGTTGGATTCTTTAACTTTGTTCCATCTCAGCAAAACGTTTTGTTGTTTTCGTGCCATAAGGATTTAACACCTTCATCAGGGCTTTGCGTTTCCTGTCTTGAACCTCAAGCTGAGGGCAGAGGGCAGATTTTGGAGAAACGTGCCCAGATTTCTACCAGGTTTTGATGGCGCTTATCCCTCCTGCACAGATTGTTTGCCCATATGAAGCAATTCCCCACCTTGCCCACATTAACATTTCCTGATGAGCCAGTGTGTTAATTTTGTGCTCCATGGCTCTCTGCTCACGGGCTTCTGCTGGCAGAGCGGCTGCCTCCCCTTCTGTTAAACCACCCCGTGCTACCCTGCCCTCAGCTCTCATCCGGCTCTGCTGGCTTTGGGAGTCCATCCCCCCTTCCCCTCTGAGGCAGCAGCACGTTTCCCCCAACCAGATTTTATCCAAGAGGAGCCTTTTGTATCCCCATCTCTTTAATTAAACAGAACGCCCTGACTCGATCGAGACATAAAAGGCCTCGCACAGAAGCTCCCTGGCAAACCATCAAGCAGCGTCCCCCATCTGAGCTGATAAACTCAAGGAGAAGCTGCCCTTTCAAGCCTCTGGAAGACTAAATACCAAGCCAAGATGTGATACTGCAAGGCCATGATAAGAAAGGGACTAAATCAAGAGTGCTGATTGCATGGGAGGGATAAAGAGAGAGAGGGAGCCCCGTGTGCGCCTTTCATTTAAAAATCCTCGCAGGGAATCAGGTGGGAGCACCAGCTTCTTCCCCATCCTGGCACGAGCACAGCTTCCCATCCCAGATCTGCTGTATTAGCAGGGATGGAAGGAGCCAGCAGGGGGAAATGCCAGGGAAAAGATGCACTCAATTAAAAATAGAGAGAAGGTCCCCAAAGCTCTGCCACGGTTTTGTCAGACAGGACTTGCAACAGATGATTCCTGTGAGGATTTCTCGCTCTTGGGAAACGCTTCACTGTTTGTCGTCGCCGGGGAACGGGCAGCAGGAAAGGCACAGAGAACAGAGCAGGCCCAGGGGGACAGGGTGTTAAAAGAGCCACAGCTGAAAAGTCAACATGGAAATGATATTGGAAACGTTTGCTCTCGCTCTTTGCAACCCGGACATTGCGACAGTTGGAGGCAGGAAGTGAAACTGTCTCTCGACAGCCAATTCCAGGAGCTCAAATCCTGTGGTTCAGCCCTTCTTCCCCTCAAAATTAGGGGGACAGTGCAAGAACCTCCTCCCTCTCCTCAGACAAGGATGCTCTGAGTCTCCTGAGCTCTGCAACCATGCGCTTCTTACAGAAAAAAAGATGAAGTGCTGCAGTTGCTTTCCTGTGATTCCCGGAGCTGGTGCTTTAAGAAACATCCCTCCCACCCACCTGCCCCTTCCCTGCACCTAAAATGTCACGAGTGCTCCAGTAAACCCACAGGGATTGGCAAAATCGCTGCACAGCAGCGGCTCTGTGATACCATGGTGATGGTTGCTACCGAAAATCCTTCACTGGGTGGGAGCGGAGCCGTGCCCGAGCGAGCAGCCCGACTGCTGCCTGCTAAATTTAGATTTTCCACCTCTGGTTCTTCCCCCTGCCCTGGTTTAGGAGAGCTTGCAGCAATAGCTGCTCGCTAACAGCTTCTGCTCGCTGCCGAAAGCCTCGGCACAGGGGCCAAATGTGTTGTCAAAAAGCCAAGGAGCCACAATCAATATTTCAGTGGCTCTGCTCTCGCTGGGCTCAGGTGAAGCACTGCCAGCTGAAGCCAGGAGCTTTGCCTGCTGCCTGCTCCGGGGTCCCTCTTCCCCCAGACCTTGCCTCTCAGTTTCCATGGGGCAAACCAGAATTTCCATCTAAAAACCACATCAGGATAATCAACACACACTGACACGGGTCTGCTCCATCACCCAGTCACACCACAGGGCTGTGTTTGATCCCCACGAGAGAACAGGTTTGTACCTCCAACACCCCTCCCTCTCCATGTAGTAATTTTACTTTGCCTATTGTGCCTCTATGAAAATGCTGAACTTCAGCAAAATCCACTTTTGTATTATTTTATTCCATGACACAGTGACTCGATGGCTCCATTTTTGGATCGCTTCATTCAAGCTGCTTTTCCTCTGCTTCTCTATGCAGATGCTGTCTCCTCTGTCTGGGTAATGACAAGCTTTTAGTGAAAAGTATGTCTGAAAGATGCCATTATGCTCCATATTCTTTGCAGTGCATCAGGACATCTTGTTACAGCAGCCTCGTTTCTTATTAACACTTGACTCAAGCCATGCCGACTGGCATGCTGGGGGAAATGAGGGGGCTGTTATTTATTCTGACCTATTTGTCTATTAGCTGCAATGACTATCTGGGAATGCATGGGAAGAAGAAAGCTTCAGATCTTCCTCTGCAGACATGTTGGAGCAACTCGCTCTTATCAGATCAGCGGAGCTCAGACAGAGAGATAGGGCTGCTTTGCTCTCGGCTTTTTGCATATCCTAATGAATCTCATTTGCTCAGCCCCCAAGGCAGGTCATCAAACGAGTCTGTCCTGCTGCCCAAACCTCAGAGGGACCTGCGGGGTGAGGATGGTAAATCCAGGCTGTGCTCCGGCCCCAGCTGCTGGAGGGGGTGGGATGGCAGGAGGGAGCTGGGCTGGCACCAAATGACAGGCTGGGCACTGGCGCTGGGATCTGGGGCTGCTGGTCAGCTGGGGTGAGTCAGCCAAGGCTGTGTGTGCAGACAGTTGTGGGTACCTGCCCCGGGAACAGGGCTGGGCTTTGTCTGGAGCAGCTGTTTCATTCCTGAAAGCTCTGCTTTGAAGTTTTTAAAAGAAAAAAACTCTTCTTCCTTTACATTTGCTGGCGCTCGCAGGATGTAAAGTATGGACGAGATGGCAGAGCAGCCTTTGGAGGCAGACAGGCAGCTCGGCAGGATTTGTGCCACACTTCCAGAGCTTGAACAAGCATTATGTTGACCTCCTGAACTTCCATGAGGTGTTATCAGTTCCTCACTTCATGTACATGATGACAGCAGAGGAGGATCATTGTGCTGAGCACCACTGTGGGGTAACACCTTTGGGCCTTCCTCACCCCTCCTGGTGCTGAGCACAGTTAACCCTCAGGGTGTTGCTGTCTGTTGGCTCATCTCAGTTTCTCCAGCCCCCTGACATGCTCCAAGAGCACAAAGGTGATTAAACTCTCCAACTTCACGGTTGCCCATTTTCTGAGAGTCCACCTCCGGGCACACACAGGCCCTGGGGAAGCCTGCAGTTCATTTTTCAGGGGTCATGGCTTACATCAAACAGCTCTTGAGCTTGTTTTCTATTTTTAAGCATGTTAAAATTGCCTGTGAACCAGAGAGCTCGTGGGGCATTTGGGCTCTCTGTGCCAGCTCTGTGCCAAGTCCAAGCCCAGTCAATCAATGTCATCTCCATAGAGAAGGAGGAAAAAAGTCCCATCTTGGAGTCTGTCAGCTTCCTTAACCACTCCAAGCCATTAGTTCTGAGGACTTTTCAACTACCTGCACATTACATTCATTCTGCCATTCTGATTCCTGGGGATGAGCTTTACACTCATTTTTTATGCTGCCTTCAAAGTTCACAGGCAATATATTGATATCAGAGATGTCCCATCCCTTTATTGGGTGCTCTGGGAAATGTCTGAGGACAGCAAGCACCTGAATTCGCCCGTAACTCTGCAGAGATTTATATGCCAGGGTAATGAGAACGAACCCTGAGCATTAAAGGGACACCAGAGATGTATAGCTCTGCCTATAGGTTTGGAAGAGGATGACCTTTGCATTCCTGGCTTTGTGCTTTGAAGAGGTGGATGAGGAGAAAATAACTGAGTGGCTGCAAAGCCAGAACGCAGCGATCTGAAAAGGAACAGCCGAGTCTGAAAGGGAGGCCGGCGTTTATCAGGTTAGAGGGGAGGTAGCTGAGGATGAGGTGGTTTGGTGCAGCTTCTGGGACTGACTTTCACGTGAGCAGGGAATGAGGAGGGGATGTTTCAGGCTGGGCCTTCATCCCCGGCCACCTTGAGGACCCTCGGGGTGTGCTGTGAAATTCCAGCAGCGATCACAGGCTTGGAGCACGCTAGAGGTGAGATGGGGTGAGGCACTTTGGGGAATTTGACAGCAGATTGAGTTATTTGTCTAAACACAGCTCCTTCCACTCTCCTGATTGTTTTGAGCTTTCAGGTTTGAATCTGGAAGCGCTATCTCAGCTACATCGCTTGCCTTTGTAATGAACTTTCCAGGTGAATGCACGTCCAGGAGAGAGCAGAACTCCTTGTGCATTATAGAGCATTTGTTACAGTGCAGCACAAGCACTACCCACAGCCTGGAAACCAGAGTCAGCAGAGTGTGAACGATGCCAGGGAGAAGCATTAAAGCAAATTCTCCTACAAGGGGAAGCTGTTGAACCCGAGATACTTTTTTTTCCATGATATTTAAACGTGGAACATGGTATTTAGGGGAGAACACTGGACCTTGCTGCCACTCACCACAGCTTTTAAATAGGTTTACAGGGTTCAAACTGGACTCCAGCTATGGCTGCATTGTGGGTATTGCCAGTACACCCATCCATTGGCATTTGTGCCAGGGACACCCTGTGCGGGGTCTGTCCTGTGCCCTTACACAGACTCCTCTTAGAACTTCATTTAAAAACGCCTGAGGAGTCTCTTAAGTGCCAGTTCTGGTCTTCTCACAGCAGCTCTGTGCCTGGGTGGTAGATGTCACAAAATACCAGTACACAGGGGTATAATTTTAGCTCCCTAAGTTGCTTCCCGAGAGGGAAACAGTCTCTGAAAAGCCTGTGTGTAATAAGACAGCTGGGGCTTACTCATCTGGGGTCTCGCATGGGCCCTTTTGTGGTGTGGTTCCTTTTTGGGGTGACAAAGCAGAAGTCGTCGGTGTTCATTCAATGGAAAGTCCCGCACCCCGCTGCCGATGTATGAACAGCACGTAGCAGGGCAGGAGATAAAGCCAGATAACATTCAAAGAGAGGAGCGCACGCCATGTGCTCGCTGCAGCCTCCACCCGCAGGTAACAGCCCCGCGGCACAACGAGCCTTTGTGCCTCCCGAGCAGACGATGTGGCCATGCATGATTTATGCAGCACACGGGCGGCTTTGCCTGCGCTGCGAGGTGACGGTAGTGGCTCTTTATGTGCCTCAATAGCACCAGGCAGGAGCTTGAAGAGGGGGATTTTCACCTCCTGCCTGCAGGTACCTCTAGGAATGGTCCTGAGCTCTCTCCGAGGGTTTCTCCACACAAAGGAGGATGAGGAGGCAGCCTTTGGTTCTTCAGCCTCCATCCTGCCACTTCCAGGTGCATTTTTTCCTTCTTTCCCGCTGGAGGAATTCGCCTCTGGGCTCTGGCTTGGCTGCTCCTCCTCAGCATCCCCAGCCCAGAGCTGCTGGACAAGGCCTGGCTGCACACACTGCCCCTGCAAAGGGCCAGTCCTTCTCCAGAGCTCCTCATCTAAACATCCTCCCGCCCTCCCAGGTGGCCAGTGCCTGAATTCTGTGTTCTTACAATGGTATTACAACATGGACTGAACAGACTAAGCTCGCCTCAGCACATACCCGAGCCCTGCAGCTGAGGAAACTTCCCCACTCCCCGGATGAATACCACAGAAGCTGTGGCCAGCCTTGCCCTCTCCAGCAGCTCCATTTGTGACCAGTTTTCCAGCTGTGCAGCTCTTGAGGATCCTGGAGAAAACGGGCAACACCAGGAGAGAAAACATAAAGGAGTGGGCTGGGTGAGGGAACGGAGCTTCTGTCTCTCTTCCATCCATGGATGGATTGCTTTTCAGGGGGTAATACAGGGGATTATGTCTTGGACTCATGGTTAGGGAATTTTGTGCTTTATAAGTGATGAGAATGTTTAAAACACACTGGGGTTATCCCAGCAGGGGTGAACTGGAAGCACTTGGACACACACAGAAGGTACACCCCAAAACATTGGGCTTGAGCTGGTGTGGTGCTGAGTGCCCCCAGTGCCCCAACACAGAGAGGATTTGGGGGAGCTGAGCCCGGCTGGGATGGGCTGAGAGCTTGGAGCAAAGCAGGAGGGATGCTGGAGACCTGGATGGCCACATTCCTGCCTGCCCAGTGAATGAAAACATTTCCCACATCTCCTCTCCCTGTTTTCCTGTTTACCGAGATCCCAAAAAGGGTGCTTCACCTCCCTAGCAGCTGCCAGGCCGTCTCCTCCACACTTCTCCTCGAGGAATTTCACAAATCGGCAGCTGGGGCGGGCTGGGATGGTGCCTGTGGAGCCAGGAGTGTCAGGCTTGCTGTCTCTACCTGCTGATTTCGTTGGTGTGTGTGTGTTTGGGGAGGTTGCTTTGGTTTGGATGGTGGTTTTTTTCTTTTTTTTTTACACTGCTTAAAAATAAACTCCAATCTGCTACAAAAGTTGGCATTTCACTCCCACTGGTTGGGTGCTGACACATTCCTCTAGAAGGGTTCTGAATTCAGGAATCTGGGGCGTAGGAGGCAGGTTTGGATCAGGCAGAAGAGCCCAGCTTTGGTTTGTGGGTGCTGGAGGGGGCACCCCGCATCACAGAGAATGTCCCTGTCCTCTGGGACAGCAGGGACCTGCCATGCCAGGGCTCTGGGGGCTGGCTGAGGGTGCCTTGCTGCAGGGATTTGGGGCAGACAGTGACTGCTTTTCTGCAGGAGCAGGAGCTGAAATCAGCCCCCAAATCTCTGTGAGTGTCAGCTCGGAGCACATTTCCCCAGTTCTGGGTCACAGGTTGGAGCTGAGGGAAAGAAACCTCAAGCCTGCTGCCTTTATGGGGCGGCAGTGAGAAGCACAGGTTGGCCCATGGGCTGGGGAGGAGTCCATGGATGTATTCAAGGCACAAATGTGGCAGGAATAAGTGGATCTGGGCTTGCTCTGACCCCTTTAGTGTGACTGTCTCTGGAGATGAAGCAGTGACAGGATCTTGTCGTGCTGCTCTGGTAGATATTTGCAGCCTGTTGAGGGCACAGGTAACCTGTGGGATGTTTTTGGGCCAGGGCAGGACAGCTGCAGGATCCACACTGGACATGAATCTGCAGTATTCCATGAGGGAAAGGCTCCTGGGTGAAATCTCAGCCCCTGGACATCCAAAGCACCCTGCACCACCCAGTGAGCCAGGTTCTCGTGCCCACTCGGTGTCCTGGGTTGGAGAAGGGGTGGCAGTGATGTGCTGGCCACCCTCTGCCACCCACAGCAGCACAGCCTGGTGGCACTGGGACAGCTGGGCTGGCAACTGCCAGCTCCTGTTCTCCTTGGGCTGGAATCTCTGGAAAGGCAGCTTCGGCCGAGCTCAGCGCCGACGGCCACGGGCACTGGGGTGGCACCAGCACCCCAAAAACCCAGGGGCATGAGGACAGGAGGGGGCTGGAGGCAGTCAGCTGCTGGAAAGCCACGTTGCCATGGCTCTCAGGAGTGCTCCACAGCTCTGCTTGGCACGGGAACGCTGCTGCCTGAGTGGTTTTGTGCTGCTCAGGTGGAGCAGGGGACAGAGGCTGTGACCCCACACAAGGACCGGCCTTAAACCAGGACTGAGTGAATGTGCTGACAGGGGGACAGGGATGGCAACAAAGGGAATGCCTGAATCCTATGCTGCTCATCCAAGCATTGCTGCAGAGCTCTCTGTGAACAAACACCTCGCACCAGGAGGAGACTGGGCTGGGAATTGTCGCACGGAGCACCGAGAGGATTTTCCAGCGGGGAGAGGTGCTGTGTTTAACAGCTACCAAACACAAACCCTTCCATCTGTCTCGAAGAGGGAAGTTAAACATGCACAACAACAAAAGGCTCCTCTGTGCCATCCTACCTCACTGCAGATTGGGGCCTGAAAAGCCACTCTGTTCCCCTGACACATTCCAGACGTGGCCCTGGGAAGGAGTGCCAGCCACGAGGACAATAAATGCCAAATGTCACGGTGCTCCTGCGATGGAGACACTTGCCCAATGGAAACTGGCCTGGAGCCAAGCTCATTTAGCATAAGCCATCAAACAGGCGTGAATTAATTGTAATCTTTGACAGGTGCACCAGGAATACTTTTGGAGAGGCTGCTGTTTGCCCTGGGTGCATCTGGAGATCTGTGCCCACAGCGACAGCAGGGAAGTGTTGTCACACACTGTGCAAAGCCACCAAACAAACAGGGGTTTCTAGGAAGTGACTTGCATGCTTGAATGGCCTTCTAGCAAGGCATTTGTGGTGCTTCTAAATCTATATTTACATACAATTTCCACTTCTAGAGTCCCCCATCCTTCGCTGGGCTGCACCTCAGCCGTCATCGCTGGCATCTTGCTGAGGGAGCCGAGCAAAGTGACTTCAGGGAACGTAGGGAGCCAGGGATAAACCCAGCCCTGGTGCCCAGACAGGAGCTTTAACCACAAAACTCATTCCTGCAGCACTAAAAGTCTCTGCCCTTTCAGGCAGGATTTATGAATGGCACTCACAGGAATTGTAAACCCCAGTGGCAGCAAGATGCAGGAGGTTTAAGTTAATATTATTGCTGTACATGTCCAAGCGAATGTCTACACATGGTGGTTTTGCTCCTTTAGGCATTTAAAGTGTGCTTTTAGAGCCAGCTCCTCCTGGAGACGTGTTCAGGGATGTTTTTGGAGGCCTCGTGCCTGTGCACAGGTTGCTGATCAACTTTTGCAGGCAGATCTGAGCAGGGTTGGTTCAGTGCTTGACGGGAAACCATGAGGATATCAGTCAGAGGACATTCCTCTGCAATGAACAGCGTTTGCATGGCCACACGGGGAAAATATCGACAGTGACTGATGGAAAGGGACGTGTGAGTCTGGTGACGGTGGCCCAGCCACAACATCCAGGGTGTTGGCACTGCAGAGGTTCCTGAACACAGCAGGGGTGGAGCGTGACCGCCTGGGCACCGGGTGCTGCCATCACACACAGCACAAAGGCCCTTCCCACCCCAGAGCCCACTGCAGGCACGGCTCAGCAAGGAACAGTCGTGGGCAGAGTGAAGGGATGCCGGGATAACGCAGGAGCTGGAGTGGAGGCATTGGAAGGAGTATTCC